>JACAZH010000059.1:0-354488 GCA_014462675.1 Mycena sanguinolenta | reverse complement strand
CTCCTGCCATGTTTGGGCTCTTCGACACGTCGGATTCTTTTTCTCGGTTGCGGCGCTATAGGCAGAGAGAGTAATGGCATGACGCGTATCGCCTACGTGCGCATCTGTCTGTCTCTGGCGTTTCCTTGCTGCTTGCAAGTGGCGACTCTCCTCGCTGACGCTGCTTACTTTTGGGCAGGGGTGTACTTCGATTTCTCTGCGAGCGGGAACGTGGTCACCGAGTCGATCGCAAAAACTTCTCCACAAAGCCGTCTTTGGTCGGCCTCGGAAGTCGAAGTCGTCCCCTTTGTCATGCGCCAGCCGTCGCTCGATGCGAGATTGGAGTAAAGTGAGAGGCTGGAGAGACGGCAGTGATTGGGCAAGCGAGGCCCCGGAGTTCGCCGCGGGGGCATGCGCGGGTGGACGCGTTTCGGCGCACAGGTTGGCGCTGGTGTATTCATAGTCTGATTGGCTCCAGACTTGACAGAGTGCATGTCGGAAGCGATAAAGCCGAGCGTGACGCGGAGAGAATGTCGCTGTAGGGGACTGATCCATCTCCGAGTCCGTCTCCTCTATTCTATTCTCCTCCGCTATCTTATTCTGATTCTCGGACGCGAGAGGCGGAGCATGCTTCGAACACGCGGAGGCCCGCAGTGACGGCCTGTGTTCTCCAGAGTGAAGAGGGGCTCTTGAAAGGACTGACATCTGGCGCAGAGATTTGACCGTAGCGTCTCAGATTTTGCCAGCAAGGAACGCGGAGGGAGCCGGTTGAGCGCTTGTGATCAGAGTGTCACCGTCTCTGCTCTTTCCTTTTTGCAGCCACTTCCGCCTCCTTCAAGCTGATTCTGGAAACTCTTCACTCGTTGAATGCAACTTCCAGAAGAACGGCTGGATGTACATTGAATTCTTTGGTAAATTTCGTCCCCTACTATTGTCTGCGTCGAAGAGCTTTTGGACCTTGCATTCGCGATCGGCAATGTTGTTCATCCAGCATTTCCCAGCGCACAAGTGGTGGCAAGACCGCGAAATATATTCGACTTTCGATTCATTTTTGCACCGTTGTCGAAATGAAGCAAGAGCCTGAGTACCTCATCGTCCAATCAGTCCGGACTCTTAGACGTGCAAGCCACTCTTGCTGCGGAAGATTTTTCAGCTCGTCTTCAGCCCCTTTGCTGCGGAAGATTTCTCGTCTTTCTCCTTCGAGGTGCCCGGTACACGACGCTCTGGATTGACATCGCGCAGCCAGAGAAAGTCGACCGTCGACGCCGTATCTATTGTGCGTCGCGCACACTTTTCTTTGCCATATTCTGATTCGATTCCATTCACTAACTTGTCGAGTGCTGACTTCATACGTACACTCTGTCGTGAGTCACGTAGCGGTTCGACATGGCGATATCCTGTGTCGACCTTGTGCCCATGGTACGCGCTTCATCCCATCTTACTGCGTCCACGAAGCCGCTTTGATTTCTGGGTCGGAGGGATGCACGGGTGCAAGCGTTTGCTATCTTCCCCTCCCCGCTACTTTATTACATCCTTCATCGTTTTCCATCACAGCGACCGTAGTGTATCCAATCAATGGAATAATATTCAACTCATTCTCCATGCAATGCCAGAGTGTCGTCGTACCCGTACTCTTCCTCGTACCATCCCATGGCGAGCACTAGCAATCTGGCTCGCGATACACCACTGTGCACTCTACACGCCAGGCTATAGCTTAGGTCGTCCGGCGATATCTATCTTGAGAGTACTGTACACATGCACATACATACAGGTAGGTAGTGTCTGTATAGCTCGACAACTAGCCAAGTCGATACCGAATAAGCAAAAAGAGAAATGTCACGAGCATGAGCAAGTGTAGATAGCACTGTAAAGCGAAGCATGTTATCGATGTGTCGAAGCGAAGTCGCAGTTTTGGATCTATCCTAAAATCCTCTTCGCCAATCCTCCATCCATATCCTCCCTTCCACCCACAGTCCGCCGTCCGTCACGAATACGCCGCTCGATTCCGCTCGCCACCCCGCCTCGCCGTCAGCTTCTCTGTCGAAGACAGTGAGAGCCAGAGGGCATGGTCGAAGGGGAAGAGGGATGGAGGGTGTGTCGAACGGGGAGGGCTGGCTAGCGTGTCGAAGACCGGGAGGACCAGAGGACGTCGAAGGGTGAGGGAAAGGACTGGCGGGAGCAGCGTCGAAGCCATCGTGTGGCCGTACGAAACGCCACCCCTATCCCCTCCTCCCGGAACCTGCACTCCCGCTGTAACGGAAACACGCCTTCCCGACGTACGCGTCATCAGGCGCTGTTTATTTTCATTACTCATGCTTATTTATCCCTTTCTTATGCCGCTATGTCATTCTTCATGTGATATTCAATCAGATCTATGCACTGCCTCCGTTTCGTAGTATAAATAATGTGATGTACGTAGATAGACTCCCGGTCAATTCAGTACTTACACCAGTTCTCTGCTAGTTCCTCGTGGTGCCGGAACTCTGACGTCTTCGCTTCCGTCACATATTTTTGAACTCACAAGTACTCTTGTCAACATTGCTACTGGCTTACTTGGTCTGATCCACCAACACCGCTGTTCTCTGTCGACCTCCTGAACCCAAAGAACCATGTCAGCTCGTCTCCGAACCTCTCTGCCACCCTCTGGCACGACTTCCCTTCTCTCAGGAGTGCCCAGGGGCTCCTGCTTCAGGTCGTGGACTGGTCCCTCCTTGCTCCAGGTCGTGGGTCTTTGCCCTGTCCTGTCAGTCCCGATCTGTTGTGCCAGTCGGGCAGTAACGCCATCCTCCCAGGGGGGGGCTAGCCGCTCGGTGACTCCGTCATCTGTGCGCATTGAGCTTGACGAGCCAGTCTTGAGTCCCAACGTTGACTGGGGCTCATTGGACCCATCGCGGGCCTGACGACCATCACGGGTGGACTCCGGTAACACGGAGCACCGCACGATCACATCGCGAGCGCTCCGCTCGGCTGAAAGCCGTGTGCCTTCACTTCCACGTCTCTTGTTTCGCGTGCAATGCACAACATGAGTGGGTCCGAGCTGTTGAATGTTGCTCGCCGTTACCAGTCACTTTGGCGCAGGAGGCCTGTCCATTGCATCTCGACGAGGATTGCCTCAGCCTCCCCATCGTGATTCAGTTGTTTCACATCAATCAATCAATTTGATTGATATTGATGATCTGTCAGAGGTGGAGCCGACGATTACTCATCCCCACGCTGGTCCGCCCCAAGAGAAAGGGAAGGGAATTGATCCCCGTAACTGGGGTGCTGCGAATTTCTCCCAGGATTTCAGTGAGACTGAAATGAGAGCTCAGCACGAAGCATTCCAGAACTTCGCCGAGATCAACCGCGCGATCAAACAAGAGGATCGTTCGATGCCGCCTGGATTTTTTGAAACACCGGCGGCTTCTCCCATGATTTGAAGTCTTCACGAATCTCTTCTAGACAGAAATCTCGGAACACATTCCAAGATGTCGAGCCAAATGGCTGATGAACCTATGTCTGGCCAGACCATGAACAAAAAATTGCTGAATTGAAACAACAAATTAGCATCTTGGAACAGAACACCCAGAACGAACCCCTGGAAGCCGAAAGTAAAGGCTTGATGAGCAGAACCGATACTGCGGTTAAATCCAGCATTGAGAAGACTATTCCCAAGGGGAACACCCCCTGAACAACCTGAAAGACGTGCTAAGTCTGCAGTGCGAGTTGTTCCTGGAAGTTTTATTGAAAAAGCTTTGCGAGACGTTGGGCAATGCACAACTCACCGCCTCCTTCCGAACCATCAGACAGTTCGTCGAGCTCGAGTGATTCCAGCTCGACCGACGATGAGGGTTCTGGATCCGAGCGGTCAAAGTCACGTCGCCACAAAGGAGTAAATACTCCTGTCGGAAACGTTCTGACAAATCAAAGATGCTTTTGAAGCCCATACCTCCCAACATTTACGATGGCTCACCTGATACGAGTGCATTCCATCGCTTCGTCAAAGAAGGTGCAAATTATGTGGATGTTGGTCGAGTCCCGAAGGAGAAGCAGGTATTTTACCTGTCTTATTACCTGAAGGGCAAGGCCCGTAACTTCTACGATCAGAAGGTCGTCAAAGACCAGCGTCCGTGGACACTGAGCGATTTCTTTTGGGGTCTGTTTAATTTTTGTTTCCCCTTGAACTTCCGTGAGAAGCAGCGTGCATGTCTGAGCAAGTTTGTTCAGAATGATAAGTCTGTCTCGGAGCATGTTGCAGAATGGGAACAAATCTACAACATGATTGGCCTCGAAGACAACCAAGAAAAGGTTGTGATGCTTTGGCGAAGCTTCCGTGCCGATGTTCGACGAGAGATGTACCGTGACAAACTGGATCCCGAGCTATCAACATGGGACGAAGTTATGGCTGCCGCCGAGAACATGCCGAAGTCATACTGACTCTGGCAAATGATGAATCCGAAGTTGAACATTCAAAACCCAGTCGCTCCGAAACAGGAAAACCCTCGAAGCGTGCGGATGGAGGGCGGGTTGATACAAAGCAGGAGACTGAAATTTTACGATCTTCTTCTGTTGAAACGCAACAAGCCTCCTCCGGTTTGCATACCGAGAAAAAACGGTCGCTACAGCGTCGAAACGAGATGCTTGCAAAGGGTCTTTGCTTCAATTGCGAGGAGCAGGGGCACTTAGCTCGCAATTGCCCCAAAGCGACAACTGTGACTTCGAAGGAGAAGGGTAAACCACCTGGCTTCGGAGTTCACACCGTGGACTTTGTAGATTCGAATGCGCTCGCAGAGACAACCGAGGTGCTTGAAACTCTGCCTGTGGGTGCTGCTTCTATTTTCGACACCCGTATGGTTGTCGAGGAGGGCGAGGGATCCTAAAAAATAATTTGGAGATAATCCCTGCCGAATTTCACCTGGTACATGATGATTCTGCTGTTCTGCATGACCATGATGGCCCTAGAGAAAGGGTTCGTCTCGAACTTGATCCCAGCTTGCTGCAGGTCACCAGTCGATTTCCAAATCCACTCAAAACCACAGCGCAAGTTCAACCGACGATTTTGAACATGGTGATCTTGGAAAAGTAAGATCGCCGCGAGACGTCGATCTGGAGGGCGTATGTAACGGAACACGTCTTCCCGACGTACGCGTCATCAGGCGCGTTGTATTTTTCATTACTCATGCTTACTTATCCCTTTCTTATGCCGCTATGTCATTCTTCCATGTGATATTCAATCAGATCTATGCACTGCCTCCGTTTCCGTAGTATAAATAATGTGATGTACGTAGATAGACTCCCGGTCAATTCGAGTACTTACACCAGTTTCTCTGCTTGTTCCTCGTGTGCCGGAACTCGACGTCTTCGCTTCCGTCACACCCGCACCGCGACGGCGATAGCGAGACGACAGCCCAGGCTTGCCATCTGAAGGGCGTGTCGAAGAGTGGGAGGACGGGGGGCGGGTCCAAGGGCGAGGGAGCACCGAAGCCCTCACGAAGCTCGCTCGAAGCGCTGAAATCTACCCGTCCCTTCGCGAAACCGGCAATCCCGCGCTCGAGAGGGCATGCTTGTACACCCTGCCTGATCGACGTCCCCTCAACATCCTCCCTCTGCACCCTCTTGGCCCTCCTTGGTCCGCCCCGAAGCCAAAGTCGTCTCTCCCGAAGCCGTAGCCGAAGCCAGAAATGCGAGGCGGGAACGAAGCTGAAGGTGTAGAAGTCGGAGTGGGAGGCGGAATCGGAGGGCGGAGGATGACCCCAATCCACCCTACGTGCTCTCAAAATCGTCCTCTCGTCCTTCACCTGCCGGGGCAAGAGGATAAGGGTGGGGCGTGCATGAGAGCGCCAAAGGAGTCGATGTCGGTCATCGAATGTGTTGCGCCCCTGCCGACGCACAACGGAGACGTAGGGAAACGAGGGGTACGCGGAGCGGGAGGAGCAAGGTGCGGAGGAAAAGGTAAAAAACGTCGGCGGACGGGGGCGACGCGAGCGCAAGAAGTCGCGCTGGTTACGATTTCTTGGCCCTCTTCTCGACGATTTCGCTTGCTTTGGTTTCGCGGTGGGGTCTGAGAATTCGAAGGTCAGCTCTGAATAAAGCGAGACGAGGGAGAGGGAAAAAGTGAATACATACCACTGCCAGGAACGAGGACGGGAGAATACCCCACCCCACACCGCTCCCAAAATCCTGCGCCGCCCACTAGACCTTCACTCAACCTCCTACACGAGCTCGACTGCCCGATCGACCTGCTTTGCGAGCAGCGCATCGGGCGAGGGGCAAGCAGGGCGTAGGCGAGGCCGTCGACGTCCGCGGCTTTGTCCTCGTGGTTCACGGCTTGGTGATGCGCGGCGCGTCAAGCTGGGCGAGCGCGGCTACAGGTGGCACAGAGACGAGGGCGGAAGGTGCAGGAATAGGAATGGAGCGGTATCCTCTGGAGAAGTCGTCGTCGAAGGGGATGCGAAGTCGTCGAGATGTCGGGCGTACGTGCCAGTGATTCCAATTGGGCAACGCGTCGAGGTTTTTCGAGATGTACGCTTTCGGGCTTGACGGCGGGCGGGGCGCGGCGCGAGGAGTGTTTCGCCTTCTCGTGCGCCATCGAGTTCGCGTTGGCGTTGCGTAGCCGTTGAGCGGACGGGTCGGGAGTGGGACACGGAGACATGGACGCAGGGACGGGGTGGAGGTGTCGCGGCGGAAGAAACCCGCACACTGCACGTGACGTGACGTCCTTGAGCTGTGTAGGCGCGACGGCCTCCTCCAAGGCGCCGCGTGCAGAGGCCGCTCTCGTTCGTCATTGCCTGTTCCTCTTCCTCGCTACACTCTGTCCCTCGCGGTACCATTGCCTAAAAAGGATGACGAACCGTGCAGAACCTCTCCCGCCCTGCAGGGCTACCCGTCCGTCGCCCTCCCCTCCTCCCCCTCCCCCGCCGACTCCCAAACAAATCGAAGCCGCAGAGCGGGAGATGCCTCGGCGTGCAAGGAGGCGGGCGCCGGCGCCATCTTGGGCCGAGACACAAGGTACGAGTGCAGCGAGATCTGGAGAGCGTCTGGGTCGGCGTCGTCACCGTGTCATGCGTCATCCGCTGCGAGATTGGGATGGGGTTGCAGGGGCGCACGCTCGGGTCGGCGAGAACGTCCACGAGTTTGTCGGGTCGTGCGTTGTTGACGTGTTCGTCGTCCGAAACAGAGTTGCCAGAGCGATCGGAAGCGAGTGCAGACGCGGGGCAGACGCAGGGCAAAAGCAGCGCCGGACGTGACGCGGAGGGTGTCGCTCCACGGGGGCTGGTCCATCTTCTTCGACTCTTCTCCTCTCCCCTATTCTCTTCGCTTCGCCGCTATTTCATTCGGGATACTCGATTCGACTGAAACGTGAGCGTCTTCAATTTGCCGAGATTGGTGAAGAGAAAAGAAACGCGCAGGGCGCTTGTGGTCACGGTGTGACGTCACTCCTCTCTCTCTCGAACTGCTCAGTCGGTTTCGAGTCTCCCTCGTCTTCCAACCTTTATCTCATTGAATTCGACTCGCTAGAGGATTGAATCGCTATATATGCAATTCTATGCAAAACTTTTGATCATGATGCCCCTGCTCTCTGCGCGTCGGAATTTTGGACTTCAAAATTAAAATCGGTCTTGTCGCCCGTCGAGTATCCACCGCTGCCAAGCGTTGGACAAGACTGCAAAATATAGCTGTCCCGCGGGCGGGTCCGCCGTCAAGATCAAGCAAGTCTGGAGTGCTCGGTCGTCAAATTTCCCGACAGGGCGATGCAACTTGAAGCGACCTGGTGCTGTGGGTTCTGTACGGGTCTGCTATGATACATTCTGCTCGGTTTTGGTCGGCGTGGATCCAAGCCGTTCGCCGATCGAGCTTGCGGAGCCATAGATGGTCGACTCTGTGTGTACTGTACGTCGAGCTCGCATTTCTGCCTCATTGCATATTCTGCGCTGATTCGGTTCCATGCGCTAGCGCGACGGCTGCCTGTCTGAGACGGATACCCCAGTTTCGATTCAATATCAGTTCGAGGTCGCGGTGTCCTCGACCGAATCGTGTTGTGGGTGCAATCGTGTTGACCGAATCTCACCTCAACCGTCCACAGTAGCATCGATTATCTATTGGTGGCGCCGCCATGGCTTCGACCACACAGCTTTGCACACCACCTTTATCTCAGACGGCGTCGCGTTCAAAAAAAGGGATACCTTGTGAGAACCGCCCCTTTTTTTTTTTCTTACTTGCGCCCATCTTCATTACATCTCTGTCCCCGTCCCCTCCCTCTCTCTCGTCTTTGTCTTCGTTCTGCTTCTCCATTCTCCCCTCCGTCGAACCATCGAGTCATTCCAACCAACCCTGCGTAAATCCTTCCCCGAAATAACATCAACTGCGTTTTCACTAGTGCAGCCCTGGCCTGTTTATTTGCTTCCAAATTCGCCTTTGTCTTCGTTTTGATGTCGTTGCCCGCTAGGCAGGGCAAAGGTGGAGGAACGAGAGAGAGGTAGAGCGGCCATGCGAGGCTTGAAGTCGACGATCTACGCTGACGACGGCCACGTCTTCCATAGGGTGCGTGCAAATTGGTATGAGCTGGACAGTACGGCGCAAGACGCCTGCAAAAAAATTAGAAAGAAATTGACTGTCGGCCGAAAGAAGGCACGCACCGTTATGAAAGTCACAATTGCAAGGACTTACCAAGTACAATATAGTCCACTTGTGTCCGACTCGAATTGCCTTTGCCAAGACCAAGAGGGAACGAGGAGAGAGAAGGCTATGTGGTATGTCTTCGGTATGTGGGAACGAACAGGTTCGCAGGATCTCGAACAATGAACACGCCTGCGAAAAAATTGGAAAAAAAAGCGACCAGTGGATCCAGGTCCAGGGTGAAACGCGCGGCGATGACATAACGGGGAGGAGCTGGGTATTTTTCTTCAGATCCAGAGCGTGCGGATGGGATGCCAGGATAGAGTAGATGCATGCCTCCTGTACTGATAGAAAGGATTCAATAAAAATCCAAGGGAAAAAAGAAAAATCCACCACAATCACACGCGATACAGACCTCGCCGCCGAGTCACCCTTATCTGTGCACTCTGCGACGGAGCCCAAACAGATTCGCTGGCATTCGCGATTCGGTGTCACTTGTCCGTGGACATCGAGTGAGTATTACGCTGGAGCGAATTTAGACTTGAATAGGAGCGAGAAATTCAGGCAGGCGCCTAGTGATGTGCCGGGTCAGGGCTCAAGCCCAAGCCTGACCCAAGCCCGGGGCCTCTGAGCCCGACTCCAGGCCCGACCCGAGTAGGGGCTTCAGTAGGGCCCAGGGGTCCGGGCTTGAATTTTTTCAGACCTGCGACCCGGGCTTGGGCCCTGGTCGCCCAGGATGGGCTACATTTGGGCTACGTGTGGGCATTTTGGTGAATGAATTATAACTTGGAACCTCATTTGGACTTACCCAAGCTGAGTTCCACCTTTAACAGACTTTCAAGTCCTTTCATCTCTTCCTCAGTGTCACGTAAGTGAGTTCGGGATATTCCCCTGAGATCTGATCGACATTAAAATCACCTTGGAAAGTTGGATATCACGTCATTTACCCCGAAAAATAATTCCTAAGCTTCAGAAGAGGTCAGTATGTCTCAAATTTCCACTACCAAACCTACTTTCGTACACTCAGAAAGATCATGGTCAAGCCCAGGGCTTGAGCCAAGCCCGACCCGACCCTGGAGGTAGGGTCGGGCTCAGGATTGGCTCAGGATATCCTCAGGCCCAAGCCCTCCTGACCCGACCCAAGCCCGGGCTTTCAAGCCCGGCCCGACCCGAACAACACTACAGGTGCCGAGAATGGGGAAGAGGAAAGCGGCTTCGATGAAGTCTTGATGAAATTAATCCGTTGTGCGGATCTTTGTGCACGAATTCCGGGGACAGGAACACAGTGTTTGAGCTTGGAGGTTTATCGTCGACAGGCTGAAGGGAGTGGAGCCTGAGGGTGCAACGTCCTGATCGGTCACAATAAGGTCACAATGTGTGGCGTGCATGCCTTTACCTTGTCGCGCGTGCAACGCGTGTTTGTCTTCCACCTTGCTTTCTACACTCACCTCGCACCTCAGTGTATTCATTTTTTGGTCAGTGCTAACTTTCGGAGAAAGTCAGAGTGATTGATGTGCCTCTGCAAAGAAATTCTCGGTTTTGTTCAAACCTCTAGCTTTGAGGTATCATGCTCTCTCAAGATGAATCTTGTAAGACGATAAAAATGTCGCTTTGCTGCAACTATAATTGATTCGGAGTATATAGATGGCCAAGATGGGCCGTCGCATCAAGGGCATCTACAGAGTGATGATGGCCCTAGCGAGACAATGCTTTCTCAAGATAATCCACTACAACTCAACATCACGGGTGGGTGAAAAATAATTGTCCTATGCTGTAATATTCATTTTGAGTAGGCGGCCAGGGGCGGTCCTGGTGGTCACGGACACCTGCATGGCATTGGTGGGCCCGGTGGGCCTGGTCTGGGTCCCACTGTGCATATCAGTGCACAACAGTTGACTGTGACTAATCTGCAAGCCACACTTGATATGGAGCAGACATTTATTCAAGCATCCCAAAGTATTGTTCAATGTCCTCCTCCATCCAGAATATTTCAGGGCCGAAGAGATATCCTGGATAAAATGCATCATTTTTTCACTTCCAAACAAAGGACAAAACATCTACGTGCTCCATGGACTTGGTGGTGCTGGAAAGACCCAAATTGCTTTGAAATTCATCAATGAGTCAGTATATCAGTGAGTTTCTGTTCTGAATGGGAAAGATATCTTTGATTGAGTTTTGGGTTCTAGCTTCTCAGACATCTTTTTCATTGATGCTAGCACTGTTGTGACCATTGATGCAGGTCTCAAGAATATTGCTGCTATCAAGTATTCTGGGAACTCATAAAAAGATGGCTTATGCTGGCTCATAAACAAAGCTGCTGAATGGCTTCTCCTCTTGGACAATGCAGATGATCCAAACATCAATGCAAACATGGGAATATTATCATCACCTCTTGGAACCCTGGGCATTGTGTTTATGCTGGGTCAGATTCTCGTGTATTAGATATGGAAGAGGATGATGCAGTACCATTGCTGCTCAAGAGTGCAGGACAGGAGGCTACACTCCAAAGTGAACAAGTTGCAGTAGACATAGTCAGGGTAAGGCAAAACTTGGAATCTGTTTGTTATTGATGAATAATATTCTAGGTATTGCACTATCTGCCTCTTGCAATTGTTCAAGCTGGAGGATTTATAGCAAAATCTCAAGACCTTGATGGCTATCTGGCTCTCTATACACAGAATAAAGCACAGCTTCTTAGTGAAAAACCTGCTCAGTCACATGACCATTATGAATG
Source organism: Mycena sanguinolenta (assembly GCA_014462675.1). NCBI lineage: Eukaryota > Fungi > Basidiomycota > Agaricomycetes > Agaricales > Mycenaceae > Mycena > Mycena sanguinolenta. The sequence continues at coordinate 343,180 of JACAZH010000059.1, read as the reverse complement.
GACAGTGTACACAACATGGCAAATGAGCTTTGACCACCTTGGATCAACAGCTGCTATGTTCTTACAGCACTGTGCATTTCTCCATCATAATGCAATCTCTGAGGAAATCTTCAAGCATGCATCCAAGTATAGGTTTCAATCTGATGGATCATCCAAAGAAGGATTACAAGAGTGCTATGGAATTTCTGTCATATTTCTTGGGACCAACTGGTGAATGGGACTCTTTGAAATTTTTGCATATCACCAATGAGATCCAAGCCTATTCATTGATCAGCTTTGATCCAAAAAAAAGCTTTTCTCAATACATCCATTAGTCCATGCTTGGAGTAGAGCAACAGTATGTGATTCAGAAAGATACAAGTCTGCAGTTGGATCTATACTTGGTATGGCTGTTTCAGGATGCCAGAGAGGAAGTATTGAACTGGCTGGTGTGCAATTATATCCACACATTGAATTGACTTTACACATTGGCACAAAAGTAGCTCAGGAGTTTAGATCTTACTAAGGGCTGGTTTTTTTAGGAGCTGGAAAAATACAAGGGAAAGCAAAAGATTTTTGGAAGAGGTGCTTGAGGAACAGAAAGAGCTTCTTGGTGATGATCATCCAGATACTTTGATGACTATGGGGAATCTGGCTACCACATGCTCAGCTCTAGGAGAGCAGCACAAGGCTAAAGAACTGAACATCTTTGTGTTAGCCAAACAAAAACAGTTTCTGAGTGATGATCATCCAGATACCTTGATGGTTATGAGTAATCTGGCCAACATATACTTGGCTCTTTGGAGAGCATCACAAGGCTAATGAACACCAAGTTGTTGTCCTGGAGAAACGGAAACAGCTTCTGGGTGACACCCATCCAGACACCCTGGCTGCTATGGATAATTTGGCTAACACATACTCCAGCTCTTGGAGAGCATCAAAAGGCTAAAGAACTCCGGGTTCTTGCGCTGAAGAAACAGAAACAGATTCTGGATGACCATCATCCATATACTCTGATAACTATATGTAATTTGGCTAACACATACTCAGATCTCAGAGAGCATCAAAGGCAACAGAACTGAAGATTTTTGTGCTGGAGAAACAAAAACAGATTCTGGGTGATGATCATCCCCACACTTTGACGATGATGGGTAATCTGTCCATCACATACTCAGCCCTGAGAGAGCATCGTAAGGCTAAAGAACTGAAGGTTTCTGTGCTGGAGAAACAGAAACAGATTCTAGTGATGATCATCCAGATACCTTGAGGACTATGGGTAATCTGGCTGTTACATACTCCAGACCTGAGAGAGAGCATTATCAGGCTAAAGAACTGGAAGGCTTTTTGCTGGAGAAACAAAAACAAATTCTAGGTGACAATCATCCACATACCTTGAAGACTATGGGTAATCTGGCCAGCACATACTCAGATCTCAGAAAGCATGATAAGGCTAAAGAACTGAAGGTTTCTGTGCTGGAGAAACAGAAACAGATTCTAGGTGATGATCATCCAGATACCTTGAGGACTATGGGTAGTCTGGCAGCTACATATAAGCGCCTCAGAGAGTATCAAAAGGCAAAAAGAACTCCAACTTTTTGTCCTGGAGAAACAAAGACAGATTCTGTGACAATCATCCATATACCTTGACTACTATGAGCAATTTGGCTACCACATATTCAGATCTTGGGAAGTGCCAAAAGGCTCGAGAACTCCAAGTTGTTGTGTTGGAGAAACAAAAACAGATTCTGGGTGATACCCATCCAGACACACTGCAGTCCATAGGTAATCTGGCTATCACATACTCATGTCTTGGAAAAATCAAAAGGCTAAAAGCACTTCAAGTTGTTGTGCTAGAGAAACAAAAACAGATTCTGGGTGATGATCATCCATCCACCTTGAAGACTATGCATAATCTAGCCAATACATACTCAAATCTTGGAGAGCATCAAAAAAGCCAAACAACTGAAAGCTTCCATTCCAAACCAAGAGAAACTGAGCTGGGGACCATATAGTGTACTCTCAACCACTGTCCTTCTTAGTATTGTCTCTGTACTTGTACTGGTCATAGCAGCCATTCTTCTTCTACACAATGAGTAGTATTGTATGGAGTATCATGGTAAATATCCCAATTACATTTAAAAAAACACAGCTACAAATTGGCTTTTGAGGATTTCAGATAGTGCAGTAAATAAAGGCCACCTATGGTGCCTACAGATCCAGGCAAGTTAGCTGTGGTGGTCTCAATGGCTAACTTGCCTGGAGCTGTGGGAACATGTTGCACCATAGGTGATAAAGGTCATCCCCAATACAGGTGCGAAATAGACTGCTGCCAGGTGCATTACACCCATTGTTGCATTGGCATACCATTTATTTCACAACTAGCTAGTGCAAGGAGGAACACAGGGATGTGATTGTAGCTTTGAAATGGCAATCCCCATGTGTTGCACCTTTCTGTAGTCTTTTGTATCTCCTGTGCTCGTGTTCCCATGCCTGAATACACTGTCCCGTGACTCACCTTTGTGCCGTTACCTGGGTTTATCATATTACATAAAAAGTACCACTGAATTGGGTAATCAAGGCTAGTCACAAAATACAACAATCACAAAGGACTACATATTGAGATTCACACCTCCGAAATAAAAATGTGCCATATCCAAGGACATTCTCTGTCTCTGTCATCTTTTTCCCAATGCACGCTATAGCTAATCCACCTCAGGCTCAATCTGATCTGCATTGTTGTCTGCCATTCTGGATATCAGGGTCAAGATGAATGGTTCAGGAACTGGGATTCTGTCAAGTGGAATTGAATAGCCTCCTTGGCTTAAAGTACATACAGTGTGCATAATGTGTGGATGGGAAATACACAGATGTCTGTGTCTGTTCATTACAATGACATTACTGACTCTGCCTTCTGTTGCTCTCCTAAAGCCGAGGATACATCAGCTAGTTCATCTATAGTTCCTAGTGTGATTGGATGGTTGTCACCAAAAACTTCTTTCCGTTTCTCCAGCACAGCAAGCAGAAGTAGCTCTGCATTTTTATATTCTCCTCCTGCTGAGTATGCTCAGCCAGTTTCCCTATTGAATACAGCGTGGTGGGATGGTTGTCCCCCAAAACCTGTTTCTCTTTCTCCACCAGGGTGGTGTAGAGGTCTTAGCCCTTTGATACTCTCCTTGATATAAGTATGCACGGCCACTCTACACATAGCATGCAATGTGGTTGAATTATTATCACCCAAAACTTGTCTCTGTTTCTCTAATACAGCAAGACTAAGTGGTTCCCCATCTTCATAGGCTCCTTCAGCTAAGTATGCATCAGCCAGTTTACCCATAGCATGCAATGTCGCAGGGTGGTTGTCTCTGAACCTTTTTGTTTTTTCTACTACAGTAACACAAAGTTGTTTTGCCTTTTGATCCTCTCCTTCAAGTGAGTATACCTCAGCCAATGTACCCATGCAATGCAATGTTACTGGATGATTGTCACCCCAAGCCTTCTTTAGTTTCTTCACCACATCAATAAGTAGTTCTGTCTTTCCCCTTTCTCCTGAAAGGGAGGATGCAAAAATGACTTCACCCATAGTTTGCAGTGTGCCTGGATGGTTATCACCCAGAACCTGGATCTGTCTTTTCAATGCCATACCATAGAGCTGTTCAGCTTTTGAAAGTCTCCTAAAGCTGAGTATCCATGGGCTAGTTGACTCATGGATCGCAGAGTGTCAGGATGACTGTCCCCTAGAAACTGTCTCTGCTTCTCAAGCACAGAAACTCAAGTTTTTGAGTCTTCTGAGATAGCCCTTGGCATGTGCACAGATCTCCCATTGTATGCTAACGTGTCTGGATGATTCTCGCCTAAAAGCTGTTTCTGATTTTCCAACACAAAACCTGCTAGCTCTTTGGCCTTTTGATTCTTTCCCGGGCTTCGATATACTCTGAACAGAATACTCATTGTATGCAAGGTATCTGGATGCTTGTAATGTTAGGACATCTTTTGTTTCATCAGTGAAAAAATCTCAATCTCTTCAGCTTTAAGCATGTCTCCTTGGCTCAAGTATGTTTGCCCAAGTTCTCTCATGGTTAATAGGGTGTTTGGGAGGTCAATACCAAGAAGCTGTTTCTGTTCCTCTAGCACTTCCTCCAGAAGCTCTTTGCTTTTTCTGAAATTTTCCAGTCCCAAAAAACATCAATCATATTGATATTTGAAATCCAGAGCTATCTTTGCACCATATTGTACAGCCATTTCAACATGTGAACATAATTTCACACCAGTCACTTGAATATCCTCTTGTGAGGATTCTGAAATAGCCATGCCAAGTATAGTCCCTCTGTGGACATGTTCTTTTCTTGATCACAGACTGTTGTCTGACACCAACTATGTACTAATGGATGAATGGAAAACAGCCTTTTCTCTGAATCAAAGCTCATTAATGAATAAGCTTGGATCTCATTTGTGACATGCAAGAATTTCAAAAGAGTCCATTAAGTTGGGCCTAGAAAATGTGCAAGAAATTCAAAGTGTTTTCCAATTCTTTGATAGCCTATTAGATCTAAAACAATATTTGAATGCACTGCTGAAGATATCTTCTGAAATTCCATTATAGTGAAGAAATGAACAGTGCTGCAAGAATGTCACAGCTGATAGGCTGAGCTGGTCAAAACTCATTTGCCATGTAGTGCAGACTGTCCAGACATAATTATCGTGGACTGAGCAGGTTTCTCTCACAGAGGAGCTGTGCTCTACTTTTTGTATAGAGGACTAGATAGCCCCTCAAGGTCCTCAGATTTTGCTATAAATGCACCAGCTTGAACAATTCCAAAGAGGCAGATAGTGCAATGCCTAAAATATTATCATCAAACATTGATATCAAATGAATCACAGGTATTGCTATACCTTGACAATGTCTGCTGCAATTTGTTCAGTTTTAATGTTGGCTTCTTGCACAGCAGTCTTGAGTAGCAGTGTCACTGCAGCCTCCTCTATGTCTGAAACAAGAGAATATGACCCATGAACAGATGCCCAGGATTTCGAGAGGTGACAATGGATATTCCATGATCACACTGGGAGAAGACACTTATGAGATTGATTCCTGGATCATCTGCATTGTCCAGAAAGAGAAGCCATTCTTTTAACTGGCTTGCAAGCCAGAATAAACCATTTTCTTGAGAGTTTCCAGGAATGCTTGACAACAGCAATATTTTTGAGACCTGCATTGATCGTTACAATAGTGCTAGCATCAATGAAGAAGACATCTGAAAAACCTACAACATCAAAGTCAGCCAAGAAAGCTGTCTTGTTCCATCCAGGCTCACTGAGATGAGAACTCTTTGATGAATTGCAGAGCAATCTGTGTCTTCCCAGCACCACCAAGTCCATGTAGTATATAAATCTTTTGGCTATCCTTGCTGGAGCTGAAAAAATAATGCATTTATCCAGGATATCTCTCCTGCCTTGAAATATTCTTGAAGGAGGGACATTGAATAGCAATTTGAGAAGCTTGAATGTTGCCCTCAGGCTGAAATGCCTGTTCCACAGCAAGTGTGGCATGCAAATTCATTGCACTCAACTGAGATGTGCTGATGTGCACACTGGGACCTAGACCAGCCCCACCAGGACCACCGGTACCATGTAATTGTCCTTTTCCACCAGGACCACCTTGGCCACCTACTCGAAAGCGATCAGTGCTGGCAAAGGAATTTTTTTCCCCCTGACCAATGATGTTCAGTTGTCGAGGTGCCTCAGAAATCATGATATTATTACTACGATTTGAGTGTTCCTGGCCAGGATCACCCTCGTCTACTCCAAATGATTTTTTTTTTTTTCAGCAGAGCACATTTCGTCTCTCACCAGTGAGGGAACCATTTTGTGAATGCATAATACTAGCAAGTTAGTGGAGAGAATGATGGAAATCGACTTTAAAGAGGCATATCAATTGCCGGTGAAGTTGGTTCAAGCAAGGGACTTACCGAGCAGAGGTAGCGAGTTACGCGCGAGGTCAGTGTGGAGTGGAGGACAAACAGAGGACAAACACGAGGCAAGCACAGCCACGCGGTAGGGTCTTCATTTTCCCAGTCACTTGACACCCGGGCTAAGTACAGCAACACTCTTCTCACCATCTATCACCCTGGTTCCATTCAGCCTGTGGGCCTCAAGCGCGCAGTATCACGGTCCGGCGATCTCAAAATCCTGCGTGCGCGAGTGGCGCACAAAGATTCGCACAACAGACATTGAAGCGGCTTTCTTTGTTGGCACGCAGAACTACGGGTTACGGCGCTCCCATCTCATTGTCTTCTATTAATCAAGTCCAATTTCGCTCGATCCTCGGGGACTCGCCTGCGGACCAGTGACAATTTTGGACGCCGAATCCCAGGTAATTATTGCTGGCTTGTTGCTGAATGCACGGATAAAAGCCTTTGACTAGTCGACAAGCTCTGCACAGATGGCGTATCAACCATGGTGGACCTCCGGTTTTATATCTGAATTACTTTGTCACATAGAGCTATGAGGGCACTGATGGCTTCAAAATCCGTCCCGAGCTGTCATTGCTGTACGTCCTCTTTTCGCTACTACCGCCACATTGTTCTAATTACCTGCAGGTGAATTTTTTAGGGTTGCACCGTGCTCATGATCTCTCATTTCACATGCTGCTCTGACCGCTTGCTCGCCCTTGCACCTTGACTCTGCGAGCTTCGATGCGGTGCAGCGATAGTCATATATCCACTATGTAAAGGTTCTCCCGGCCTTTGTTTCTTTTCCGTCTCCGTTGGCATGTTTGCGGCGAAAGAGTGCGTTTCGCCTTGGGAGGAAGCATGAGAGGGAATGTAGGTGCCCGTCGAAGCGCCGGTGTAGGTGCGGGTGCGGGTAGGAGGATTTTGGACGACTGTGTTCAGGACAGAGAGGGTAATCCGGTCCGTGTTCCAGAACGGTGGCGAACTGAAATGGAGCGAGGCGGCTCGGTCAGGTCACCAAAGGGACAAGACCAAAAACGCCGGAGATACGCAACCAAGTGGTTCCCGGTGACAGCTGTGCATGGCACCGAGCCAATCGCAATAACAGACCGGTGTCTCTTGTCCTTCGAATGTGGCTCAAAAAGAGGCAATCTATACGGCTGTGCTTTCTTTCTCTTTTTCCTTTTGTAGCTGAATCTTCCTCAGCTTGTTAACGCCTTTCAAAATTTGACAGCGCCTGGCCAAGCAATCTCGAGTGCCGCACTTTCGGTGCACTAGCACGCAACGTCGCCACGCCCACCAATCCAGGCTGGTTTTGGATCCATGCTCAGACGCACATCGTGAGGTCAGGTCGCGTGTGTATCAAGTGCGTATAATCATTTCACCTTTCACAACTTCCAATTCAATCGAGCTGGGTAAATTCCCGTGGACGAATTCAAGAAACATGTCAGGCTTGCCTCGCGCCTCATTATGGTACATGTCCGAGCTTTTCTTCGACCGAGAATTCTTTTTCTAATTTTTTTCGCAAGTATCTTGCGCCGCACGATCCAGCTCATACCGACCTCTGCACTCCACCATACTGAAGACACATCGCGGTTTCAGGCCGCCTACTTCGCACTGGTCCCTACCTGGCTTCTCCGAGGCGTCAATCGGCGGGGTGTGTTTCTTTTCGTCGTGAGGCGGAATGGTGAAAGGAGGGTGTCAGCGAGCGCAGGAGCACAGATGCAGTGTGGGGGGATGCGAAACTCAGCGTCGAAGGCGGCGGTGGTGGCGCAAGTACTTATGCGATGCGCTCGAGGGTGGAATGCGCTGTGGCTGCGCCGAGTTGCCGCAACAAGGACGGCGAAACGGGGCACACGCAGTGCTGGAGATTGACGAGTGCAGCGCTCGACGGCCACCTTCATTGACCGTTGATTTTCCACAATGACAGAAGGGGAATTTGCGCCGCCGGGACAGCACCACGCTGTCGCCGCCTGTCTGAGACACAGCGAGACATTGACGAGCGGGTTCCCTCGATATCTGTGGCTTTGCGGCTTCGCGGGAGGGATGCGGCTTCGGGAGTGGAGGAGCTTCCAGTCGTGCACGATGCGTCGTACGGAATAGCAGGGAGGGAACACAGGTGCTTATATTTCCCTTCCCTGCTTCTTATACGTGCTTGATTTTCTGTCGTCGTCTTCTGCCTTCACAGTGACTGTGCTGTATTCGACCTCAATGGAATAATATTATTCAGTTCATTGCATCCCCATATTGTGCTTGCACTCGTAGCATCCAATTGCGAGCGCTTATGGTCCCGCACCCGATTCACCGCTGTACGCGCGAGGCGAGTTTAGCTCGTCCGTCGATATCTAACTATCTGAGTACGCGTACACAGATGTCGAGGTAGTGTATGTACAGTCCACACAGGTAGCCAAGTCGATACCAAACGAGCCAGCCAGAAATGTCATCAGCAGGTAGCACTGAAAGTCGTTCGCGTCGTGGCCACTGACTCATAGTCATGAAATCCTAAAAGCCCTCTCCCCAAATTCGTCCACCCTGAGTCGTAGTCGCAAAAACCATCCTAAGATCAGATCCCGCCGCCAAGTCCTTCCTCCACCTCATGTCCTTCCAAGTTCTCCACACACAGTCCGCCGTCCGCCACGAAGACGCCCCTCGATCTCACTCCCCCACGCAGCTGCCTTCCCCCCCACTTCCCCGTTCCGTTGCCCTGCACGCTCCCTCCCCCTCCCGTTCCGCGAGGGCTGGAGGGCGGGACGAAGGGCGGGAACTGGAGGGCGTATCGAAGGGCGAGGGAGGACTGGAGGAAGCGCCGAAGCGCTCGTGAATGAAGCCCGGCGCACGAAACCCCACCCACTCCTTCCGGAACCTGTACTCCTGCGCCATGACGGCGATAGCGAGACGACAGCCCCGGGCTCGTCGTACTGAAGCGGCGTGTCCGAAGCAGCGGGAGGGCTGGAGAAATGCCATCGAAGGGTGAGGCGCGAGGGCTCGAGGGAGCAGGACCGAAGTCCCACGAAGCCAGGGCATGAAAATCCAGCCATCTCTTTCCCCAGAACCTTGCAACTCCCGCGCCGCGCCGGCGATAGCGAACGACCAGTCCCAGGCTCGCCACGATCGAAGGGGCGTGTCGAAGAGCGGGAGGGGGTAGCGGGCCAGGTTGGGACGGGGGAGGTCCGGGGGAGCAGCGCCGAAGGGCTTGTAAAGTTCGCGGCGCTGGAACCTCAGCCTCTCTTTTTTCTGGAAGCCGGCATTCCCGGGAAGCGACAAGCCCCGGCTCGGGAGGGTCTGTTTGCACACCCGCTTGGTCGACGTCCCCTCCCTCTTCCGCACCCCTCTTGGTCGGATCGTCCCTCCTGAAGCCGAAGCCGCAGCTAATCGAGGCGGGGAACGAAGCCAAAGCTCTAGAAGTCGGAGTGCGAGGCGGAATTAGAGAGAGGGGGGGTCGAAGCCGCCTGGCGTGCTGTCGGGAAACCGTGCTCTCGTCCTTCCGCTCCGACGTAGGCACGAGGATGCGAAGCAAGGATGCGCGGTAGGCGCCAAGGAAATCGTCGAGGTCGACAGCTAAATCTCCCCCTCCTGCTCGACTCCCGCTTTCGCCCGGCAGAAAAGACAGAGAGGAACGCGAGGACTAGGTGCGAGGCAGCGGAAAAAGGAATGGGGTCGAGGGTCGGCAGCGGCGACGCGAGCGCCCAAGTCGCGCTGGAGTACGATTCATGCTCCTCTTCCGACGATTTGGCTTGGTTCTCGGGGGTCTCTAAAATCGAATGTCAGCTCTGAATAAAGCGAGACGAGGGAAGAGGAAAAGCAGTGAATACGTACCAGAACCGAGGACGGGCGAATACACCGGCCCACACCTGCTCCCAAAAATTGAGGTCCGCCCGCCAACTAGACCCCGTCGACCTCCGACTCGACGTCGACTACCCGCCCCCGAGCCGCTCTGCGATCCCCAGCCCATCTGGCGGGACAGTCGAAGTCCGCCGCCTCCTCATCGTCCACGGCTTGGTGATGCGCGGCGGGCTGAAAATGGGCGAGCGAGTCTCTAGGTGGCACGGAGACGAGGGCGGGAGCGGAGCGACTATCCCTGTCGAGAAGTCGTGGTTGCAAGGTGCGCTGCCGTCGTCGTCGACGTGTCAAGTGTACGCAGTGATTACGGGTCGGCGGGGCGGCGAGGATGTTCGCGCTTTGCGGCAGGCGGGAGGCGTCTCGCCTTCTCGTACGCAATGGACTTCGCGTTGGGGTTGGGGTTGTCGTGAGCGGACGGGTGGTGCGACGCGGAAATAAGATGCAGAGACAGATATTGAGACCATGCAAAAAAGTCCACCACGACGCGAGAAGTCCGCCGAGATAACGTCCTTGAGCTGTGCGCGGCGCCGTCGAGGGTCGTGCGGGTGAGGGGTCGTCTGTGCCGCGTCGTTGCTTCCCGCGTTCCCCGCTGCACCACCCTCTCCACCCGCCGCAAGCAGCTGCAGAAGACGCGGTACGCCTCGTCCCCGCTCCAGCACAACCGGTCCCTTTGTCTTCCTCTAAAGAAATCAAAGCCCCAGAAGGAGATACGCTTCAGCATGGGCGGGAGCGGGCGCCGTCGCTGGGCAGAGGTGCAAGGTCGAATCCAGGCGGGATCTAGGGACGTCTGGGTCGACGTCGTCGTCGCGCCATGCGTCATCCGCTGCGGGATTGGAATGGAGTTGAGTGGGAGGCGGGAGAGTGCAGAACAGCGAGGAGGCCTACGAGTTTGTCGAGTCGTGCGTTGTTGACGTGCTCGTCGTCCGGAAGCGGAGCTGTCGGAGCGATCAGAATGAGCGCAGACGGGGCAGACGCAGGGCAAGGAAAGAGCCGGGCGTGGTGCGGAGGGTGTCGCCTCACGAGGGCGGTCCATCTCTCCGGTTATCTATTCTTCTCCTTTATCGTCTTCGTTTCGCCGCTATTTGATTTGATGTTCGATTCTTGGACGCAAGTCGAGCGACGAGCATGCGCGTCATCAGTGCGCGCAGGCACGCAGTAAAGGCATCGTAAGGCCGTCTTCTCCATGGGTGAAGGGGGTTCTGTTGAAGGGAGCAAGATCCGGTGGGCGACTGGAACGTGAGCGTCTGCGATTTGCCTAGATGTGTGAAGAGGAAAAGAAACTAAGCGCGCCCTTAGTGAGCGCTTGCGGTCACAGCGTGACCGTCACTCCTCTCTCTGTCGAACGGCTCAGTCGGTTTCCGAGTCTCCCTCATCTTTCGGCCTTGTATCTCGTTGAATTGGACTCGCCAGAGGAATCTCTCGCTGTATATGCAATTCCGTGCAAAATTTATATCCCCTTGCTGTCTGCGCATCGAAATTTTGGACTTCGGAATTTCAAATCGGCATTGTCAGCTGTCGAGTATCCGCCGCTGCCGCCAAGCGTTGGGCAGGACTGCATAATATAGCTGCCCCGCTAGCGTTGACCACGCCGTCGTCAAGATGAAGCGAGTCTAAGTACCTGGTCATCGAATTTCCCCAACCGAGCGATGCAACTTGAAGCCACATGTTCTGAAGCGGTCTGCTACGATAGATTCTGCTCTGCTCCTGATTGGTGTGGGCTTCAGACACTCACCGATTGATGTTTCGAGCCAGAGAAGGTCGACTCTGTATATACTGTACGTCGAGTTGGCATTTGTCCTTCAAGGCATATTCTGTGCTGATTTCGTTTCATCCGCTGGAGCCAGGACTGCTTTTGCCTGAGACGGACACCCCACTTTCAACTCTCAGTCCGAGATCGCGGTGTCCTAGAGTGAATTGTGCTGTGGGTGCGATTTGCATCTCATCTCACCCCGTCCACGATTGCATCGATTTATCTATTGGTAGGCGCCGCGATGTCTTCGACCACACGACTTTGCACACACACCTTCATCTCAGATGTCGAGATCGGCGCCGCGTCCGAGGAAGGGATACCTTGTAAGATTTACCCTTCTTTTTCTTTCTCTACTTCCATCCAGTGTACTTTGCGAACATCTCCTTCCCTTCCCTTCCCTTCCTTCCCTTCCCTTCCCTCCCCTCCCTCGTCCTTTATCTTCGCTCCACTTCCCCCATTCTCACTTCCGTCGAGCCATCGAACCATTTCAACCAACGCTGCGTACATCCCTTCCAGAAATAAGATCAGCTGCGCTTTCACTGGTGCAACGGTGGCCTGTTTTTTCTTTGTTTCTAAATTCATTCCGTCTTTTTTTTCCTCGCTGGCATGCCTTCATTCTTTGCGGCGGGCGTACACATACACATACGTTGAGGTAGGTAGTGTAGGTACGGGTCCGTACAGCTAGCAAGTAGAAACCGAATAACAAACGGAAATGTGGCAAAAGGGCACTGTAGGTAGCCATGGAGAAGGCAGGAGAGTATCGTATCGTGCCAGCTGGTATCAGGTCGCAGAATCCACCCGAAGATCAGATCCTCCGCCAAATCCTCCTCCATGTCCCCTTCCACCCGCAAAGTCCCAAATACACCGCTTCCCACACCTCCTCCGCTGTCGCCCCTCCTTCCTTCCGTCCTCGCTTGTCGAAGGAGAGGCCAGGGGCGCATCGAAGGGCAAGAGCGGCGTGTCGAAGGGATGGGGAGGGGGAGGTGGAGGGTGCAAGGCCGAAGCCCTCCTGAAGATCCACCCTCCCGAACCCAGCTTCGAAGGACGAGACAGGTCAACGGCGAAGCTGCCCGGAGACCCACCGAACACGCCGTGAGGGGGACGCGAAGGCGCCGAAGGAGTCGTCGACGCCAATTGCTGAGTCGTAGTTGCAAAAACCATCCGAGGTCATATCCGTCCGCCGAATCCATCCTCCACTCCACGTCCGTCCGTCCACCCAGCCCAGAGTCCGCCGTCCATCACGAATACGCCGCTCGATTCTGCTCGCCGCCCGCCTCGCCTGTTGGCTTCCCTGTCGAAGGCAGCGAGGGTTGGAAGGCGTGTCGAAGAGGAAGAGGGGCTGAGGGCGTATCGAAGGGGAAGAGGGCTGGAGGGTGTGTCGAAGGGAAGAGGGCTGGTGGGCGTGCCGACGGCGGAGGGGTTGGAGGGCGTGTCGAAGATGGCGAGGATCAGAGACCGCGTCGAAGGGAGGGCTAGAGGGAGCAGCGCCGAAGCCCTCTTGAAGATCCCGGCGCTGAATCCCTCCCATGCCCTTCCCGAAGCGGCACCCAGACCCCTGCGCCGCGACGGCGATAGCGGGACGACCGCCCCCAGGCTCGCCCTACTGAAGGGCGTGTCGAAAGAGCGGGAGAGCTGGAGGGAGAGCTGGAGGGCGGCGTCGAAGGGCGAGGGGAAGGGCCGGAGGAGCAGCGCCGAAGGGGTCGTGAAGCTCGCGGGGCTGAAACCGATGCCCGAATCTGACACGACACACTTCCCCTGCCGCGAGAGCGACAGGGACGACTGGAGCGGTTCCCCGTGCAGTTCCCCCGTCCTCCTTGCTGCCCATCCTCTGCCCCCCATTCCCTCCTCGTGCAGTTCTCCCTCTCCGTGAGTTCCCTCGTCTCCTTGCTCCTCGAAGCCGAACTGTGGAGGGAAGAGCGCTGCTAAAGCTCACGGCGAGGCAGAACCCGCTCATAAATCCATGGAGGGTGGAGCTACTGGAGAAGAATCTACGCAGGCTCAGCTTCTGAGAAGCTGGGGCGCACCTCGATCTGCGCTTCGCGCTGTGTATTCCATATCCCTTCTTTATCTTCATTTTCCTTCACCATGTCCTGCGATCACACTCGCTCACGTTGGCTGGCTTATGACAGGACCCGACCACGCACGATGGTCAGCTCGTCGTACATGACAGTGTATTTATCCCAACTTACGAGCTTGGAGAGACCAACAACCGATCTGAAGCACGCGCGTGCATTCTCCTTTTTGTTCCCGTGGCGCAGCCTGAGGCTGGGAATGTCGTGAGATGGTAGGAGAAGAGAGACTAAGTAGAGGATTTCCGAGGATATGTGGGACTGGGACGGGCGCGTTCGCCATGCGCAGTGGACAGGGACTGGTGAGGAACACGGTTCGAAGCTCAGGTCGACACGGGCGCCATGCAGGGAGGGCGTTAAGGTTGAGCCCGTATGTGGACGCAAGAAGGATGAGTTGGAGATGCGCAGCGGGGATAGGGTGTCCATGTGCTGGCGACGCACGATGGCTGTTAATCGTTGTTGGTGTATCGACACGAATGGCCATGGTGATGCCCAGGAGATAAGGGGCGCAGTGAGCGGGAGCTAGCCGGCAGTGTTGTGCCGGGTCAGGGCTCAGGCCCGAGCCCGGCCCAAGCCCAGGGCTTCTCGGCCCGACCCAGGCCCGACCCGAGTCGGGCTCAGGTAGGGCCCAGGGTCGGGCTCAATCTTTTTGAAGACCCTCGGCCCGGGCTTGAGCCCGGCCCTTGGAGTTCCCAAATTTTCAGATTTCAGTCCGTGAAAAATTTATGTTCAAAAAAATATCAATCTTGCTTCCTCGGAGTTGTAGTGGCGGCTATCACGGAGTTCTCTTGAGCCGAACACTTCCAATGCACTTGCAATGTACCTTGAATGAGCGGGTACCTTGCGTCGCTACACATCGCCACAATTATTACAGGGTCATTGGACACTATGCTGTATATGGATCTTTTTCTTTTCTTCTAGTTATACTCAGGCACTCATCTTTCGTATATATCTGTCTGAACTCTCAAGCGTGAATCCAGTCGTCTCCCTCAGAGCCATTTTTTTGTCCTGCCTCTTGTCTCGTTCTTGCTGTGATTGTCGACCCATTATCCAGCTATGCCAAGGGACGAGGGAATCAACCCCTGTCAATATTCTTTGCAGCGGCGTGCCCATGTACCTAGCTCCCGGCTTCTCTGGCAGCAGGCGGACACTCAGAAAAAATCAACGGTTCAACCTGGTGCTCAGCAAACATCGACACACGATGCGCAGGAATTGGGCGGCGACGACAGCACTTCTATTGCCCAATCTCCGCCTCAAACTGCCTCCGAACCGGACGACAGAGCAGGAGTTTCCGGTATCCATGAGTTCTTACATTTCCCGGCATCTACTAACTTGAATATATCAGATCTTAACAATGATCCTCCCCGGAGCGATAGGGTGATTCGAGTCCCCTCCTCAACGTGGACACGATAACTGATTTGAGGCAGTGTGTGTGTGTTACCCTTCTACTTGTCATTGAATTCTCCCTCATTGGTGTGAAGAGCAACATCAAAGAGGAGTCCTTCCGAGGCCATGAGGCTGGTCAGGTTGGTCCAGGTAGGCCATTCACAACTTGGTTATAAGTACCTCTTATCCATACTCAACATTTTAGGTGGGACTACAGCCGAAAAACGCAGACAACGTGTTTCGCAATCATCTGACCATGATGCGACAGACGCGGATGGTTTACTGAAGATCCCCGTGGTCATTGATATGACCAGGGACGATGAACCTGCATCGACCTTGGCCCATCGTGCGCGAGACTTGACTCATTTCTTCAGCTCGGGTAGTACCAACAAAACTAGAATATGTAAGATTTGCGAGTAAGTTCTGTGTTTAAATACGGAAAAAGGTTTGGCTGAAAGTACATGTAGGAAGAAGAATAATAATAAGACTGGAGTATGTCAAGGATCGTCAACCCCTTCGGTCGGCATATGGACCGCTACCATCGAGTAAGTTTCCAGTCCGAAGTTCATCAGAATTCAAGGAAATCACTGGCCCCAGTCCAACAGGACAAATATCTCGAGTGGGCGAAGAAGGAGAATTTTGTCTCTATGCTTCCTCTGATAGTGCGGTCCGTAGGACGAAAGCAGCGGCAGAGAAGGCGGAGCAGACAAAGTTGGATAGCCATCTGGCTCCGTGTCCACCTCGACCCACTGTGATAAAATATACGCCGGAGCTGTTCACAGAGGCCGCAATCAAATGGTTAATTGCGACAGATCAGGTAAGTCAAGTATCTATCTGCGCCTTTCCCTACTAGTATGAGTGACTGCATTTCAGCCATTGTCTGCTTTGACAAATCCGTGGTTTAAAGCCATGATTGAGATCGCTTCCCGGGCCACAGATGGCATAGAAATTCCGGAACGCAAAGCCACTCGAGCCGCAATTATCCAGATGTTCAAGGACGAATCTTGAAGCTGAAGGACCTTCTGCGCGTGAGTCCGATGGGTAGCTTGGTTCAATTGTTATACTGAAGATATTTAAGAGTGCCAATGTTCCTGGGGAGATACAATTGGCGGTGGATGCTTGGCAGGCAGATAACACTGATGCATATTTTGTAGCGACGGGATCATTCATTGAAGTCAGCGGTGGGCGATGGAAGAAAAGAACAAGATTACTCGAGGTTCGTTCGCCTTCAAAATGCCCATAATGGACGGCGCCTTGGCCAGGCATTGTTCCGGCTTGTCGCTCGCTTGGGATTTACAAAGAAGGTTCGATTGACGATTATCCAATTCCCGTCCATTGTACCGGATTTGGCACCATGCTAGGCCGGCTGGGTCACATGCAATAATGCAACAAACAACGGAACCACGATGATCGAATTTGCATTTCAGATCCGTCGTGTAACGGGTCGGGCATATGATGCGAAAAGAACGGCGCTTCAGGTTTGTTTGGATCATGAAGCTTGTGAATCGTCAACATGCAGTCTTCCAGGTGCTTGGTGCACATAGTCAATCTGGCAACACAAGCAGTAATAAAGACATATTCGAAATTGAAGTGCTACAATCCACATGCACCCAAAGAACATATGCCCAACCTACGGAGCCGCACCGAGATGTTCTTGGCATTGTGCGTGCCATTGCAGTCAAGGTACAGTGTCCATTTCGAAGATAATTGAGGTAGAATTAACTGCACTCCAGGAACGGTCTTCTGCGAAGCGGAAAGAATTGTTCCGTACCATTCAAGAGAAAGCCGGCTCGACATCTGTCCTACAGCTAATTTTAGATATGGTGATTCGGTGATCTTCGACGTATGCAATGCTCCATCGAGGATACACACTGCGTGAAGTACGTGATTTTGTGTTCCAAACCCCATCGTTGCATTGCGCAATTGATTTTTACTACAGTATGTCGACACTTTTGTTCAAAAAAATCGCGCGAGAAGAGAAAGATCCTGTTAAGAGTGAAAAGCTCCGATCACTGCTCCTCTCAGCTAATGAATGGGAGCGAGTGAAAGTTTTGCTTGGTCTCCTTGGGGTATGATACTAGTGTTCAAGCACTAAATAACATACTAATTCACATCTCAGTATGCGGATACTGCCCAGCAAGCCTTCTCGTTGGACGAAGGACCAAGTATGCACTTGGCCATCCCGGCGTTAGAGTCCCTTCACCGTGCGTGGGAAACTCAGGCCCAAAAAATCTGCACGGGCGGAGTTTGAGCCAGCTCTCACCGCTGGTCTCGACAAGATTGCTGAATACTACAACAAAGTAACAGATTCGGACGCTTATATTTTTTTGTATGAGTAAGTTTGACTAATCTATTTTCATTGTGCTCGCTCACCATAAATGACATCAGTCTTGGATCCCTATCAGAAGTTGGGATACTTTTCCAAACATTGGTCCGCCGACTTACAAGCTGATGTCCTCATTGCCGTGGAAAAAATTGTGAGCACTGCTACTGTTTGCTGTAAATCAGAGAAATGATAATTATCTCAGTTTGAACGTCGTTGGCTACAACTTCGTCAGGCTGGAGCAGATCAACCACTTCCATGGCCTCGGAAGAAGAAAATTTCTGCTTTGCTTGCCTTGAATATCGATAGTGACTCGGACGATGACATGGGAGTTCCGAGCGCATCAAACAGTCCTTTAGGACTCGGGGGAAGCCATGGCTTCCTGATTTCAGAAAATATATGGATGCAGTTGATGAACTGCCAGAAGACATGTCGGTGGTGACATGGTGGGGCGTATGCTCTTTCTATTCATCTAACTTGAATTTTTAGAACTTATTTTACGAACTTAGATCAATCATCACCGTTTCCCCCTGCTTGGGATCCTTGGCACTTGATTATCTCGCGATTCAAGCTGCATCGGTGTCCGCGGAACGTGCTTTTTCCTCTGGTGGTATCACCATCTCAAAGCGGCGTAATCGATTGAAAGGTGACATTGTGGAAGCTCTTCAGTTCATGAAGTGCTCATTGCGCAATGAACTCCTCTTTCCCGAGATGCCGTCTTCGTCGAATGAACCTATACTTACTGGAGACTCCCGATGATGCCGAGACGTTGCAAGATAGCATAGAGATGGGTGGATTGGGGATATGGGATAGCTGCTTGGCTAATGAGCCGGATGAAGGAGAGGACGATGATGATATTTGTATACCTGAGCAGTTCTATTAATGAAGGATACACTGGCAATATTCTGGCCTAAGTTAATATTCAAGCCCGGGCCTGAGCCCAAGCCCGACCCGGCCCGGGCCCGACCCTACCTCCAGGGTCGGGCCCAGGATATTTTCAAGCCCAAGCCCTTACCGACCCGACCCAAGCCCGGGCTTCCAGGCCCGACCCGACCCGAACAACACTACTAGCCGGTCGGAGACGTGCTGCAGTGCGATGCGTCGACAGGAGAAACAAAGTGAGGGATTCTATACCAGGTAGTACTGGACAAAAAGTATCGTGACCATGCATGCCCACACGTGATCATGCATGGCCATCCATGTTCACGCGTGGCCACGCGTGAACACCCGTGTTCATGCGTGTATCATGCATGGTCACACCTTTGACTTTGCTTAGATCAATTCATGGTCATTGAATGGCCATGAGTGACGAGAATTACCTTCACTTCAGAAGGTTACAACATTCATGAACCACACATGCTCACCATTCATGGCACTATCCATGACCATTGAATTGTTTTTGGATTGAATTTCGATCAACTGATTTTTATGAGGAAATAAGCCGCATTCGGACGGGGAATCTTGTGCATTGTACATGCTCTTTGATGGCGCTATCTACGAGTCAAAACCATGAAGTCACTGAAGAATTGCTACATGTCAGTAGCCGAAAAACAATCTCGGACCCAATTCAACACTTTGGGTAGCTCGGAGTAGGCTCGGAGTCTTGCTATGTCAAAAAGCACGAAGATATTGACAGCTGACAATGCAGTTGGGTTGCAGCTCAAAAATACATAAACACTAAGGAACGGTGGATCAGAATTTCTACAGTAGTCGGCGCAATGTTTCTGAACACATCTGAAAGGTCCTACATAATTCTGCACAAGCAGCGGAGCCAAAAAAAAATCAAATTATATGGTGTGGCATGATGGAACAGTGGCGGCATCTTGCCGACGTCCACCGGCAACCCGGCAACCGCTGCCGAATGCAGAGAACTTGCGAGGCCCAGTTTGAGCCACAATCTAACCACTCGTGGAACTCTGATGGCTACCACAGGCAGGAAAATTTGTGAAATTTTGACCACACACTCACCATGCATGCCCACAAACAGGTTGAACAACGTCCCCACCCATGCCCATCCATGTACCACTGCTACTCATGCATGGCCATGGACTGTCATCCATGGTCACGCATGACCATACATGACCACACGTGGCCATGCATGGCCATGAGACTTTTGTCCAATAAAGCCCGTCATAGGATTCACTTCCGTTCAGCCCGGCCTGAGACAAGCCAACATCTAGGCTTGCACCTGCAGTGGCTGTACCTGTCTAGGCGCTGCTTGGCAACCAAACATGTCAAGCCTCGGCTAATTCTTGGTACCTAGACATAGCGCTGTCTAGGCTTATACCTGTGCTCGCTTGACTGGCTAGACGTACGGCAGCTTGGCAAATGAGTGGGTCTCAATAGTTCTCTCAGCTAGCTCCCCTTGTACGGCGCTCGCAAATTCCTTCCCTGTCCTTCCCTCATCAACGGCGTTTGAAAGGCGCACCCTGTACAGCATGATTTTCACTGACGTATTATTATTAACACCAATAGCGAGGATCTGAAGGCACGTCTCAATCTTTGTTCTGTGTAGCATTTCTGAATGTGATACTGTAAATTGGTGAGCTATTATCACGAATCAAGGCTCAGAACTCAGCCAGCCTTAAGCAAATTCTGGAGAGCATCCGTCTTTAAGCTGTCGCGATGATCTAACCCCTTCGCCTCTTGCGCGCTCAGGGATGTTAAGCTTTGATGGCCCCTGCACTCTCGAAATATGGGAACCGTTCTGTGGGGCCTGTGGCTTTCTTTCGACCACCATGTATCCCAACGGCCCACGCCTGTATCTCCCAAACAATATGAGAACAGGCCATGCACAAGAGTACGAGCCCAGTCGCGACATGTTCAGTGGGCAATTCACCGAAACCTTGTCTCCCTCTGGCCAATACCCGGATTACAATGGGCAGTTGTATTCCTCCAGCAGCATTGCTGCACCTATTGGGCTTGGTCCACCTCCGTATGTTCTCTCTTTTGCCTCCTGAAACGTAGAGGATCAAGGGATTGATCCATTTGGCTTCAGCATTGCTGTCCGCCGCACCGCCTCATATACACTACCGCCACCCGGACGTGGCCAGGGAGTATGCGCAGCTACAACCCCACACCTCTGGTCCGAAGACGGCGCTCGTCCACTGAATACGAAAGACCTCGTGGCCATGGTCGGTGGGATTTCTTTGTGGCAGGATGTACTGGAGGAGGAAAATCGCGCGCTATGCAGCCGACTCGCCTCAGTCGAGCACCGAGAAGCTCACCCATTGTCTCCGGTCGCGGATACCCCGCCCCCCACGGCCCTGGACCCTCGTCTCGACGCTGACACTCGCAAGAAAGTTGCCAAACGCCAGCGCAAGGAGCGCGGCGCACCTGCGGCACCCACTACACAGTCGGGCACCGTTGAGCAATCATCCCCAAGCGTGCTTCCATCTGCGAATGCGGCAGCCAACTATCTTGGTAATGCGAAATTGTCCGAAGAGTTGTTGCCTGTAAGGCGAGCTGTGCAGGTATGCATGTGTCCCAATCTGTGGCTTTCATCTCTAATGGTTGTCGCAGGGTTTTGTCTTGGAAATCTTCCGCAATGTCTGTGGTGTCGGGAAGAAGGAAGAATGGCCTGACCCGAGCATCCCACGTTACAACGACATAACGGGGGAACGGTACCTCAACCCCGACTTCGACAGCGCCGTAACCGACCCCGGAAATCGTCTTTTGATAGGTGCTGTTGTCACGCAAGCACTTGTCGACCTTCCGGTATGTGTTTTGCAAACTCACCCTCGAACTTATGGCAACTTCATCCAGGATGAAAAGATCTGGCCCAAGATTCTGGAAAACTCAAAGGCGACTTGGGACCTCTCATTATTGGACCGCATGGCTCGGAAGTCATTCTCCACTTTCTGGCCGCAGTGGAAAGCTCAAACCGATGTGGAGGCAGCAGCAAAGGTGAAAGCTCACAGAAAAGACCATCGCTGGCAACAGCGCCACATTGTGGTATGGTCCATCATACACTATTCGCACCTGCTTACCGATAACCCTTCTATTAGAGACCTTTGCGGTGAGCCACTGGTAGCCACCCGGTGGCTCCTGAGGCATGCGATACTGGTGGCACCCCAAATGACGTATAACCCACTCAAAATGAGCCACCAGCTGCCACCGGACGAGATTGGGTCAGCCACCAGATGACGTCGTCCCTGCGTAATGCCGGTGGAGCCACTTGGTACCGCATGCCTCGGGAGCCACCGGGTGGCTACCGGTGGCTCACCGCAAGGTCTCTATTGTTAGAAAGTCGATCGCACAAGCTCGATGTGAAGTTCGTCGAGAGCCTACTCCACGAGGCTCACGAATCCGAGGGGGCGTCCGGCCCTGAAGATAGCAGCGGGGAAAGTCATGAGACCTGGAAGGTCAGAATGGCGGCGACGGCGGGGATTTCAGTGACCGCGCCGTCTGCTTTGGCCAAGTTGGAATTTCTCGAAGTTTTAGAGCCCGAGTGGCGGTCAGATGATGTACATTGTCTCAAATACCTGGTTTTCATCTATTGATCTTGTTCCAGCTCTCGAACATCGGCCATGCACTCCATGCCAGATGGTATGATTCTCTCTCGGCTCGCGAGAAGAACGGCATCAAATATATTCGTGTCCGGGGGCACACACCGCTCGTCTTCCCGCATTCCAGACTATACACCGTGGGATTTTGGTATATCGACTCCATGGCTCGACGCGAACAAGAATCTTCCAGAGAACGAAGCCCTTCTGCATGACTGGGGGACATATGGGAACCCAGACAAATTTGATACATCATTCTTTGATTCCCTTCGCTCTGCAAACAATGCTCCCGACTCCTAACCATATCTCTTTGCACTAATCTATACAATCCAATCTCCCAAAACGGCTCGTTTTACTGATACCCTCAGCTAACATGAGCTACACAATCATTCTTACATCACCATCTTTTAATCACACCGTCCATCGAATGTCCTTTCGCACCATCCTTTCACAATGTCCTTCTAATACACCGTCTTTTAATCACACTGTCCATCGAACATCATTTCGCACCATCCTTCGAAACATGTCCTTCGAATGTCCTTAGAATATGCCGTTCTTCTAATGCATATTGTACCTCGTGCCTTTCAAATGTCTGAATTCTCTGCGATGTCGCCTAACCAATATGCATCAGGAGATGTCGGGAACTGTTCGGAAGTGTAAAGATGAGAATACTGTGCATTCGTCCGAGCGGAGCACTATCCCTATCCAGCGATATCGTTATCCACGGTGTGGGTCACTCTGCCGCCGCACACCTGACCGCAATATACGCACCACGGACTCCAGGAGACAGCAGTAGTGAGTCGATGGTCGTGCATATGACCCGTGACGGGCATTAGAGCGGGCGGGGCCTACGGACGCTCGTTCTGGGTCAAGACTGGTCAACATGTCGGCCAAGACAGCGGTCGTTGTGTAGGCAATGCTTGCCGTAAAAAGTGAGCCTAGACACAAACGTGTTTGGCCGGCTAAGCTCGGCAAGACGGCGATGGCCGGCTATGCGTTATCTAGACGGCTAGAAATAGCTAACTCTATAGGGGCCTTAAACGCAGTGATTGGGTAATGAGAGAAGCGATATGCATGCTCGTCGATCTGCACGGTGGGCGAACTTCGAAGGTGTCTGAGAAGGATGTACGGAGCTTATATATATGAATGGCGGCGCACTCCGATCCGCGCTGTGTATCCCTTTCATTCATTCCCCGGGGTCTATACCTTCAACTCCGCATGCTGACCAATGCTGGCTCTAGGACTCTGACTCGGGAGACTAAAGAGAGGAAGGACGGCCCACTCCCAAGTTTATCAACCAGCAGAAGAAATGCATAGGTCTGTTCATCATTCACGATGTGTTTGATAATGAGTGTGAACACAAGCTGTTGATATGGGTGGAGAGCCGACTATGTTGAGTTTGAACTACCGTATATTTCAGTGTTCTTGAGCCCTTTTCGCTTTATCTTGCAAGGTTGTACACAGAGCATTCGGTATCTGTTTGGAAGGCCATAATCACTGCATTTTGACAGCTTGTGGGCACAGTCTGCCTAACTGGGTTTACGTGGGTCTAGGTCGGTCGATCATGTCAAATGCCGCTAGGCAGAGTCTGCCGATCAAGACTCTGCCTAACTGGGTTTAGCGGTCTGTCCACGTCTGTCGACCTCCCCCTATATAATCAATGGGTGGCACTCATACTCATTCCTCACTTGGTTCAAGTTGGTTGGGCCTATCTCGGTGCCTCAGATGCAGTCTATATCTGTTCTCCCTATTTATATCAGACGTTTCTATGCCATCGTTGAACCGAGTTTGCCGAGATTAACAGATTTAATTGATGGATTGATTGAAATAGTGTCGAGATAATTCAACCTGGGGTTTTTTTTATGCTCAAGAGCTTACCTAGTGCCTGTTATGGCTGTGTCTGACCCATTTTGTGTCCCTGCCTTGTAAACACAGTCGGGATTCGAGCCTGATTCGCGCGTTTTGAGAAATGCCGTACAGTGCCGTAAGTGCCGAAATGCGAGCCTCAATGCGCGTAAGTCGATCCACTGTCGATATAAGTGATATCTAGGCCATATATAAGTGTACTAGCATGAATTTGGACCATTGGGAGTGGAGCACACTGTATTGAACACTGGGTCTGCCGACCTCTGCCTAACATGGTAGGCAGACCCTGTGCCTACGAGCCCTCAAAATGCAGTGAATAGATGTGAATTCCTTGTAGCACTGATACTCTCTTCAGTAGCTTGGAGTTGACATTTGACACTGGGGACAATGAATTGTGCATCCAAGTTAGGATGTGTTTGACATCCAATCTACACCACAGTTTCAGGGGGACTAGGATTCAGTTCCAGAGGAGCCAATTGCAGTGAGTGATGGGGAGAGAACAATGGATACCAATGGGCAAGGGATCACAAGTGTAGTCTGGTGTGAAGAGTTGTATCACAGAAGCCTCCGAAGAATGTTCATGGAAGAAGTGACAGGGCACAGTAGGACTTACAACACTGTAATAAAGAGGAGCAAGCCCATGGCACGCACTATGGGTGTCCCAGTCCAGCACAAATTGAGGAGAAAGCCAGCAGGATTTAAAAAAAATGGAACCCAAGGTGCCAAAGACAGATAATGTGAACAAAAAGAGAGTAGCATGATAGAGGGAGAGAGCAAGGACGAAAGTGGGCCTTGAAGATCTTAGAAGTAGACTTTCAGGGGTGCAGGGAATTTAGAAACCCACAGTGGGTTATTTTTGCAGGAACAACAATCAATCAGGGGTGAGGCAAATAAGTTGCTTCTAGATTGGGAACTACATCAAAGAATCAGTTTCTACAACCCAGGTTACTTCATGGGGGAGAGATGCACCAACAGTGATGGGTTCTAAAGGAGGACCCTGAACAATTGATGAAAAAGAAGACACCAACATGGGAATTAAAATGACAGGCAGTAACAATAAGCCATGCAACTCTGATATGACCCATCCAGATGTCAGAAGGGGGAGAAAGCCAAAGAAAATCAATGCAGGTTCCTGAATGGAGAAGACAGGAGAGAGGCTTTTGCAGATAGTAATCAATAGGCAGTAACAATAGGCCCCACGATGCAGAAAACTTTTTGGAGGATAAAACTCAACTCAGGAGGAAGATATGGGGACATGTGTCACCAAGGACAATGCCTTGGAGAGGGGGGGTTATGTCATGAATTGCACTGGCATGTCCTGTTTTCGTGAATAATCTGATGATGTGTCTGACACGTCATCATCAAATGCAGCATGGGATCTACAAAGCCCACAGCTGAAACCTGTTACTGATTGATTGTGTCTGGTCATTTGCTGTCAGGCCAACCTTCTGTCAGCAATGGCTCCTAGGTTGGCCTGACAGCAAACAACCTGACACAATAACCCAACCAGGATAAACCACACAACCCTGGTAGCTGGTATGTTCTCTGAGTAATAGGACTAGTTGTACTGACTCCAGGTTAGGAAGTGGTATAGAGTAGGACAGGATATGAAGAGGAACCTGGAACAAGTTGAACATGGAGTGGTATCCACAAAGGATTAGAACCCACAGTCTAGTTAATCCAGAAGATGACATAGAGGAATGGATCCAGGGCAGAGATACCACCCAAAACATAGGCCAAGGTAGGGCCTGTGTATAGACAAGGTAGAATCCACAGTACATGGGATTCTACTGAGTTTATATACTTGTAAACTAATTTAGTAATAATCTTGATTATGTCCCTGACTCCTTTGCCAAAGGAGTGCAAATGAAATAAGTGCAACCCCTCTGTGTTGGAACCAAGCATTTAGGGTCCTAGGAACCCAATTAACCCAATTGTTTAGGGATCCTATTCCCTATGTATTATCCCCTGGATAACCTGTCAATTGGTAACAGGTTTCAATCATGGGATTTGTAGATCCCATGCTGCACATGACAACAACACATGGGACACATTGTCGGATTATTCATGAAGGAAAGACACACTGGTCTAATTCATGACACACAGCAAGCTGGTGCACAAAAGTTTTCAAAGGCATGAAAGCAGCCTTTGTGTGTTCTTTGCAGATCTTTGTTCCCAAAGCAAGCACAAAGACTCCCTTTATGCCTTGAAAGAGACTTTGTAAAGCAGCTGATCACATGCCAAGAGGATGCATTGAACACATCCAATTGAATGAACAATTCATTGCCCCCAGTGTGATTGATAAGTCTTTCTCATCCAACAGTTTCTTGGCTGCGATGACTGCTGCAACAACATCATCCTTGTTTCTGAGTACAGATC
The DNA here is from genome assembly GCA_014462675.1 of Mycena sanguinolenta. Taxonomy (NCBI): domain Eukaryota; kingdom Fungi; phylum Basidiomycota; class Agaricomycetes; order Agaricales; family Mycenaceae; genus Mycena; species Mycena sanguinolenta. Next base: position 317,141 of record JACAZH010000059.1, on the reverse strand, counting down.
ATGAGTGGTATTTGGCATGGATCTCATGGCTCGGAGTTTGGGCTACAAAAATAAAACCCTAGTATTTCTTGCCTTGGAAACTATTTGCTTTGCATCAGGAGTGGCTTTGGTATCCTTGAGAAAAAAATGAGCTCTCTGAATCCAATTCATCTGGGTCAACAGCTGTTTGCATTACATTCCCCCACACTGAATCATATTGTTTATCACCTTCCTCAGTGTCCATTACCCTGTCCTTCGGCATTCTCTTCAAGTAAGACATGTCCTCTACTGCTGCATATTGACTTGTCCTTGGTATGTAGCTAGCACAATAAAATGGTGTTCAGTAAAGTGATGTTCTTCATTGCTGAACCAATGAATGTGACTCAAGTGAGCAATGGGTTGAGGTTGTTGTTGTTGCAATTGAGGAAACAGGAGCTTGAGTGGCTGGCCATTGATGCTGTTACCATATTTGTTCGGCAAAATTCTGCAATCAGTACTGCCAATCATGCCACTGATCTCATCAATAGAGACGTTGTGGTAGCCACCAGGAGCCACCCAGTGGCTCCACTGGCATGCAGTAACCGGTGGCTGTGGCTGTTGTGGTGGCTCAATATATGACATCGCACAACTCCACCTCTCTTGTTGACAGCTTTGTCCGCATTAAAGGATCAATTACCATCCCTGGATGCCAGAATGGCTCCATCCATGGCACACAGGTGCAAGAAACCACATGGGGCAGCAGTATTGCAGCCACCAGATCAGCCACAGACACTGGTCACCGCATGCCCAGTCGGCCACTGGGTGGCTTCCAGTGGCTGCTGCAACGTCTCTAATACCATGTCCCAAATGCTCATGTTGCTCTTAAGTGATGTTCTTACATTGAAAAGTCAGATCCAAGCATACATGCACATACTCTACAGGGGTGTGAATTTGCTTGGATCAGTGGGTAGTTCCTTACCTTTGCCACAACACACCACTCTCATGACACAGGGGGCAAAGACCTCCACATCCAACACAGGATGCGTTTGACACATCTATGCTGCATCCTTGTGATATTTAACAATCACCTTCTGGCTTTGTGTTGTCAAAGCATCAAATAATTTCCAGCCAGATTATAAATGATGCCTGGCATTATTATTTGGGGTCTAAGCTAAATTTGTGAGGTATCTAAGAGCTTTCAAGAGCACTAGCATAAACCCATGCTTCACTACAGGTGTTCATGTATGGAGACCATAAATCTGACCAAAAGCCAATTCCATATGTGCTGTAAACTGTGGGACACCCGTCACCAACCTCCGGTTCCTTGTGTCCCTTGTGTGTACCATCTGAAACCTATGAGTATGTAAATGAATACCAGGACCTAACAATAATGAATCCTGTTTACACCTGGATGAATTAGATTGAGCTGGCTGAAAAACAGAACCATAAACTCACCGGACATTGATATTATGTCCTATTCTCATACAGGTTTTGCTGGGCTCCTCATGTATACTTGGCATGCCAGTCCCAAGCAAAACAGAAAGTTACAGTCATCAGGAATTTCTGAGTTCTGGATGAGATATTTTCCTACTTGTGTGCATGCATTATCAGCTGCTGCCAGACTGAGAATCTGAGATTTTTTAACACCACTCAAGTCTTGGGTCCATCAGAAGTGTGTGGGAATAGACAATGGTGTGTCCGGTCTAAGTATCCTAGCAGATACCCATCACAACACATGCATCAGTTCAAAGTGAATGGAAAGCGGTTTGCTGTAGATCCCATGCACACAGTACAGAGCAGCCACGGACTCGGAATGCTGGTTTGTTGCCCAGTTATGACAACTTGTGAATACTATGAGCCTGAGCCAATGTTGTCAAGAGATACAGAAGATACAGTGCACAGGGAGGAAGCAATCATGCAATTTTCAAGAGTGGTCTTTCCAGCTAACAGAAACAAATAGAGAATAGAGTGGACAGAGAGAGCAAGATGCATACAGTAGTCTCTCTTGACAAACTTGTTATTGATTCTCGCTTGTACCTCACGCAATAAAGATGTGTACAGCTACTGAGCAAACTGAGAATGTTAGCCGACATCATTGTTTGTTTATCCGTGCCCAAAGGCTGCCTACAAACCTGATTGGCTGATGGGGCTGAAATGTGATCTATGTCATTTGTATAAGTAGATTGTTTCTGCTGGCCATGATGCAGCCACGGCCTCCGTCAAACCATAGCATGATATTGGCATTGAACCCCATTTGGGCATTCACACCCTTGTGGCAAGGTAAAAGCAGAATGGGCACACTGTTATGATTGTTCAATGATGGTGCAATGGTGCAATTGCAGCCCATGCAGCTGTCACACACAACATGTGGCTGAATTTGTCAATGTAATGTCACTCTGCAAGTGTTGTGTTTGCATGTTGCCTTTGTTAATGTGGGAGCACATCTACAGGGTTTTGTCAGCACACAATATCTTCATGACATTGTGTTCATTGACATACAACCATACAGATGGTGGGGGATAATCCCACACATGCATTGGCTCTGTCTGGGCATACCCAGACCATTCTCTTGATGGCCATTCACCTTCATCTTGATCAGAACTACTTGCACATTACGCTCTGTTTGGCCTTTGTGTCTAACTTCACTTTTGTGGCTGTGGAACATCCTAAGGACCTTGGCAGACAAAACATATATTTCTGCATTGAAACCCAGTGTTTGTTCTGAATCATCCAAGATATTTCAAGAATTTGCAAGATTTGGAGCAGTTTGTGTCATCTTTCAATATCTTGCAAGATTGCTCAAAATTTTGCAAGATGCCAAGCATTTGATTCTCTGATGCTACTTTATTTGATCGAGATCTTGCAAGATCTCCCTCATATCAACCCACATTAAACATTGGCCAAATTAATAACAATTTCAAGGTCTCTTCCGAGATCTTTCAAGATCTTGGGAGACTTTTTCAAACCTGGTTGGGAGAACAATTGGGGTAACTCAACCAAGTATCATAAATTCAAGGTATTATTACAATTATTATCTAAGGCTTGCTCATTTTTTCTCAGAACTGGATAGGACTTATTCAACACCCAATAAGTAAGGATAGGAGAAAATAATGAGAATAATAATACAGTAATCATATATTAATAACAATATGTCAATGGAACAAATATATATTTATTCAAGGATCTGCAGTGATTCCATTGGGGTCTATGGATTCACTCATTCTGTTAATTTTGATATTCTGCTCTCTAGTAGGTGTGTGCGGCCCATCACAGGCACATGGCGCTACTCAAGGAATAATAATTGCCCAACTAACTGAACTCTATGTTCCAGTCATGCTTTGATGTGATTGGCACATTTCGGATCTTCAATTCACCTTCTTCAGCCACACCTGATGGGCCCATTGCTTGTTCAACCAGATGTTTTGATAATGTACAGCACTCCACATTAGGAACCAATTCCTCTTCATCTTACCTCTATGCTATTTCAGACTTTCAGTAGATACTTCCACACATTCTTGGGAACAGCTTGAGCACCAGCTCTCAATTGACCAGATGCGTGATCCAAAGCAGACCCAGGGGATGCGAATGCTGAGGGAGAGCCTCAACTATTGTTGCACTGATAGCCCAATGGCACGCTTGGATGCATGCATGTATGCCGTGTGATCAGTGATCAGCTAATCATACACAGCAAGTGTCATGCTGGGCAATGGGATGTTGAGATTTTGAATGGCTTGTGCAGGACTGTGGGTTTCTATTTTGGTTACTTCACATGTTGCTTTTTCTCTGTGTGGAGGGATGTGCAAAAAATGAACCAATACATTACCTGTGTATTTTTTGAACAAGCTATCAAACTGGAAAAGGAAAAATCTATTAATGCTCTGAAAGGTGAGCTGAAAGTGGTAATATCATATTCAATTTCAGCTTTACTGAAAGGACTGGTTTCATTGTATCTGAAAGCCATTAGAAAAATCTTCTTTCAAAGTCACTTTCAAAGACACTGAAAGTACAATTTTCAGGAACACACTATTTTCGCCAATGGTCCAGCAATTGCCAGACCAACGGCAAAAACTTCGTGGCTCTGAAAGTCGTTTTTTCAGAGTCTATGAAAAGAGATTTGATAGTATCACTTTTTGTTTCTCTTTCAGGGATTCAAAAATTGGAATATTCAGTAGTTGCTGAAATTGTCACTGATATTACCACTTTCAGCACACCTTTCAGAGCATCAATAAATTTTTCTCTTTCTGGTGTGTATACACCTGTGGGCTTTTCTCAACTCGCAACCTGTCTTCTTTTTTGATGCTGGCATCTCATGCTGTTTTCTCCCAAATTTGGTGTGCGAATTTCCAGAATATTGGAATAATACTGTTCCAGTATTACTGCCATACATGAGCACAGCTCACAATAATTGCGCATACATGTGGATACAGAATTTCTGGCCTTCAAAATCCTGGTTGTGTTATCAACTTAGTCTGTGCATGCAAGTCAACACAAGTCAATCTACACAAAGCTGCTCCCACAGGTATCGGATTTATCTCCCCAAACTTGCATCCCATCACAAATTAATGCCAGTTGTTCAAGAACCAGGGGAAACGTACTAAACAGCGTGATATTTGAATTGAAACCAAAGAAACCAGTGACTCATCGGTAAGTGAAAAAGCACTCACTTTGCCTCTCTCTGCCCCTCAATGAATGCCAGGTTCTCATTCGAAATGAAATCAACCTTTGAAGCACCAGGATAAAACTTCCTCCTACAGACAATTGCAGTGCCAGTAGAAACATGTGTGCAAACTGAAAAATGAGATCCTGAGGGAAACCATGCAGACTGGAAAGTAAACTTAAGCTGGTACACAACATAATGAAAATGAATGCACTGCAACTTACAGTGGAAGATGAACAAGTAGATAAGTTTTGAATTATGGAATTAATGTCTCGATTATCAGTGGGAAAAACGATGTACCGGCCAGAGAATTCTACATCCTGGTGGAGAATAGCATGAATAAATCCGTAGAACTCCTCGAACTGGATATCTTGCTTTGTACTCGAGTATCTGTGAGGCATACAAAGCGAGAACCAGCTGCTGTTGAAAATGCCATCAACACCTTTAGTTCCATCTGCATCTGCAAGGATGTGCATTCAGAGAATCTCTTGTGCAAGAGAAAAATGGGTGCCATCCCAAGTAGATGAGAACATAGACCACTATTTGAGATAGTGGTGTATAACGTGACTGATACAACATCGAGAATAACGTGTAGGACACTTCAAATATGGAACGAAGGAAGGCGTGGGAGTACGGAAACCAGTTATCCCCGGAACATGAATGGCAACATGCACATTGAATGAAAACATTTGAACAGCGGATGCATCCATTGCAACACCCGAAGCTAATAGAAATGGGCTAACCTAATGTAGATTGAAATCAATAGAATACTTGCTCACCATGGAGTGCAATGAAAACAGGAAAAGGATTCACGGGAATGATAGATGTACTTATCGCGCTTTTGAATCGGACCAATTATAGATGTATCTGCAAAGTCATCAGGAAAGATATTGAAGCCATGGGAACTGTCCGCCCTTGACAGCTTGGACGCCTCTGGCACAGAGAGAAAAATAGCCAAATGTGACTCAAAATGAGCCTGGACAGAAGGTACCAGTAACAGAGGCAATTCCTGTGTAAACCACAGTACTGCACAAAAATTGAGCGAATCACAAACAACAGCAAAAAAGGGACTAAAGCGACAAACATATCCCGAGCCATGTCTGAACTGCCAAAATTGCGCTAAAGCTTCAAGTTGGTCACAGTAGTACTGTGCCAGCCCAAACAAGTGCAATAAGGTAGCACACGATGGCCAAGTACAGCTAGGCATAGGAAAGTGGCACAAAATTGCAGTGGTAGCAGCTGTGTCACACAGCTGTGCTGCCAACGCATCATGTGGCGACAACCAGGCATATATTGTGCAACATGAAAATAACATACAGTAGTGTATTGATGGACTGCCCCCGATTGGATTCGTTGATTGACTGGGGTCTTATGGGCGATATACTGTCAAAAAAAAATTTGCAGGGGGTTGTGATGAGTGACTTCAATTTCGCATTTCAGGGACAACTTTCTTGTTATTGTGACAACTTCTTTCCCAATCCCAAACAGTGTACAACTTCTGTGAGCATCAACTTCTGCTGGCAGCATCTTTGGCAGGTGACAGCTTACACAAAACATAACACCATAGACTCAACTTTCCAAATCCATATTGCAGCCTGAGGACAACTTTTTCCCAGCTGGGTTTTAGGGCAGCAATTTTCTGGAGCTACAACTTCTCTGTTGCTGCAACTGTGGCAAGTACAACTTTTCTGACATGCAACTTTGAAGGGCACTGGAACGGCAACTTCGAACTCTCCCTGGGAGGCATATTTTGCTTCCAATTCCTGCCTCACTTCTCCTGAATACCTTCATTTCTGAGCTTACTGGCCGGCTTTTTCCGTACTGTACAGCTCAAATTGTTAGTACACTGATCTATGCCTCATAATCATGAAAATCTCGGATGGAATTGTTACTATTTCTATTTCTCGGGTTGATTCTGACTCAGAATCGGCCGAACAGTGGCAACATTACCCATACAAATACATAGTTCTTCCCGGTTGCAATTCAAGGCATCTAGTTTGTTCAAACTGAAGGAGCATGGATTGACCAGTCTCTGAATGGCTGAATTATGGATCTTGCTTGGAATTATTCTGACAATGCCTCAGTCCATGTGAAATCTCTATGAGCACCTGACTGTATCTTTTCAGAAAGCTTGCCTTCATACTCTGCACAGAAGAGAACGATTTACACAGTCCAAATCATACAAATTTAACGACATACTGTTGTATTTCGTTCAATTCATATGGTCATGCATCACATGACCAAAAATTGCCGAAAATCTTCGTAAGTCACAGCATCACAAGCGGTCCCAACAGAAGGTTTCGGTCAAGAAACCGCTCCAGGCGGCCCTGCGGGGCCTTTCTATACAAAAATTTTCATAAGTCACATCAGTTACAGACCATATGAAAGGGTCATTTTGTACAATGGTGTCCACCCCAAACCATGTTACAAATTGAACAAAATACAGCAGTATTGGTGGCATTGTGGGCTGAGATGGTTCATATTTAAAGTTGTTCTGAATTCATGTTGATGAGGCGTGTAAGGAACATGCATAAAAACACCAAGTTTTTATTCATTTTTATGGCTTATCAGTATGGTGAAGTGGAGATTAGTTTGGGGGCATGTGTCCACCCCAGGACAGCATATTGCACCATTGATGGCCAAAAGCCAGTACACCTACCATCAAACTGCTGAACAACTTAGTGATCTGGCTGGTAAAGCCAGAGAGCTCTGCCGGGAGGACATCTTAGTACTGGGCTAGGAGTCGTGGTGGCAAGCCAAGGCTGTGAAACACAGGGGAGAGAAATAGCATCTGGTGGGAGCACCTTCTAGCAGAGACAAGAACCTTCTCAAGAAACAGAATTATAAGACTGGACTAAGGATAAGTCCACCTCCTGCTAGTTGAATTTATTGTCGACTTGTGGTGGCACAACATCCCGGCACTCACCACAAGAGCCAGGTCACATTATTCAGTTGTTGCATCACTCGCAGCAGGTGGTCAGCTGGCAGCTGCTGGTATAATGGTTAGCAACGACCAGCGGTCACCCTCAGTTCATCTTCCATGACCTCCGAACAAAGGAGAGTACTTCAGAAATCTTTGAAAGAGATGTCTCTACTCCAACCGGGAGTCAGAATCGACTCTTGGCGAAACGCACCAACACTAAAAAACTTCAGCATAAGGGACTTCCCGCCGCAGCAGGGTCTCCCACCGGAACAGCTCTGTCAGCACTAGCAGGGACAGCGAAAGTCCTTCCTGCTATTGGAGGAACCCAGCCAATGAGCATGCCATAAGACGCCAATGACAGAAACCATGTGGAGTATCTCCAGTGGGTGGACAACTCTGCAATGCACAGATTGTCATTGGATACTCACCGCTTAGAGGTATGAAGTGCTACTGATCCCAGATGTTCCTTTTACTCCTTTTTGACTTGGACGTTTGTATAAAAGCTAAAGTATTAATTCCTGTGGTAGTCAGTAAACTGCCTGAAATCAGAGGAATATAGTGGTACTCTTTGAATTGAAAAGTATGCATCCACAGCACTCTAGGAAATAGACCGAAAGTGATTCAATATCTTGAAAAGGGCCTCTCCCACCATGACTTAAGAGCTGCCGTATTTTTGGAGTGTACCTTCTTGCATAAGAGCTGCTGCTCAAGGCCATCCGCTATAGTTGACCTTGTGGGGAGAGTCAAGTCGCCAGAGTGAAATAAAGCCCACTTCTGGAAAAGAATTCTCCAGCCATTCGAGTAAGAGCCACTGTGCCTTGCCTACACTGCTGCTCAAGTAAGATCTGCCAAGTCTTGATACACCACTGCCAGTCGCCGTGACAAGCCAAATAGAACCTCCGTCAATTGACAGTCTGCCCAGTTTCTTCCAAGCAACTTCCTTGGCTAGTGTCAAAGTACTGGTTCTCAATGATCACGGACGGTGTCTTGGATAGGATAAGAGTGTCCTATTGAACCTGGAGATCCTCCTGCAGTTAGTAGTCCCTGCTACCCCAGACAGAGTGTCCTCCCACTGCTGTTACAAGACAGAAATCTATCATCTTGCACACCCTTCTAGAAGGGTGATACGTACTCTACCTCTTCAAACACATACACACTGTGAGTATTAGAGTTGGAGTTGTGATTTATAGTACCAGAGGTGTTTGACTTTAGAGTTTGTTGTAGGTTTTGGTTGGTGTGTCCCACCACTAGTCCTGCATCCGCCTGACCTCTTCACATTCGGATACTTTTGATATCCCAGCTGCACCCCCAGTGCAGCTTCATTAACGTACAGAATGATTCAAACCTATTTACATGTTAGCTAGTTGGAACCACCTGTTCACCTGTGTGAGCCCAGTGCACTGGAAGTAACAGCAAAGACCAGTAGTCCTGGACCAACTCTCAGCTGGGTTGCAGTTCTGGGTCCTATAAACTTGGAAGTTGTGATCATTGAAGTTCTCAGCATTGAAGTTGCTCAGCTAGGGAGTGTGATCTAATGCTCGCTTAGTTGACTATACACCTCGGGCAAGCAAAAGTCACTCAGGCCATTATACACAGTTGAATTACATGCATTTTATTGAAATGCATTGGGTTTGACACTCACAACTACTGTTTTTTTTCATGTGGTTTAGGACACTGCCCAAAAGCCACATGCGGCTCATGTGGCTTTTGTGCAAGCTGTGATGACGTTAAAATTCAAGGACGGAATCTGAGGGTCGAGAACCCGCACTCAATATGCCTGCCATACGACATCTTAGGCTCCAAGTATGGGCACTGATGAGCCTGGAACTTAGTCACCCTAGCAATATTTCATTTGTTAGCTAAGGACAACCATTTAATAATAAAGTTGTGCATAAATGGCTTGTTGTTTCAATATGGGAAGCTATTACCGGCCTGGGTAGTTAGCTATAAGGAGATAACATAGCGTGAGCTCTGTCAGTGTATTCTAGGCGTGATGGCTCTGTTAAAGAGTCAGTCCTTCAAGAAACACAAAAAGAGACTTTTCGTGAAAGGTGTATTCAACCATCCAAATGGATTGGGGTATGCTGTACATCCCACAAACCAATGGCATGATGGAATTAACATTATGAGGTGGGTATCCAATGTGATTAGCACTAGAGGAACATACTGGTTGGACCGGACAAGGCAAACTGAGCTATCAAAAAGGGTTTGAGTCAAACCTGGTTTTATTGATTGACCGAGTCATAGTGTACAAACAGCATGGTGGCTGCACGAATACATGAATAATGAGGAACAATAGCCGAGAGTGTGCCAAGGACTGTTGCACCCACTCGGGAGGCTATAATTAGCTACTGGGGCTTGGCTTCTGAAGTTCTGTTACTCAAGCAAGAGTCGTATCATATATTGATGTCAGCTGGCAGATTAGCAATGTCAAGAGTCATTAACTTATTTGAGAGTCCAAATAGACTCATGCAGCGCAGCAGGAAAGCATGCTGATTATAGATTTCTCTCTCTTACTCATTATTTGTTCTATTTATAAAGCAGTGTTTATGGTCAGGAAGTTATTTATGTTCTGTCATCTATTTGTACAATATTCCATTTATAGAAATCCTCATAGTGTATATAAGGCTTGTATGAGCTCTAGACATGCCAGTGGATTGGACCCCTCTTGTTGTTACAGTTAAGTTTCTCGGGTTGAAACTTCTGTGGTAATCTGATTGGTAGCCATTTTGAGAAACCTCTAGTAGCTATAAAAGTTTTGTTGTTTTTCTTGCAATACATTGTTGGATTGTGATCAGATCTCTTTTACATGTGAACAAGTTAAAATGAATAATCGTTTTGAAGCGTGTGAATTGGATTTGGATATGAGAGAACTTGGTTCTAGCAAGATTTGGAAGTCTTTTGACTTTTCATGAAAAGCCTCATTATGAGAGAAATACTGCGAACTCGAACACTTTGCATGGAGTTACCTTCTCCCAAACCACCTATACAATCGATAAAACCTTGTAAAACAACTTCCCTTTGTTTCTAGAATGTGTAAGCGCCTAGAAGTGACCAGAAGTCATTTGTCTGTCTTGTAGAGTTGAAAAGGCCTTCGCTCTCGGAAGTTTAGCTAAATTGCAGCAGTCTATACTGGACTGGAACCCCGAACCCAACCAAACGAGTGTGTTGTGTGTGTGTTCCGAAGATCTTTTGCGATGAAAAAGGTAACCACGCCATGCGCAAGGAGATGAATGAGCAATATGCCCAAGGAGAGAAAAACTGCAAAGAGAAGGATAGAATCCGACTCTGAGATCAAAACTCCTCAACCACACACACACTATCACTTAATACCTCCTTTGCTAGGGTGGAAACTTGTGCAAGTTCGGGGTGAAGGTCAAGTATTAGACCAAATAGCACCTCCGCTTGTTTGAACAATCCAAGGAGAGTTTCCAAGGATAAGGCCTTTCATTGCCTTTCAAGAAAAGCTGCCTTCCTCTGATTCAAAGTGAATCGATTGGGTTTTATAACGTGGGTGTTCCAAAGAACGACAATCACCCTCTTTATAAAATTAAGCCTGTCTGTCCGTCCGAAGCCTTTAAACTCCGCTACAATCTCCGCTGATACCCGAGCATTCCATCAGCTCCTGTTATCTATTTATCGAGACGGATCACGCGAAATGGCGGATGCCGAACTATTCGCCGATCTGCGCCGTCATGGCTGCTCGCATCACCCTTCCAATAACCTCTGACAGACACTGCCTCGGCGCTAATGTTGACAACAAAAGAGGGCGATAATGTGCTTCGTTTCCTACTGCGCCAAGAGGACTTGAATGACTCGCACTGGGATCAATTTATTTAGTCGAAGTGGTGGGCTGCGGAGCGCCCACTGCGCTCTTGTAGTTGTTAAGATAAACATGTTTCGGCCAAACTGCCACAAGTCAAACAGACAAGATCTTTCCAAGGAAACCAAGTTTTTAGTCAAATTGCCACAGGACAATTACAATTCGTTCGTGGATCGACCTAAGTCTTTCTGTGAGCCCAACCTGTCGACAACACCAGTGCTAACCCTAGCCCAAGTGCCCCAACCCAAAGGTCCGCTGCCTAATTCTACTTGTACACTCTCCTTATATACTACTGCTTGGTCCGATGACTATATAAATATTATGAGAAAAGGTCTGTGTGCCTGAGAAACTATGACTCGAATCCCCTGCGTGGGTATTGCTATTGGTTCCCCTAAACGTTGGCTGTCGTGTGTTGTCCAAACGATTGAGGATCTCTTGCTGCAGTATCAAGGAGACATTTCCAACCCTTCCTGCCCTTGACACTGCTAGCCCTCTGTCTTCCTGCTATCCCTCACATATTTCTTCTTTGTCACTAGCCCGCCCACCTGCCATGGTAAGCTGGGGTCTCTTTGAGATAACTTGTCCAATCTTGGAAAGTGGTTGAACCAGCAGAACCTCCACCGTGATTGATCAGTAACTGCCACGATCAGACAGCTATCCGTAGCCATGCCGCTGGTGCTGAACACTGACACGTTTGACTGCCGTGCTTTCCTAGAGGAGCCCAGACCTGCCTGGGTCCAGCCGATCTCTCTATGTGCCTCCCTTGCGCATTGCCCTGTGACCTCTAGCACGCGTATGTCCTTGTCAAACTTCCACAAACGCCATTTGTTACAAAGGCGCTCCTGGAATCCATTCGTGTCTTTCCTTGGAGTGCCAATATCATGTTTAATCCTCTTGGTCCGAGTCTAGTGTCAGCACTTCTGAGTTGTAGTAACCCAGGTACTGTCTGGTTATTCAAATAGTACCCTTGATAGCATCGGGCTCCGTGCTTTACCAGCAACGTTACCACAGATATCCTTGGAAACCACTCTAACTATATGACTGGTAGTTACCCGCTTGAGGCTCATGGTAACCCTTCTTATCAAGGAGAGTGCATGCAAGGAAAGTGCAAAATTGCAAAATTTCCTGTATGTTTGTTTGCATAGCTTATCAGTGAATACTTCATTTCACATATATATTCCACCCTAGACGCAGAGCAAGCGTTTCAGTGCTCTCGAGGGCGGGAGGCAGGAAACAAGCAAAGTATCTGCGAGATGTCTTCACAGGAAGTGGGGTGCACAAAAATGATTGTGTCTCTAGGGTCCTCTGTGTCAGCTATTATATCATTCATCAAGATCTGCTGATATCTAAGCTGGTTAGCTTTTTGTTGCACTACAGGACATATTCAGGTGCCATTCATTTGGGTCTGACTCTATGTCCAGGATTCGCACAATTTGGCATTGAATTATGCTCTGCATTCTGGCAACCTACAATCAGGTCACATGTGCATTTGACCGAGCACTCAAGGACAGGTGGTATGGAGTTATCTTCTATTCTGCTGGAGTTATACCTCACATTGCAGTCGAACTTGAGTCATGGGCAGTTGACGTTTCAATTTCACCTTGGTCCACCAAGCCTGCTGTACACGGGCAAGATTTTAGTGCCATCATATATGTATTCGGTCATATAGTTGTACTGTACCAGTACCGACTTAGAAGAAGTCGAACTATTCCACACCTTGATCCAGATTTACCTCATTGGCAAATTGAAATGTCCTCCCAGTCAACATCTCAAACAATTCCTGTTCCTCTTGCTTAATCTCACTTCTCAGAATTGAATTCAACCTTTCCTCCACCATTTGAGATCTGACCATCGTCATGCTTTGACACTCAACAACTTGTGTAGTTGAATCTTGAGTTTCTATTATTCCAGGCCTTTCTTGTATTGTTCTCAGTGATTTGCTCATACTCACTATCACACATTCACTGACAGATTAAAGCTACTTATTGTTGTGCTAACTGGGAACTGGGTTCATTGTTTAGTGACTAGCAAAATTGTATAGAGCCGCCATTCTGTTGGGATAGCCGTGAGCTCCACAAATTGCCCTTGTCCCTTTCTGGGTTTATTTTCTGGCATCCAATCCCCCATTACCATCTGGGTAGTAGTGGTTTCGGTCAGATCACTGCTCCTGTATTCCCTATACCCAGTGGACAGCAACAAAGCTGAGCAAAATGATTTCCATCTATTATGACTTGTACCGAATCAAGCGACAGATTCAACTGCCTCGCATGGAGTCCAAAAAGAGTGATTGTGATGGCCATCAACTGACTAATTTGCATTAATAAGTAGTCAACAGGAGTCCAGAGCAAGCCATCCAAGCTGAAAAATGTGCATCCCAATTCAACTGATTTCCTTCAACAAAGGGTTCACTCAGGTTGGTGATCCGGCAATAAACATCAAGGTTTCTGTGGTAGGGGCAAATTATCGACACAGCTCATATCTATTTTAGATATTATATTTTATTCTAGCTCCAAACTTCCTGCACCTATGGTAATTGAGGGGCCGAGTTGTACTGAGCATGTGGATGCTCTTCAACAATTACAAAGTGAAGTCAGGAGCAGACATGTATCAAAAAATTTGATTTTGGGATATTCTTGTAGTAACATTACTAAATAGACTATCTGAGCTGATCTCCAGTGCCACACTGTTCCAATATTCCGAACCAACAATGTCAGCATTGGAGGTTTACTTCCAGTACTTCAATCCTTAGATATTTCCACAGTACTGTAGGCTGGTTTTGGTTTAAACCGTTACATTGCCAATGTAAAAGGCGGTTTAAAACCATGGTTTAAACCGGTTTAAACCGTCCTGCAGGCTTAAATGTGAGGATGGTTTAAACCATGGTTCAAGCCGGTTTAAACCGTGATGGTTTGATGGTTCAAACCGGTTTAAACCGTGATGGTTTGATGGTTCAAACCGGTTTAAACCGTGATGGTTTGATGGTTCAAACCGGTTTAAACCGTGATGGTTTGATGGTTCAAACCAGTTTAAACCGTGATGGTTTGATGGCTCAAACCGGTTTAAACCGTGATGGTTTGATGGTTCAAACCGGTTTAAAACCGTGATGGTTTGATGGCTCAAACCGGTTTAAACCGTGATGGTTTGATGGTTCAAACCGGTTTAAACCGTGATGGTTTGATGGTTCAGACCGGTTTAAACCGTGATGGTTCAAACCAAACCTGTGCACATTGAGTTTGAACCAGAGTTGTTTGACTGACCTTGTTTGATGCAAAATCTCTTACAATGTCAAGCTTTCTGCACTAGATCATGTTACAAAATATACATGAGGCTAATAGATATTGGCACCTGTGCGCTCTGCCTTTACCTGTCAGGTTAGGATATATGCATGTAGGCAGCACAAAAAAAAGGAAATGCATCTAAAAATAGACCAAATCAAAGTTGTACACCATATCCAGATAAGGTTGATGGTATTAACACTCTTGTTATCAATGACTTCATTTCAGCCATTTATCACTATATTTCAGTCCGGTATTAGAGTGAGGGATGCTCTCAAAGATCATAAATCATATAGAACATTCAGCTGTGAAGTTAGATCATCCAAGTATTGTGCCAGATAGATGGATTTTGACAATTAGATGTTCGTGTCCCAAAAAAGGATATCTGATGGCTAACCTCATCCTGTAGAGCTCATCAAGAGCTACAACATTCATATCCAACATTTTTTTGATCCAATCCCTGGTTGGCTCGCAAAATGCAGAATAAATTTTGAAACACAGCACTTTTGAACACAGAAAAACCATATATCAGTCACTTATTGACTTCAATACTGATTCTTGAAGTTGATGAACCACTTGAAGTGAATACATTATTTCATGGACTCAATGATTGCTGACTGAAGTCAAAAACTAGTCAATTCATTACTGACTTGAAGTCAATAGATGACTGACTTGAGTCAGCACATTACTGACTTGATTCAATACACTATTGACTTGAGTTAGTAGATGACTGACTGCATTCAATGACTACATGACTGACCTGAAGTCAATACCTAAAGTCAATACATTATTGACTTCAGGCCATAGATGAAATAGCTGACTTGGGTCAATAGACAACTGTGAAGTCGATACATTATTGACTAGAGCAACTGTGCTGAGATCAATAATACATTATTGACTGGTAGCTGAAGAAGTAAGGTTTTTGTTACTGATACTAACACTTGTGATTGGTTGAATAAGGTTTCACTTGTGATACTACTCATCATCACAAAAAGTGACCGGACATTTGACTATTACAGCGGAATTCTGTAGAATATTTTGGGTTTGATGCTATCAAGAGGCTCTTCTGGATGTGTTTGCTCCATCCAGACCTAAACCAATCCCCAGAAATATATATATATGTTCTCTGGATCAATTGTTTCAGGAAGGTATGATTTTTGCTATATCTGCTGACAATTGCTCTCTATGGCTGTAACTGTGAGCATGGATTGAGTTTTTTGTTTTCAGAATTGTACATTCGGATATGTTGAACACTATAGCATGGAACTCAATGAGAGCTGAAGAAGCCTCATAGATAGGCCATTTCCTGTGTGAAGATATCACTGCCCCACACCTGCTCAGGCAGCTCTTCAGTTGAGCCCACAGAATGAAACATTGGAGTGGGATAACCTGGTCCAAAATATGATATGGACATGCCCAGGACATCTTTCCATGCTTCCAGGGCACTTTTAATCCTCAATTACAATTTGACTTGCTCCTTCAACAGGGAATTGTCTGATTCTGCAGATAACACTGCAGCACATTTTTCAGCAGGAATTTGTGACACAATCAAGGACTTGGCTGTTCTGGAATCTGCTCTCAATGGACTGATGGAATGTCATAATTTATACATGACTTGCTGATCTTCTCTGGCTCTGAACAGCAATATTTGGTCAATCCTCCTAAAACAACTTGTGTAGTCTGGAGCTAATATCCACAGATATCTGGTGTCGAGGTATAGTTGACCTCAACCCACATGATCTGACATAATTGACCAATGTCCGGTTACTTTTTGTGATGACAAGTAGGCCAGGAGTCAATAGACAAGGTTGTTATATTTGGTTTTAATATCTGAAAAGACTTGCATTCATGCAATGTTCATGCCTTTTGTGACACAACAAAGCATCTGATAAGGATAATTGTTATACAGTTAGATTTATCTTGAAGAGGGCTACAATTTTGGTTTTTTGGGCAAACCATCACGGTTTGAACCGGTTTAAACCATCAAACCATCACGGTTTAAACCGGTTTGAACCATCAAACCATCACGGTTTAAACCGGTTTGAACCATCAAACCATCACAGGTTTAAACCGGTTTGAACCATCAACCCATCACGGTTTAAACCGGTTTGAACCATCAAACCATCACGGTTTAAACCGGCTTGAACCATGGTTTAAACCGGTTTAAACCATCCTCACGTTTAAGCCTGCAAGGACGGTTTAAACCGTCTTTTACATTGGCAATGTAACGGTTTAAACCGAAACCAGCCTGTTGCTGTTCCACAAGCAATATAATCTCACAAACAATGTTTTCTCACTGTCAACATTGCAGCTGCACCCCCAACACATTTTTTGCAGTGGGCATGCTCAACCGGTGTCTTGTCATTGTGGCGATTCAGCGGGATTTCACCCATTGAATTATAGAAATATTATTCAAGCAATCAATTTTCCGCTCATATAATTGACTTATCTCTTGATGCCCTCAACAACACCTAAAAATTACAGCACAATATCTAAGATAGTTTCATATTTGAGCCTGGATCATGAAGCTATGCAAGATCTTGCAAGATCTTGAGGGATTTCAAGATTTTTGTAAATGTTCTGGTATCCATGATCTTGCAAGATATTGCAAGATCAAGCTCTTGAGAGATCTTGAAAGATCTTGAGAGAGATGAGATCTTGCAAGATCTCACACACTTTGCACCTTCAAGTTTGGTGTTCTGGCAAGATCTTGCAAAATCTTTGGCTTCTTTGAAAATCTTGGAAAATCTTGCAAGATCTCGAGCAAGAAAACGCAAGTAAACTATGATGAAGGCTTTTGTCTGTCAAGGACCTTCACACCTCATGTTGCTTTCAGCATAGAATTGAGTTCACAGCCTGCTCTCATTGGAATACAGTATGAACTCCCACACATGTCTTTTCCGGTGCCATGGACGGTGCATGATTGATTGGTATACTAACAGAGACACTATATTCATGTGAGTCATCTGAGTGGAGATGAGACTGAGCCACCGTTGAGACAATGGTGTCTGTATGTCCCAACAGAGGCAACATGCAGCTGGTATTTTGTGCTGAGAAAGGCACACAGGTGGGGTGGTGCATTGAAAAGAGGGACATGCAAGTGGGATTGATCATTGTGCATTAATAAAGGAAGCATATGGGTTTGGTTCCATGCTCATAAAGGTGTCTTGAAGGTGTCTGGCCCGCTTGCCTGGGCACTCTGTGCAAAGGACATCAAAGAAGTGGCAAGTGCTGGTCAGGTATGCACGGGACTGGTCGTGTGAGTGGCAGAGGTCCAATTGGGGTTCGAGGGCAACATCATGGTGTGGTTTGATGGAGGCCATGGCTGCATCACGGCCAGCAGAAACAATACTATTGAAAAGCTCTTAGATGCCTCACAAATTTAGCTTAGACCCCGAATAATAATACCAAGCATCATTTACAATCCAGCTGGAAATTATTTGATGCTTTGACAACACAAAGCCAGAAGGTGATTGTTGAATGTTGTTGAGCTCCGCATGCGGCTGTGCCCGGATCTAGTCAATCGCCGGAAGGCCTGAGTTAATGCCCGAGTTCATGACCGAGTTAATATGTAGATCTTTACACCACTTATTGTAGTTCTTTGCTATTTAATCTGTAATTTCTTTCACTTTCAATAGATTTGGATTTCACCCTCATCTCCCTCGTCATTTGCTGCCAGCCCCCATCATTGCTGAGCTCCAGGAGTGTTAGACCACCTTGCACACACACGTTCTCTTCAAGCATATCAATGTCACAAGGATGCAGCATAGATGGGTTGAACGCAGCCTGTGTTGGATGCAGAGGTCTTTGCCCCCTGTGTGAGGTATATGAAATTGCTTGAACATTTGTGAAATATAAAACTACAGAACAATCAAATAAATATATTGTAAATATAGGGAGTCTTTGTAAACACTGTCAAGGAGCAGCAAAAGCATGTCATTCTTCAACTACACATCTAGGACAGAAACATAATTGATGGCAAAGCCATAGACCAAGGTTGTGCCACATGACTGGATGGTTGTCTGGATAATTTTCTTGGAGCTGCTCTGGGTCATTTACGATAGGAGCTGGTGGTTCAGGGTCCTCCTCATGCTCTTCTAGCTTGGAGCATATTTGGGCCAGTTGATCTATGGTTTGCAGCGTGTCTGGATGGTAGTCACCAAGAAGCTGTTTCTGTTTCTCCAGCACAACAACTTGGAGTTCTTTAGCCTTTTGATACTCTCCAAGATCTGAGTATGTGCTTGCCAGATTATGCATAGAAGTCAGGGTGTCTGGATGATCATCACCCAGCAGCTGTTTCTGTTCCTCCAGCACAACAACTTTGAGGTCCTTAGTCTTTTGATACTCTCCAAGAATTGAGTATGTGATTGCCAGATTATGCATAGAAGTCAGGGTGTCTGGATGATCATCACCTAAGAACTCTTTCTGTTTCCCCAGCACAACAACTTGAAGTTCTTTAGCCTTTTGATACTCTCCAAGATCTGAGTATGTGCTTGCCAGATTATTCATAGAAGTCAGGGTGTGTGGATGATTATCACCCAGAAGGTGTTTCCGTTTCTCCAGCACAACAACTTCAAGGTCTTTAGCCTTTTGATACTCTCCAAGATTTGAGTATGTGATTGCCAGAGTAAGCATAGAATTCAGGGTATGTGGATGATCATCACCCAGCAGCTGTTTCTGTTTTTCCAGCACAACAACTTCGAGGTCTTCAGCCTTTTGGTTCTCTCCAAGCTTTAAGTATATGAGTGCCAGAGTATCCATGGAAATCAGGGTGACTGGATGATCATCACCCAGAAGCTCTTTCTCTTTCTCCAGCACAAAAACTTGAAGTTCTTTAGCCTTTTGATACTCCCCAAAGATTTGAGTATATGCTTGCCAGATTATGCATAGAAGTCAGGGTGTCTGGATGATCATCACCTAGCAGCTGTTTCCGTTTCTCCAGCACAACAACTTTGAGGTCTTTAGCTTTTTGATACTCTCCAAGATCTGTGTATGTGATTGCCAGAGTATGCATAGAAGTCAGAGTGTCTGGATACCCATCACCTAGCAGCTGTTTCCGTTTCTCCAGCACAACAACTTGGAGTTCTTTAGCCTTTTGATACTCTCCAAGATTTGAATATGTGATTGCCAGAGCATGCATAGAAGTCAGTGTGTCTGGATGATCATCACCCAGCAGCTGTTTCTGTTTCTCCAGCACAACAACTTGGAAGTCTTTAGCCTTTTGATACTCTCCAAGATTTGAGTATGTGCTTGCCAGATTATGCATAGAAGCCAGGGTGTGTGGATGATCATCACCCAGAAGGTGTTTCCATTTCTCCAGCACAGCAACTTGAAGTTCTTTAGCCTTTTGATACTCTCCAAGACCCTCATACGTGTCTGCCAGATTATTCGTAAAAGTCAGGATGTGTGGATGATCATCGCCTAGCAGCTGTTTCTGTTTCTCCAGCACAACAACTTCGAGGTTTTTAGCCTTTTGATATTCTCCAAGATTTGAGTATGTGATTGCCAGATTATGCATAGAAGTTAGTGTGTCTGGATGATCGCAACCCAGAAGCTGTTTCTGTTTCTCGAGCACCTCTTCCAGAAGCTTCTCACTTTCCTTGTATTTCCCTGCATGCTGAAACACCAAGCCACACTGATACCTGACACCCAGAGCCATCCTTGAAACAATCTCTACAGCCAATTCAAAATGTGGATATAATCTTATACTGGCCAATTGATGATCTGCCTCTTGATATTGTGAAATAGCCATACCAAGGATAGATCCCATAGTCAATTTATGTTTGTCTTGATCAAAGACTCTTGCTTGACTCCAAGCATGTACTAATGGATGAATAGAGAATGACTTTTTGTCTGAATCAAAGTTAATCAATGAATAAGCCTGGATCTCATTTGTGACATGCACAAACTTCAAAGAGTCCCATTCCTCATTTTCTCCCTGGAAGTGTGAGAGAAATTCGACAGCATTTTGCAATCCTTCATTGAACGGATCATCAGATTCTATGCTGTACCCAGATGCTTGGCTGAAAATTTCCTCCAAAATACCATTATAATGAAGGAATGAACAGTGCTGTAACAACATGGCAGCTGCTGACCCAAGTCGGTCAAAGCTCATTTGCCATGTTGTATACACTGTCCAAACATAATTGTCATGGGACTGAACAGGTCTCTCATTCAGAAGCTGTGTTTTGTTCTTTGTATAGAGAACCAGATAGCCTTCAAGGTCTTGGGATTTTGCTATAAATGCACCAGCTTGAACAATGGCAAGAGGAAGATAGTGCAATGCCTAAAGTATTGGCATCAGAAATGAGTCAGTTTCAAGCTTCATTAACTGACCTTGGTTATGTCTACTGCAATCTGTTGGGTTTTGATTGTAGCTTCTTGTCCAGCACTCTTGAGTAACAGTGCCACTGCATCCTCCTCCTGCATGTCTGATACAGGGGAATATGATCCATAAACACGATGCCCAGGGTTCCGAGAAGTGATAATGATATTCCCATGATTGCACTGAGGAATGAAAGCATTCAGATTGATCTCTGGATCATCTGCATTGTCCAAGAAAAGAAGCCATTCTTCAATGTTCCTTACAAGCCACAATAAGCCATCTTGCTGAGAGTCCCCAGAATGTTTCATAACAGCTATATTTCTCAGACCTGTCTCAATTGCTGCAACAGAACCACTGTCAATGAAAAAGATATCTGAGAAGCTGAACCAGCAATGTTAGCAAAGATCCTTATTTCATTGATCTGTGCTCACTAAGATGACTCATTGATGAATTTGAGAGCAATCTGTGTCTTTCCACTACCTCCCAGTCCATGTAGTACATAAAGCTTTTTGGGTTCCTTGGTTGGATGTGAAAAAATGATGCATCTTATCAAGGATATCTAGTCTGCCTTGAAATATTCTTGATGGCGGAGGACATTGCACAGCAATTTGCGAGGCCTGAAGGCTACTAAGCTGCACTGCCTGACCTGAAGCAAGTGTGGCCTGAAGCTGAGCCACATTCAACTGGTGTGCAATGATATGAACAGTAGGACCAAGACCAGCCCCACCAGGACCACCGGTACCATGTGCATGTCCGTGACCGCCAGGACCGCCTTGGCCACCTACTCGAAATTATTACCCATCTGGCAGAATAAAACTCCTTTTCACTTGCCGGTGATGTTCAGTTGCTGTGAATTATCTTGAGAAAGCATGATTTGGCTAGGGCTATCATAACCGGGTGGAAGTTCTTGTTGTGAAGGTCCATCTTGGCCATCTATGTACTCCAAATGACTCATGATTTCAGCAAAGCACTGTTTTTATCTTACGAGATTCATCTTGAGAGGACATGATATGTCAATGCTAGAGCTTTGAAGGAAATTGAGAGATTCTTTGCGGAGTCATATCAATCACTGCCCAATTTTCTTCAAAAATTAGTACTGACCGAGAAAAAGATGCGAGGTGAGCGCGGAAGGCAAGGTGGTATTGGAAACGGCTGGCCGACACGCGACAAACGCGAGGCAGGCACAGCCACACCTTGTGATCCTGCACCACGTTGTTCCCACTCTCATTCCGCCTGTAAGCTGTCGGCTCAAGCGCTCGGTGGCACGGTTTGCCGATATTCGATATAGTAGCTGCTACTGAATACCTCGCATGCAGCCGCTTCCGTTCCGGAATTCGCGGATGATTGATCGACTTTGAAGCTGCTTCCTCGTCTTTGGCGAGGACCTGGTGTTACCTGGAGTCCTCTGTCCCAGGCACCTGTCTGAATTTCTCACCCACACAGCTTCCATTCATCAAGTCCAATTTGCGTTCCAGGAATGAATTAATGACATTCGGCACACGATTTTCACGGACAAATTGCAATGTAGGCGTCGGATCGACAATCCAGTCTGCGCATTCATTGCCTCTGATTTAGGTGTGTCTGGGAGACCAGTTGGTCAGTCGATGTCGATTGTGTTTCCCTGGTTTCGGCCAAGGAACTCCTGAACATGGTTTCCGAAGCACTTTGCGTTGCCTTGCCCAGCCTTTGCCTTCGGGTCAATTATGGCACGGGAAACCGCGGTGTTGGCTGCGAAGAAGTGAAGGTGTCTCACCTCGGGGTGAGATTCTGCGAACATCAGCGCATCCCCATTGGGCCCACACGTGTAGTGCGCTTGCGTACGCGTTGGGGCCCTACTACGCTGTACCACACGCCCCGTTTTTGTTTTCTTTGTCCTCCAGGAGTAGCCCGTCAGAATATACGACGAGGTGGTCTGGCTGCTGGCAGGATCTCGAGGTTGCGCACCTTTCGGACTTTGCCAGCACCCAACAACTGCTGCCGGCAACCCAGCCTGAGTCTCCAGTTTTCTCGGACCATGAGCCAAAATCCTGAAGCTACTTGTGTCTTTGGCTGCACTCCTTGAATTCCATTCCAGGACTTGAGTTTCAAGAATACACCTGACAGGTACACAGACTCGGGAATTCGGCCGATCCGGTGAAGGCCCAGATCCGAGAACTTGTACTGTTGAGGATTGATGAGATGGCGGGCCCAGGTAATGTTGATGTGCAGCAGATAGCTAATCTGACAGATTCGTTCTGGAACAAGCATGACAGATGTGGACAACAGCGACACATTTCTCGCGCACGTTAGCTGTTGCACTCATGTTTACTTTCTCTCACACACACTGTAGCTTGGCAATGAACATTTATTTTGACTAATGTTGGTGAACTTTGTACATATTTTACTGGGCATCATTGAATAGTTCTACGAGCACACGTGCATCAATACAGCCAGGGATACTAAAAACGCGATGACCCTGTGTAAAATTTTCGCGCTAGCTGTCACAACCTACCTAGTATGGATGCCCACGAATGATGTTCTGAACAAGTTTTGGTTTATGTTGGTGATATATGAACAGGATTTACGTACCTTCTTGTGCATAAGCTGGTCGGCCCAGGCAACCATACTCCTTAGAATCAATGGTTGGACACAGCCTCTCATGAATTATATCGAAGAAACTAACTAAAGCGGTCAGTAGGAGCCGTTCGGAGCATGAAAGTAATCGTACCGAGCTGTGATAGCTTCGGCATTCATGGTTCCGCGCTTGATTGGCTCGCGGGTGTGTGCTGTTGATTGAATAGGGCAGAGACGGTGTTGTATGTGATTCGCGCGCACGGCTTAGGACGTGCACCATCAGTCTTGATCGCGCGAGGCAAGGACGGTGACGTACAATTCCCGAGCAATCAAGTCACCTCAGGTACGGCTCTAACACTGTGCATCGAACTCTGCCAGAGTTCGATGTCGACAGCAGCATGGTGGGCGATATTTCTCGCAATGGGGAACGTTGAGCGGGTCGAGAGGATGTGTTGAGCGGGTCGATGGTGGTGGTAAAGATAAGAGAGAAGGCGGGGAACAAAAATTCCCGCAAATCTCACGTGCTCAGTTGCAGCAAAGTTAACCGAGTTGAAAAGCGGCACAATGTCCCAAAATAGCCATGTGTCGCATTTGTCAGAAATTGTGGCAGATCAGAACATCTGCCTCGTTTTCAATCCATCTGTCTCTATCAAATTCCGCCATCTTGTATGTCCCCTGTACTGTTGGCTGGTCGAATCGGATATCATCCCGAGTTGCAATATTTGGCGCCGAAAACCAGACATGAGGCCTCGAGGCGGAGACACGATGTGATCGGGCGCTAGAGATCGATCGACCAAAACCGGAGTTATGACCCCCAGTCTTGGTCACTCAGCTCCTTGCATACGTTAGCTCCAATGTCGTTGCTTGGGTCCTTCAAATTACCTACCTTCATCCTGTCCATAAAATTTCATTTCCATAATCGCGCAAACCGTTACAATCAACCAGACACTTCTTGCCGAGAGCACCGTAAAGGCGTGCCACTCGCAGGTAGACGCTGTGGTGGAATGGCTTTCAAAGTTCGTTTCCTTGTGTCCTTTGTATCCTTCAAACCTATGCTGAAGGCATGTGTTCCTTCCGCTGCTGGCAGTTCTTTACTCAGAGAAGATCCCGCACTACACCACTCCCGGTGAATTCGTCGGTTGGTGATGACGAACTTGGACGACCTATCCCAGAGATAAGATTTCGACTCAATGCAGCACAATTCTTTACTAGGAGGAGATCCCGCACTACACCACTCCCGGTGAATTCGTTGGCTGGTGACGACGAACTTGGACGACCTATTCCAGAGAAAAAATTTCGACCCAATACAGCGCAGTTCTTTACTAGGAGAAGATCCCGCACTACACCACTCCCGGTGAATTTGTCGGCTGGTGACGACAAACTGGAAGGACTGGGGGAAAATTTTCGACCCGATGGGGGAACCGCCGAAACAGCCAACGATAAACTTATCCTGGAGGGAAAACCTCCACCTACCTGCACGCAGACCGCCGGGACAGTCACTAACATGCTAGTTTTCTCGCTCAAGACACTCAGTACCATCTCCGGGAGTATTCCAGTGGCTGGAGCCTTCGGTGGCATCATTGATGCTCTTTTGATTGTTGTAGGGCAGGTCCAGGTAAGACTAATCATAACTATTTTGTAATCCATCACCATTCGAGTCCAGCAAACATCGGCCAACGAACAAAGCTTTGTCCAATTGGCAGCACGAATAGACCGACTCAGACCCATCGTTACTAAAATGGCAGAAAGTGATCCAGAGAAAAGCAAAGGCATCATTGAGAAGCTTCAAAAGTCAGCGGATGCCCTTCACCAAGAAATTTCTGACCCATGGGCAGGGAGCTGGCATGGATGACAGAGCAGCTCAATGCGGCCAAGGCCAAAGGGAAACTCAATCAGTTTTTCAACAGCACCGATAATTCAGCAATCCTTCAAAACCACAACATGGTTCTCGATCAAATGATCGCCGACTCCACTGTACGTTTCCAGAGCCTCTTACTTGTTTTTTGTTTCAATTCGACTCCAATAGTTTCTCACTGTCCATGAAGTTGCCAAATCTCTTCGTGACCTCGAGGTGGGCTCAGATGCCGAGATTGATCTTTGTCCAGCCCACATTCGAGTAACAGAGCTCGAAAATGCAACAGCTCAACCCCGAGATCACAGGTGGGAATATATTGTCGTCAGGCCTTTTTGCCTTCCCTTATGCGATCCTACATAGGAGGAACAGGCGGTCCGGGGGGCAGCGGGCACGTTGGTGGCGAGGGTGGCGAAGGAGGAGGTCCCCAAATTCACATGGACCCTGGTGAGCACGTGCAAATCGGCAACGTTTCTGGTCAGTAAATAACTGGGTGCCTCTGTCTGAAACTGATTTTTACATTGTGTATTTCCCAGGGGGAACGGGTGGCATGGGCGGAGCTGGTGTCCAAGTAGGCGGGAAGGGTGGAACTGGCAAGGGTCCAGTAATCAACCTGCGCCGGGTGAGAGCATTCACATCTCCTGAACCCCAAGTGGATTCCAGGTGATATTTTCGTGACATTCCATGTGCTTTGTGTCCCTTCCCAACCCTGTACCCTAATTCTAAATCGCCGGCAGTGATCTGGCCATCAAAGAAGCAGAAAAATATGTCAGTGTTCATTTTAGAACCGAAAAACCCAATATCCTTGGCAATCACTATAAAGAAGAGGCAAGCACGGTGTGATATTGCATTCATCGCATCATGGGTCTGCAAAATGCCACTGGCCGTCTTACTTCTAAAGAATATAAAGAGCTATACATGCATTGAGTCAATAGACAGGTTGCGCAAAAGCCGTATGAGCTGCATGCGGCTTTTGGGCATTGCGCAAAGCCGCACGGAAAAAAGGTTGGTTGTGAGTGCTAAACCCAATGCATTTCGATAAAATACATGTAATTCAAGTGTATATGATAGCCCTGGGTGGCTCTTTCTTACCCAAGGTGCATAGTCAACTAAGCAAACATTAAATCACCGCACCAAGCTGATGTCATTGTACTCCATCTTGTCAATGCCATAAAACTGATCGCTTCTCACACTTGCTTGGGGACAAATTCAACCAAATTTGAGATGCTCATGTTACGGGGCATGGAATACACATTTGAAATGTAGTGGAACCATTCGATTCATTGGAAACGAAAAAGCTGCACGGCTTTGCGCAATGGCCAAAAGCTGTATGCGGCTGTTGCGCAACCTCTCTAATTGCTACTTGATCTATGGGTGCAAAATACCCCCGGATTGTGAAGATGTGGATGTCAAACAGCTTTGTGATATTCAAGTCAGTTTCTTGTGCCAAATTTTAAATCTCCATTCAATGATCACACTGCTCTTCACCAAAATGGGAATCATGCCTCTCCAAGTCAGATGCTACTTGGTTCTACTGTCCTACCTCTGTTACCTACTTGGCCTTGAACCAACTCATCTCACAAGAGCTAGCTTGAACAGTTGGCTCGAACTAGCTACACATGGGAAAAAATCATGGGTTGGAGATATGTGTAAGAGAGCTTCCAAGATGCCCTTTGACTGCCTGCCCCTGGACATGCAATATGCGGCTCTAGATTTTTTTCAGGAGTATGCAAAGCGATTAGTTCAATCGGCTATGAAATGGCTACAATGTCAAATTGACATTGTCCAAGAAATTATACTTGATACACAACCGCGTTGAGCTTTAGAAGGACAAACTTCCACAGGCAATCACACTCTTTCTATGCCATTACTTGTTCATGGTCAGGACTAGGGATGCACACTGTCCTGTTTATGGTGACGGCCATAAATTTCTGAAGCCGTGATGGCTACAGGCCATCAAAAACACAGCCATCTTTCATGGTTCCTCAGGCAGGAGACGGGATGGGACTGCGAAAAAGACTGCTTGTGGCCGCAAATTAACGGGATGGTCAGATAAGCCTCAAAATCAAGCTCCAGTCTGGCCTTTATGGCTTCGGAAACATTTGACCAGCTAAAGGTCACCCCAGGAAGGCTTCCTTCACTCACCTGGATCAATGAACGCCCTGCTGAAGTTCAGAACAATTTCGGCTACCTGTTCACAATCACGTGAGTTCCCGGGACATGCAAAATTGTGCATGGCAGCCTCACAAAGCCCTGTATTTGATACTGATCCTCAACTATACAAGTTGAAAAAACTCATTAGCTTTGCAGCTGACCTAGAATAAGCAGACCTTGGGGACAACAATGAACTGGAAGGTACAACCAACATAGGGTTTGCAGCTGTGCTGTAAAATTCCAAAGACACAGGCCATAAATAGTCTGTTTTTAAGGCTAGGTGCTCGATTGGACCAGAAACCTTATTACATAATCAGCTTTTCCATTTCTTCCTCGTTCTTTTCAACTCTAATTATGTCTCTATCATAGGGTGGTTTAAGCTTAAGCCAGCACATTGCCAGTGTTGGCCTGGCTTAAGCCAGTCTGGCTTGAGCCGGCTTAAGCCATGATGGCTTACACCAGGTCTATAGGCTTTCTGACCTTCTATAGGGAAGGCAGGTTTGGTTTAAGTTATGATGGCTTAAACCAGCTTGAGCCGTGATGGCTTGAGCCATGATGGCTTGAACCAGCTTGAGCTGTGATGGCTTAAGCTGTGATGGCTTAAACCAGCTTAAGCCATGATTGCGAGCAATTCTTCTCTAATGCAGGAGGGATAGAATATGCAGAAAACAAGAACAAACTTGGACAAACATGGCTGATGGTCCTTGAGAGACAAAATCCCCTCAGAAACATTCAATTCTGTGTCTATTGTGCTGAAGAGTGGATCAAAAGATGCACATCGATGGCATCATCTTGTTCATGACATAATTACCCAGAATGGAGGAGAAAGATTTTGCACCCATAAAAAGGAGCATCGTAATTGCAATTACACTCTTTGCGAGCACACGTGCTTTAGCAGATCCCTAGTAGTCTATAGGCTTCCTGGCTTTTTACAAGGGAGGCAAGTCTGGTTCAAGCTGTCATGGCTTGGTTCAAACCAAAAAATTATGGAAGCAATGTTAGTTGAGTTAAAATTTCAGATTTTTTGAGTGAATTAGATATTTCAATTGAAAGAATTGATTTCATTTAATTGTCATCTACTATAACAGCCACCCAATCAATTTTTGGATCTCAGCACTCAGACTTGATATGTTGGGAAAAACTAACACCAACCCATCAGGTGCCACCAACCTTGTCAAACTCCTGTTGCATATTTCTCCCCATTTGATCATACATGCTTGCCACCTTGAATCTATAAGCCTTTTTTCCTGGTTTGCCTTCATGGTTGCAAGAATGGGCAGTGCAAACTGAATGCATTTTTTTTAAATCCTTGAGTTGCATGGTGAAACTCTTGTGCAACAATTCTATGCCATTCTTTAGCTTTCTGATATGGCTTGGTTGACTAATTCCACCACTGCTCAATTTGTGAACAATCAATGAAGCACTGAAAGACCGTGAAATGTTCATGGGAATCTTTTGCTTGAGTCTTAGCCTTTGGATGCAGTCAAGACAGGGAGGTAGGTAAAAACTAACTAAATATACTTTATAGCGGAATAACAAACTTCACATACCCAAATTCTGAACCTTGATCCAATGTTTTGCTGCTCTAGGACCTTGTGAATTGAATGCTGTGGTCACTCCATCATCAGTCCCATAATGCATTGGCATTGTGGTTCACAGCACTGAGTTGCTTATATATCTTGCCCTTTACAAAAGTTTGTATTTCTTGTTCATTAATGTTTTTCCCCCAAACTGAACTGGTTGTTCCACACTTGTCTATGTGTTGTTTCCATCTATTTCATTCTTACATCTCACTGCTTTGTTACTGTATCATCTATTGTGTACTTTCTCATAGACATCTTGTGTATCCAAACATCCAAAGTCACAATATGTGATTTGATACCTTCGAGTTTCAGATAAGAATATAAGTGTATTTACTATAGTGGCTTGGAATTCAAGTGTCATATAGACATGTGTTCAAAAAGGTGTCAGATGCATTTTTTTGGGTTTAAACCCGTTTAAATCTGCAGGCTCAAATTGGCTTAAACCTGATGGCTTAAACCACCATCAGGTTCAAACCGGCTTAAGCCACAGCTTAAACCACCATCAGGATCAAACTGGCTTAAGCCATGGCTTAAACCATCAGGTTTAAGCCACAATCAAGTTCAAACCAGCTTAAGCCGTGCTTAAACTGCTGGAAAACCCACTTTAATATGTCATTAAATATGGTTTAAGCCAGGTTTAAGCCAGTGGCTTAAGCCAGTGGTTTAAGCCACCACTCACATTGGCAACGTGGTGGCTTAATCTTAAACCACCCTGTTGCTGGCAAAATCTCAGATATGCTATCTCCTTGCTTCAATTTATTTGGATTTTCTGAGTGCTATTTGACACTTTTGTGCAATGGTTAAAGTTGGTGATTTTTTTTGTCACATAGATGTCACACTACATTCGCCGACAACCTACCGTATGTTTTCAAGGATGATTTTAGAAATTCCGAAGAGACAGATCATCTCAAAGAATCTGGCTTTGTTGTTCTAGGGCTTGTTCCAGAAGCTTCTTGCTTTCTTTATATTTGCCAGCTGCCTGAAAAACCAATGCATAGTTAAACCCAAAATTTTGAGCAACTTTTGTTCCACTCTGTACAGCTAATTCAACATGTGGATATAATCTGAGATGGGCTAACTGGATACCATGCCTTGGGTGTTCTGAAATGGCCATGCCAAGTACAGCTCCTATTGCAGACATGTATTTCTCTGGTTCACAGGCTGTGGTTTGACTCCAAATGTGCACCAATTGATGCATAAAGAAGAGCCTCCTTTTTGAGTCAAAGCTGATCAATGAATAGGCTTGAATCTCATTTGTGACATGCCAAAACTTCACAGAGTCCCATTCACCTGCTGGCCCCAGGAAGTATGAGAGAAATTCCAAAGCATTTTGCAATTCTTCTTTGGATACATCATTAGATTGAAATTTATACTTGGAGGCATCACTGAAAATTTCTTCAGAGATTGCATTATAATGAAGGAATGAACAATACTGCAAAAACATTGCAGCTATTGATCCAAGCCGGTTAAAGCTCATTTGCCATGTTGTGTACACTGTCCAGGCATATTTGTCATGGGACTGAGCAGGTTTCTCACTGAGGAGCTGTGCTCTGTTCTTTGTGTAGAGAACTAAATAGCCCTCAAGATCTTGGGATTTTGCTATAAATGCACCAGCTTGAACAATTGCCAGAGGTAGATAGTACAATGCCTAAAATATTATTCAACATCAATGTTCAGTGAGTTCTGAGACTGACTATACCTTGACAATGTCTACTGCAACTGGTTGAGTTTCATTTGTGGCCTCCTGCCCAGCACTCTTGAATAACAGTGTCACTGCATCATCCTCTCCTAAATCTGATACAAGGGAATGTAACCCAGCATAGACAGTAAGTCCAGGATTCCGAGATGTGATGATGATATTCCCATGATTGCATTGAGGGATGAAAGCATTCAGATTGACCTCCGGATCATCTGCATTGTCTAAGAAAAGAAGCCATTCTTCAACTTTGCTTTTGAGCCAGAGTGAGCCATCTTGTTGAGAGTTTCCATAATTTTTCATAATGGCTATGTTCTTGAGACCTGCATCAACGGTTGCAATAGTGCCCATGTCAATGAAAAAGATGTCTGAGAAGCTAAAACATCAAACATCAATCATGAAAACTGGGATGGTTGGAAGCAGCACACCAAGACACTGATTCATTGATGAATTTCAAAGCAATTTGGGTCTTTCCAGCACCACCAAGTCCATATAGTACATAAATCTTTTGGGATCCTCGGGTGGAGGTGAAAAAATGATGCATTTTATCAAGAATATCTCTTCTGCCTTGAAATATTCTTGATGGAAGAGGACATTGGATAGCAATTTGAGAAGCTTGAATATTACTGCCAAGCTGAAAGGCCTGCTCTGCAGCAGATGTAGATGTGGCATGCACATTCATTGAACTCAACTGAGGTGCATGGATATGCACAGTGGGACCCAGGCCCACCCCACCAAGGCCACCCGGTACCATGTGCATATCCTTGACCACCATGACCTCTTTGGCCACCTACTCAAGATTAATGCCCATCTGGGACAGTAACATATTTTTTCCACTCACCGGTGACATTCATTTGCTGATAATCATTAGGAAGCTTGGTACCACCAGAGCCACCAATATGATGTGAATGTTCCTGGCTAGGATCATCCTGGTCTACTCAAAATCAATGATTTTTTTCACCAGCAACATATTTTTGGCATCATACACTGTGATTGAGAAATGTCTTGGAAGGACATGAAACCACAAGGTTATCTTTGCAAAATCATGTCAGTCACTGGTCAAGTGACGTCAAGAGGAAGGACTGACCAAGTAACGGATAAGGCGATGTGCGAGGGGAAAAGGTCGAGGTGGAAGACAAACACGAGGCAAGCACAGCCACCGATTGGTAACACCCTTTCCACCATGATTTGGGGAGAGGCCGGCAAGCAGCGTGGCACAAACAGAACTTGAACAGAACAATTTACCAGTGAGGTTTTAAAAAAGTCAGTTCCTTTCATAAACCTTGGCAAAACCTTGTGATTTGTTCTTGAATTTTTGTGAACATTGAAGTTCATCAAATAATTTGAAGCCTCATGCGCCTATGGAATTTTGTGAGCTCGAGGATGGGCGCCCAACGCATTTGGGTTACATCAAACTCATGGTCCAGACCACCGGAAAAGGGCGAGCCGGCAGCGGTCCGGGGCCGTCCGATTTACATAAGCCAAAAGCGGACATTCTTGACACTCCCCCCTTTGAAACCCCCCAAATAGGCACATACAGAACAAGTTCTGTTTGTGAATCACCGCTCTGGTTCCAGTCAGCCTGTCAGCTGTGAGGTGTTAAGGATTTTGGTTTGATCAAGCGCACGCTCTTTTATCTTATCTTATGGACTACTTACGGAGTTACTTCCCGTGATGTATATAGTTGTGACGGCGCCGTTACGGGCCTCACGTCTTTGTTTTTATTCACTCGAGATCCCTGGAATTATAGCTTGGTTGTTGGATGGCTTGGAACGACCGAAAAGCTAACATGAGGCTCAAGCGCCCAGTTACCAGTAAGGTCCGGTGATCTTGTCAGAAATGCTCCAAAATACACCCTACCTCCGCATGCGACCGGCCCTCAGTGTTCCAGAATTTGCGAAGAATCCGAGTGCATCGTGCAATCACTTTCAAGGTACCTCGCCCCACGACTTTCATGAAGGCAGGCTTTCCCCCCGACCAATATCATTTCCAATTTTCCTAGGCATCTTGTGCCTACCGTCCAGACCTCTGAATGACATGGTCGTCGTTGTGCTTCCAGATGGCAGAGTTCAAGCCTTGCATCGCCTTTCTGTTTCTCACTCCTCCGGTACGTATAGGTCTATCTGTCTTTTTTTTTTCCCCCATTTTCGTCTGTGTGTTTGGGCCGCCGAGCAGTGGCGAGGTGAATTCCATTCTGTTTTGGGGAGGAACGGTGTAAGCACCGCTGGAGTACAGATGCAATGTGGGGGCGGGTGCGTCGAGGACCATGGTGGCTGCGGCTACAATGCGGATGTGTACGATGAATGCGAGCCCAAGAGATAAACGCGCTGTAGATGAGCAGCGAGTCCCCGGTTACTCACGAGAACGGGAACTGAGGGCAGTGAATTTATGAGAGCAGCCCTCGACAGCACGCTGCGTGCAATGGCCGTCGATGTGCGGAGCGGAAGGACGATCTGTGCTCATCTGTGCCCGCGGGACAGCACGACGCCGAGTGGCAGCGAGCGCGATGTACAAGCTGCCACAACGAGCATCGAACACGGCGAGACAGGGTCCGGAGCAGACCCTCGCAGCGGGGCGAATTGAGCAGAGCAGCCTTCGACGGCGGGCTGCGTGCACTTCGCTGTCGGCGTGCAGAGCGAGCGCGAGGGTACAGCGCTATCTCCGTTTTCTGAGGAGACGGCGAGACGTAGACCGGAGAAGCTTCGATGGGCGGACACGGGCGTATGTGCCGAGGGCACGTGAGGTGGGGAAAGCGGGAGGGTGCAGACCGAGGCACGACACGACGCGAAGCGTGCATTTTTTTATCCGCCCCTTCTCCACTTTTGCTCGCGTTCCTTCCCGATCCTTACTCCTTCGCCCCGGGGCTGTTGCTTGTGTCTCCATCTCCCCCTGTCTCGTAACCGACCTCTTCTACGCCGTCGACGCGGATTCGAAACTCAGGCACCCCTCGTTCTCGGACATTCTTGGCTCGAAAGGGGAGGGGATGGAGTTTTTGTTTCTGGCTCCAGCGTCGGAAATAGAGCGGCGTTCATATGCACGAGGACCTGCGAGGACGCCGACGACAGGGATCGAGAGAGTCGCGTACCCGGGCACTCTAAGCACGGCACGGCGCCTCGTTGAAACGGCGTCTGTCGCTGTGCGTGCTCGTCCGTCCGCGGCTGAGGATATGGCGGGACATGCACAGGAAGAACAGCACAGGAATGACGGCGCGTGAGCTTGGCTGCCTTTTCCCAAAGTAAGACCGTTTTCGGGGCGGAGGTGGAGGCGTTCGCCGTCTAGATCTGTCTTCCTTTCCCCGTCTTCCTGCGTGCACTTTCTTACAGGTCGCCCATGGATGGTTGTCCGTAGTCGATCCCAGTAACATCTATTTCATCCCATGCCGAGCCGTCGCCAGTACTCCAGTCTTCCCATTGCACGCGCTTGCGGTCCGGTCCCCCCGCTCAAACCACGGTTGTACGCCCTACGCTACAGCTTAGCTCGTCGATATCTATTTGAGAGTACTTACGCATATACACAGGTCCAGGTAGGTAGTGTATGTAGAACTCGTAAAAACTGGATGGAAAATGCACGGAATCCGTAGCAGCGAGCTTAGAGGTCGATTGTAAATCGTGGTATCATGGTATCGTCTAGCCACAAGTAGTCGTAGTCGTGTCAAGGGAGTCGAGTCGTAGTGGTAGAATCCCTCCTCCTCCACTCCCTCGTAAAATCCATCCTCCACGCCCCCCACCCACACAGTCCGCCGTCTGTGATGAATACGCCGTTTACTTCCCATTTCCACTGGCCACGCCACCTCGTCCTCTGCTCCCCACTTCCCCCTCCCATCTTCCCCGTTCCCTGTCGACGCCGGCGAGGGTTGGACGGCGTATCGAAGGGGAGGAGGGAAGGACTGAAGGGAGCAGCGCCACCACGCCAAATGTCCCGGAACCTGCACTCCCGCGCCGCGACCGCGATAGCGAGACGACGGCCCCGGGCTCGCCATACCGAAGAGCGCATGTCAAAGAGCGGGAGGACTGGAGGGCAGGTCGAAGGGCGAGACGGAGGGCCGGAGGGAATAGCGCTGAAGCCCTCGTGAAGCTCATGGAGCTGAAACTCGGCCCTGCTCTTCCCAGAACCCGCACTTCGCGCTGCGACAGACCTGGGCTCAGGAGGCCCGCCCTTCGTCTCCTCGCTATCCTCCCTCCGCACCCTCTTGGTCGGCCTCAAAACCGAAGTCGTCCCTCCCGAAGCCGTAGTCGTAGCCGAAGCTAGAATCCGACGCGGGAACGAAGCTGAAGCTGTGAATGTCGGAGAGGGAGGCAGAATCAGAGGGAGGATGGTCGAAGCTGGCCAGCGTGCCGTCGAAATCTTTCGCTCCAACGCAGGCATGCCGCTCCAATGGAGATGAGGGAAGCGGGCCAAGTGAATCGGTGTCAATCGTCAAACCTGCCGCGCCCCGCGGCCACACAGCGGAGACGCAGAGGACGGAGACGCGGCGAACGCGGGAGAGTGAGGGATGCGTGCGGGAGGAAAGGGGAAACGAGGTCGAGGTGGGCGGGGCCGACGGGAGCGTCGACGACGTCGCGCTGGAGTGCGATTTCATGCTTCCTTCGAACAGCTTCTTGGACGACTTCAGTTGCTTGCGTTGTCTGGAAGTTTCATGTCGGCACGAAATAAAAAAGAGAGGAGGCAAGAGGGGGACGAATACGTACCAGAGCCGAAGACGGACGAATACACCACCCTACATTGCTCCCCATAATCGATCGAAGTCCGCGAGCTAGCCCTGGTCCTCGACCTCGACTGCCCGCTCGACCTGCCCGTCTACCCGCCTATCCCGTACCAGGCGGATGCGGTGCGAGGGGCAACGGCGAGACCGTCGACGTCCGCGGCTTCTGGGTCTTCCTAGTTCTGCGCGGCGGCGCAGAGGTGCACGAGAGCGTCTACGAGTGGCACGGAAACGAGGGCGGGACGTGGAGGAATGTGGCGGGGAGCAGGGGAGCAGGGCGGCGGGAGCAGGCGCAGGGGTAAATGGAGGCACGGCGCCGGTACCCGCAATTTGCTGCTGCCGTCGTCGTCGAAAGGAAATGGGTATGTGCGGTGGTTCCGATTGGGCGGTGTAGCGAGGGTTTTCGAAATGCGTGCAGTGAGCTTTACGGCGAGCGGGGTTAGTGGCTCGCCTTCTCCTACGCCATCGAAGTCGAGTTGGCGTTAGCATTGAGCGGATAGGTGGGAGTGTGACGCAGGGAAATGGGATGCAGAGCCGGAGATTGAAGTAACGGGGAGGCGGAAACAAACGCGCGCCGCAAGACGCCCTTCAGCTGCGCGGGCGCGGCGCCCGGGAGTACCGTGCCCACGAGGCTGGCGTCTGTGCTCCGGCGTTGCTGTTGCTCCACCCACCGCACCGCCATTACCCGAAAAGGACAACGCATGCAGCAGGAGAGCTTGCACGACCACTCGTCGACAAAGCGCACGAGCTGTAGCGGAAATTAGGACGGCCCAGCGAACGAATACGAGAGTACGTACCAAAGGAAAAAATTTGCAGTGAAGATAGCCCGACATGGATCAGACGCCAAGTACTTGGAGCGCGGAGTGCGGAGGCCGACGACCTCGCCCTCCAACACCACCCTCCCGCGCCGACTCCGCTGCCACAAAGATAAGACCTCCACAGCGCGAAATGCCTCGGCATACACGGAACAGCCGCCGTCCCTTGCCCCGAGGCGCAAAGTACGGGTGCAGAGTGAGGGCGTCTGCGTCGGCAGCAGTATCGCGCCAGTCGCCGTCGATATCGTGTGCCGGGCTGGAGAGTGGGATGGGAGTGCAACTGGGAGTTGGCGAGCAGGCCAACGAGTTCGTCGGGACGCGCGCACGCCTTTGCGTATTCGTCGTCTGCGTCCGGGTCCACAGCATCGGTGCCTCAGCCGCCAGCGGACAGAGACACGGGAGGCAGCAGAAGAACATGGTGCAGATGGAGTCGCTCCGCGAGGGTTGATTTGCCTTCTCTTCATTTTTTTCTCCTCTATTCTCTTCAATTCGCAACTATTTTATTCGATTCTCCGGGAGGCAAGTCGGGGCCATGCAGAGAGGCAGAGGCACACAGCAAGGGCATTGAAAGACCGTCTTCTCTCCGGGTGAAGGGGCTATTGAAAGTACCGGGCGAGATCCGGCGGGAGACTGGACCGTGAGTGTCGGCAATTTGCCGTGAGTGACGAGGCAAGGAACGCGGAGGGCGCTTGTTGGGCGCCTGCGGTCACGGTGTGACGTCACTCCTCGGCTCTCTTTCGCAACACAGTAATGCCTCCGTTAACGTTTAACCTCTCAATGACGAAGCTCAATTCCACGTAAGTACTTAGTCATCTATTGGCGCAGCCATACTTAGTTCAGCTCGGGGCTTTGAACAGAGGCTACATGTTTCAACTTTCATGGGCAACGCATTCAAAACCTCTTGAATCTTGAATCTTGATAGCACCTCGACCGTCGGAACATTCGGATTGAACAGTAAAGAAAATCTGGTCAGCTCGAATATCGGTTCAGAGTCCGATAAAAATAAGCGAAAATATGATATCAAGGTAGCTATGAAAACCCTGCCTGGAACGGCCCTCGATCATGATACTGAGCGGCAGAGTCCCAATTTTGAATTTGAGCAGTCATTTCCACGATAGATATCACTTCCAGGCAAAGGAAAGTCGCACACACAGCAGCAAGCCCGTTCCCAGAAAACGGATGGTAGGTATTTATTATTTTGCAGTGTGCAACCAGGAACATGGCATGTACGCCGCCGACGGAACAAAGCGAGCCTCGGAGCCGCAGTGAAGATCGTCAACGCGTATTTTCTCAGCTGACCAGACCTGCCCTGACCGAGGTTCGGATCTGCGTTGGCCGACTTGGATCTGCGCGCTACCATCAGCGAACCATGTTAATCCGCTCCGCTCCGTCGCAATTCATATAAAAACCCTCATGCTCCTCTCTGCTCACCATCCTCGTCTCTTCTTCTCTCAACAATCATGTTCCTCTCTCGTTGGGCCTCGCTAGCGGCCGTCGTCAGTGTCGCCACTGCCGCGAGTCTCCACGTGGACAACCTCTGCTCCGTCCCCGTGTTCTTGTTCACCCAGACCAGCTTTGGGAGTATCCTGAACAATATTGCTCTCGCCGCGGGTCAGACCGGCTACCACATGGGTGAGGACAACCTTTGAGCGCATTGCAAGTATGAAAGTCGAACGCCCTATACAGGTATCTCATCCGACTGGGACGGCGCAATCAACGTCGGTAGTGGGTGCAACTCTGCCGGGACTTCGTAAGTCCCCCCTGTTCTAGTCGCACGATGCGTACATACTCATCTGGACGACGCAGCTGCTATACGGGTGGACCAATCTGGAACGGCGTGACGCCGTTCTCGCGTGCAGAGTTCAACTACTATGCCGTCCCCGGAAAAGTCACGTACGTATACGAATTTGCATGCATTCTATGCGGCTTAACCCCCCGCGCCCGGCAGTTACGACCTCTCCATGATTTACGGCTTCAACGTCGGCATGAAGATCACCTCCGGCGACTCCTCCTGCGCGGAGTTCGCATGCTCGCTGGGAACCCTCTCGACCTGCGTGCGTTTATTCAGTCTTCTCAGTCTCACCCAGAACTGACACAAAATGCTTCAATTTAGCCCGTGCCGGGCCCCGCGCCTTCCCTGAACGACTGCTACAGTCCTTGCTGCTCCAGCGTTGCTGCGTGTGCGAACGGCGCTCTCCCTGCAGGCGGTGGAGGCTGCGTCAACAACGCCGGCCCGGGTCCTAACTCTCCGTGGTACTACGACAACTGCCCCAAGTTCGTATCAATTTGTTTCTCCAGTGTTACTTGGGCTTCCCACTGATCGTCCTACCAGCGCATACGCCTTCCCTGACAATGACGGCGCCGCTGGGTACACTCCTGCCGACTTTGTCGACTAGTGCGTATACATCGCCCTCATACCAGTCCAATTGACTGATCACGTATATACTTGTAGTACCTGCGACAACACCGACCTCGTGCTGACCCTATGCCCGGGCACCACCTCCCACCTCTCGAAGCGCTCGTTTGAGGCGCGCAACGTCGACAACGAGGCCATCGACATGATCAAGGCGAGACGCCTCAACTCCACCGCCGGCGTCGTGGTGAAGCGCAGCGCCAAGTTCGTCATGCACGATGAAGCATAATGAGAGCAACATTTGCTTTCGCCACTCTTTTGATGTACACTCATTATCTATTTATCATACCCAAAGTCGAATGAATTGTTCCGATACCGATGCGGTTTCGAAGACGGAGATCGAATGCTAGACATGTGCACCATATGCATTCAGGTGAGAACGCGCCCAGAGCACGTACGAGCACAATGCGGACTCACCCGTGCAACATTAATTTGGTTCAACATGTATATGGGGACTCACGCGCTAATAATATTCTCTCGTGCCATGGTTTCGGCTTTTCTTTGAGGTTCAGACCCCGACTTATGTTGTACTCAATCGGCCACCTGCATACCCCTCCCCCTCGCCAACACCAACCGTCTATCCAATGGCGGTACCCTCTTTGATACACTATACAAACACTATAGGCTGATTATCTAGGTTCTAGAGAAGGACCGCGAGTCATTCATAATTAAAAAACTCCAGATCCACCACTCAACCTTGGCTAGAACTGACGAATGGAGGCGAATTCAAACCACCTCGGAGTTTGAAAGACTTGATGAGATGTCTCCGGTAGTTCTTAACCTGAGCTTTTTGTTTGAGGCCATTCTTTTTCGAGAACAAGACCCGCGAGTCATTCATATAAAAAGATCCAGATCCACCACTCAACCTACGCTAGAACTGACGAATGGAGGCGGATTCGAACCACCTCGAAGTTTGAAAGACTTGCTGAGATGTACCCGGTAGTTATTAACCTGAGCTTTGAGGCCATTCTTTTTGAGAACGCATACGTTGATCACACTGCGTTTTAGCCAAAGTTTCCGGCCGGCCGCCAGGTGGCCGAATTGAGAAAATTTGACGTGTAATATCGACCACTGTGGCCAGCTTGACGGCCAGCTTACCGCCCACTTTGACATCCACATCGACGCTGCAGCTGCTGGTATACCATCGACCATTTCCATTACGAATAATCAATATATATTATAATAAATACTTTTGCTACATCTGAATCCAACACATACAGCTCCGTTAGCGTACGAGGGGAACGGGGTAGAGGGATTCGGAGAAACAGGTGAGTCAACAGCGCCACGATCACCTGGCGGCCGCTTCTACCACTCAAGACGTCGATCACCGCCGTGAGCTGCAGCAGCGCAGTTGCCACGGAATCATGTACGCACGAACCCACCAGGCCAAAGATCATAGAGCGGCGCATAGGATGGCGCCAGAGCGCACAGGAAGCTACGGAGGGGCGGAGTAAGTAAGTGATCCAACAATCAAAGTGACAGCGCACCTGAAGGAAAGAAGCTGCATTCCTGCGGGAATATAGCGACAGCATGCTGTTAAGAATTCCAAGACGCTGTAAGAAATTCCGGTCTAAGTGTCGGAGGGTAAAATGCATTCACCGGCAGAGGCAGAATAGACAAATAGCTGGAAATATGGAGCGCGACGAGCACTATGGTCGATGTTAGCATTTAATTACATGCAGAGTGTCGAAGGGACCCGGAGAAGATGCCCATGGACACAAATTTGGGCTGAATGAATGTTCAGCGCGGATGCATGGAGCTACTCGGGCGATCTCCTCGACCCGGAGGCGTTATAATTCGTCTGTGGCGTCTACATTGACAACGTCGGCCAGCCTCGAGCTCAAACATCGCCGAAAGAAAACGACACATACCGGATTGCAGAAGGTATGTGGGCTGACCGCCGACTTCTCTGGTCTCGAAATGATACGCGCTGGAATATCTGGAAGTGGAGACCATACGCCCGCGCTCATAATTCGGAATCAACGAAGCGCACTTCCAAAGTCGGACAGACGACGATGTGGATCTGTAGAACGTCCCTTGAAGCTCTGGTAATGTTCTTAGCACCTCATTAGCACTTTGCGACATCTGAGATGAGAATCAGGGCACGCACCAATAATGCTGCATGCACAGGGAGAGCACACCGCGGGAGAAATGGCCCCAAATCGACTCAGAAGCGCCTTTGACTAGGAGTAACCGAATAAAGAGTCAAAAGGCATCCGAGAGCGGATGGGACGCCCAAAAAGAATGTCGGTCGGGTATCATGGTGGCCAGACGGAAGGATTGTGACGGCGTGATGTGTGACGCGACGCGTTTCTTCGCTTGCCTCGACGACTCAGCGTTTTCGCCGGACGCGTCGTCAGTGCTAGTTCACAAGTGCGAAATTGTCTGTCGGCTGGCAGTCAGTATGGCGGTTTTATGCCACTTTTCTGAAAGTAGCCGAATTTATTTGGAATTTATGGCCGAAAAGCTCAAATCGACCACCTGGCGGCCGGCTGGAGATTCAGGCTAAAACGCAGTGTCAATGGGTATGCAACGCTCGTACCGGCAGCATCCGCCCGGCATCGTCGTGAACTCGTCCCGAAGCTGTATACGCAGATGACATATATATGTATATACACGTCGAGGTGGGTAGTATGCGTACAGCGGCGCAGGGATGGGTATGTACAGCAGTGAAATCCAAATGAAAATGCATCGAGCTATGTAGGTAGCACGGAAAGTCGAATCGAATCATGGTATCATTTAGTCGTAACCGTCGTAAAATCCTTCCATCCACGAATCCTAAGATCCATCCGTCCATCCTTTCTGGTATCCTCCGTCCGTTCATGAGTCTGAGATCCGTCGCAAATACCCTCCACCTCTGCGCTTCCGCCCGTCGGCACCGTCTAGATTCCGGCCCCGAGCGCCGCACCCCGTCCAGAGACGCGACACGGAGGATGGAAACTACGTGGGCGAGCAGCGCCGTGTCATCCGCGTCCCTCCCCGCCTGGTGAAACCCGGCGCTGCCCACTCCAACCGTGCTCCCCCACCCGCCCCGCCCCACACCCATCCTCTCCTCGTCCCAACGCGGCGCTAAAACCCGCCCATCCCGACCCCCGCACCGCGACAGCCCACCAGGCCCGCCCACTCTATCTCGCACCCCGTCCCCGAGTACGACCCCCAACGCATCGCAGCCCTAAAACCCGCCCATCCCCTTCCCAAAGCCCGCACTCCCGCGCCTCGACAGCCCCGGGCTCGGCAGCGCCTCCCTGCGCACCTCCCTCTCTTCACCCACGCCCATGCCCCCACCCTCCGCCGCGTCATCGCCGTAGAAGTCAGACGCGCCAAAGCCGCCGGGCGTACCGTCGAACGAGTCGTCCCCGCCGGCGAAGGGGCCAAAGGTGTCGTCGACGTCGATGGCGGAGTCGCGGACGCCCGCGTCGCCCAACGGGGAGGGCGCGAAGGAATGCGAAGGGAAGCCAGGGGAGGTGGGGGGAGGCGAGGCGAGCGTCGAGGACGTCGCGCTGGAGTGCGATTTCGTGCTCCGCTTGCTCTTTTTACTCTTCTTGGGCTTCGGCATCCCAGATTCTACATCATACTCAAGCGTTAGCACTCATCGCGTTGGAAAAAGAGACGGAGGACCATAGACCTGCGACAGGTGAATACGGCGCCCCACCCGCACTCCCCGAATTCGACGACCTTCCACTCGACCGCGACTGCGATTGAGACCCGCCCATCGACCTCGGCGCCAACCGCGCATACGCCAGCCCGTCGAGGTCCGCCGCCTCCTCGTCCTCTGCCGCGCGTAGGTGCGCTAGCGCGTCCGTGCCCTGTGACTGAGCTTGGTTTTGATGGTGTGGCAAGTCGGGCGGCGCAGCGGAAAGCTGCAGGAACGGCGCCGGTATCCCTCTCGAATGAGACGTCGTCGGCGAGGGCGGGCCACCCCCGCTCCCAGGAAAGCCCTCAAACTCGGCGCTGTCAGGGGTGTGTGGTGATTCGGCGAGCGCAGCGGCTAGGCGACGCATCTCCTTCCGCGCCTTGCGTCGGGCGCGGCGCTCTGAGTCCGTCTCGACGCCCTCGACGCCGGATGTGGAGTTGGAGCCCGCACGCGCGCGGCGCGCGACGTCCGCGGAGGTGACGTCCTTGAGCTGCGTAGGTGCCGCGCCCTCGAGGGCCGCGCGCGCAAGGAGGTCGTCTGTGCTGCGGCGCTCCCCGCGTCGACTTCGTTTCGGCGTAGCTGCATCCCCGCCCGTCGGCTGTACCGCGCCGTGTAGAGCCTCGTCCCCGCCCTCCAGCGCCACCCTCCCCTCCCCCCTCGCCCTCCCACTTCCGGAAAGGTCGAACTCCCACAGCGAGATATGCCTCGGCAGCGCGGCAGCGGACGTATCCTGCCTCTGGGCCCGAAGTGCGAGTGCAAAGAAAGGGCGTCTAGGTCGGCGGCGGGTCTGCGGACGTGCAAGAGGAGGAATGCGAATGACAGTGGGAGTCGGCGAGGCCCTCGAGCTCGTCGGGCCGCGCGCGGTGGACGCTTGGTGTACTCGTCATCTAAATTTGCATCCGCGGAGGCACAGCCAGTGCGAGAAACAAAGCTGCGACAGGTAGACGGGAGG
Organism: Mycena sanguinolenta; assembly: GCA_014462675.1. Classification (NCBI taxonomy): domain Eukaryota; kingdom Fungi; phylum Basidiomycota; class Agaricomycetes; order Agaricales; family Mycenaceae; genus Mycena; species Mycena sanguinolenta. The sequence goes on along the minus strand of JACAZH010000059.1, from coordinate 273,826 downwards.
CAGGCAAGAGCAGAGCGCGGCGCAGAGGGTGTCTCTCCGCAAAGGTTGGTCCATCTTCGGGTCGCCATTGTCTTCTCTACTCCGCTAATTCATTCGATCCTCCGGAACTCAAGATGAGCATGCATCGAGCACGCAGAGGCACGCAGTGAACGGATCGGAGGCCTCTGTTCTCTCTGGGTTAAGGGGAGTTCTTGAAAGGACCGAGATCCGGCGGGCGACTGGACCATAACCGTCTACAATTGCCGAGATTGGTAAAGAGGGAGGGGAACGCGGAGGGCGCTTGTCGGGCGCTTACGGTCACGGCGTGACCATCACTCCTCCTTCCTTTTGCAGCCGCCTCCGCCTCCTGCGCTTTCGAGTTCTGAAACTCTTCCCTCGTGTCCAGGCCTTGGAATTTGTTGAATCGAACTTCTAGAGGACGGCCTGTACATCCAATTCTATGGAGAATTTTGTCCGCGCCGAAGAGTTTTTGGACTGGTGCATTCATTTCGCTCATGCAGCATCTGCCGGTGCGCAAGTGGTGGGAAGATCGCGAAATATGTCTGAATTGCGATTCATTCCTACACCGTTATCGAAACGAATGGAGAGTCTGAGTACTTCAATGTCCAATCGGTCCGACGTCGCAAGCCACCCTTGCTGTAGAAGATTTCTTCAGCTGGTCTTCCGCTACCCATTGCCGACAAGCCACCCTTTTTCTGCGGAAGGTTTCTCCGTCTCCTCTTCGAGGTTACCGGTACACAACGCTCTCGGATTGACATCGCGGAGCCGGACAAGATCGACGCTATATCTATCGTGCGTCGCACCCGCATTCGTTTCTCCTCTCTTTCTTCTGATTGTATTTCATGCGCTACCAGCTAGAGGGATGACTACGGGCTTCACGCGAACACCGCCGTCTTGAGTCTCGGATTGATTTGACATCGCGATGTCCGCGTCGACCTTATACCGGTTGTGCGGGTGCGCTTTCCATGCAATAGATCTCCGATCGACTCAATTATTCTATTCGTGGGCGCCGCCATGGTCATATCTTGGGCTAATCGCGAAAGTGGCTTCGCGCACGCCATCTCAGTCATATTCTGCTTGAAGGACGGCTACTGGTAAGTGCTGCCATTCTTTTATTCCTTTACCTCCCCATCCCACATCTCCTTTCTGCATTCGCTCCACTCTTTCTCTCCTGCGTTCTCCACTTTCACTATTCCTTCAAACCCTTCAGCCATGGTGACCAACGTTGCGCAGATCCTTCCTCAAAATAAGATCGGCTGTGCTTTCGTTCTACCTGTCCGGACGTCGAGGCTGCAGGATCGGTCTCAGCGCTTATCTGTCTTTTGCTTTCAAATTCATCTCGACTTACTTTGAGTTTGTTTTTTTTGGCTTCGTTTTCGTTGCGTGCATGTCTTGCTTCTTGCGGCTGGGGAGCGGAGGCTCTGGATCTCAAAGGAGGCACAGACGCGACCATTAGCGAGGTGCAGGATGATGTGGATGTCACCGCGCGCGCGGATTGCTGTCTTATCACCGCCTCAGCAATGTCCGGAAGCGGGTGGTCAAGGGCGCTAATACCCCATATTTTGATTCCTTTTCTTTCGCTTATTTCTTCATACTCCTGTTTCGTCCCGCGTTTTCATACCACCTCACCTGCCCACACCGTCGCAGCAGAGTGTCCCCTGCGCTCACTCGCATCGCTTGCGTCTCGCAATGCTGCGTCCATCGCGAGGGCGTGTTCGTCAGTGTCGCAGGTGTTCGTGCTTATGCGCACCGCAGCGGGTGCAGATTGCTCCTCCATGAGTGCGTTCTGACCCGAGGCGCCGCTGGCGCGGATGCTTCTTCATTTTTATCCTGCGTATTTTCATGCTTCCGTCCTCGTCCTCGTGCGAGGGAGAGGCTCGATATGTTTGTAGCGAGGCGGATGCGGAGGACGGGAGGGGAGCTGTGCGAGTACGATACGACTGGAGCGGGGGAGTACGGATCCGGATTCGAGACAGAAAGAGGAATCCGCGTGTCGAATTTGGGAGGGCGGGCCTCACGGAACGGAACAGCCAGGAAGGGAAGAGTTATGACAGTGAGCTCGCTATGCATGCGGACGACTGAGGCGGAAGTCCGAATGCGTGGAGATGACTGGGATTGCACGGATGGTGACGGTAGGATTCGGCTATCCAAGCATACATCGCTCGACTTCAAAGTTGTGCATAGTGTCAATGCGGAGGATGAATACAAGCAGAGATGTTTGCAAAATCCCTAGCCCACACTGCGTGTCGACATAGCCCAATATCCTCGCGTGTTTCCGCTGCACCTAATTTAATATAGATCGGGTGTGCCCAGCATAGATGGCCAGAGTGTCACACTTAGAATTGAAACCTGTGCGTAACAGCATTTCCCTCCTGGACATATTCCCGACTTTACTGGCTAATACCCAGTTCAACTAGCGGATGCATTTGGAATGCCTTGCAGACTGAGCAGCATTATTTAAATGCTTTAAACAAAAAACAAAAGAAAAAAGAGTGAGGGCATGCAAGAGACGGCACTGCAATTATCTGTGACGCTGATGCACAATTCAGGGATGGATTCCTTTTGAATTGGTTTCGTGTCCTAATATACTCGCCTTCCTAGCTCCTTCCTCGCAGTCCCATTTTAGCATCACCTTTCAGTTGTGTTGGTCGAGAGCGGGCACAGGGTGATTGTAAACGCGAATCCACTTCTCCGGTACAATTTTTGTTGTCTTAAGAGCACTGTTGCCCAAGTCGTTAAGTTTCTTGTCAGTCTTCTTCATGCCACCTCCGTTGCCATCGATTTTCGTGCCTTGCTGTTATCGTGATAAGGAGTTGGTGAATCAGCTGTGCCGTGCGCTGAGTACTGAAGGTACAGAATCGGCCCGACATCGGTGCTTCAGCGTGTGGACATGCATGCTGTCTGCCGTCTTCTGTCTCACACGCGCAGCTTCCTCAGCTCTGGTCTTCCATTTCCTCCAGTGTCCCACTGCAGCAGCAGCATCCTAAGGACCGCTATTTCTCGTTTACTTCGAACCGTTAATATAGTGCCCCGCACCTAGTTATAACAAAACCGCCATGGATGTGCAGGCTAGCGACCATCGCATACTCAATCAGTACATCTTAGGTGCCCGTAAATCACTTGAGATATCAATGCTGTTAGTTTATTCATCTAAGGGGCCTCGGGAGGCTCGGGCGGGCCGGGTTATGGACAGGGTACAGGAGGTTCTGGGGGCTCTGGAGCAGCTCCTACTGTGAACTATGCTCTTATGGGTGAAAATTTCACTTTGAATACCTTGTACGTTTGTTTAGTATTTATCGATGTGTTTCCTCTGATTGCTTTTTCAGTAACACTGGTACTTTTTGCACTGTATTATCTCATGATGATTCTGACATTTTCAATTTCATTTGTAGGACATGCAGATCAACTCAAGGCCCTCAATCCCCTCACTATGAATGCTTCACTTCGCACCGAGTGCCTTCCTGGCACTCGACAGGACATTCTAACATTGATCACTGAATGGCTCAATGCCCCAGCAGCAGAGAACAATATTCTTTGGCTCCATGGTGTTGCAGGATCCGGAAAGAGCACAATCTCAACAACAATCTCTCAAATCTTTCGACACCTAGGTCGTCTTGGAGCATTCTTGTTTTTCAACCGCAACAATCCTGCAGGCAGCGATCCTGGGAGGGTTATCTGTACCCTCGCATACAACATGGCCATGGCCAATCCATTGATCAGAGCAGCAATCTTTCAGGTGGTTGTAGATGACCCACTTATTTCCACTGCACCATTGCGAACACAAGTCCACCGACTTTTGCTAGTGCCACTTTGTGCTGTACAGGATCATATTCTTGGACCTATGGTTGTCATTCTTGATGCCCTGGATGAATGTGGAGATCCAGAGACTCGAGCAAGTCTGCTATCCGTGATTGTTGAGGAATTCCTAAAGCTGCCAACAATTTTCCGCTTTCTCATCACCAGCAGACCTGAAGTTGACCTTGAACGACAACTCCATGGGACTCCAGGTATTGCTGAGAGGGCAGCTCAATATTACCACTGAAGCTGCCAGGAAGGACATCATATTATATGTGGACCATGCTACCCAGAAGATAAGAAAAGATTACAGGCTACAACCTGACTGGCCAGGCCAGGAGACTATCCAGACTCTGACAAACTATTCTGGTGGTTTGTTCATTTGGGCCGCAACAGCATGCAAATTCATTCAGGGGTTTCAACCTACAAAACGACTGAAAATTATCCTTTCTGCTGGACTGACAAATGATCTGGATGAGCTATACACTGCAGCCCTTCAAAACTCAGCAGATTGGACAGATGAAAATTTTTCACAAGCTGTTCAGTCAGTATTGGGGGCCATCATTTTCAGCAGGGTTCCACTCAATGACCAAGCTATTGATGCACTCATGGGTCTGGAGCCTGGAACAGCAGCTGAAATTCTGGAACATCTACTTTGTGTTATTCAATGGAGCCGTGGACAACCTGCTTTGGTCCTTCATACATCCTTTATGGACTATCTCACTGATGAGCACCGATCAGGGCAACAAGTCTGGTTTGTGGAGGCATCTGTTCAACTGAAGACATTAAGTTTGGGTTGTATGCAAATCCTGAAGTCTCAACTCCACTTTAACATTTGCAAATTAGAAAACTCGCATACTCTGAATGCAGAAATCCCACACTTTTCTGATCATATCAGCAATTATATTTCAGCTGAACTCAGATATGCAAGTCTCTTCTGGGCACACCATCTATGTCACACATCAATTGATGGTGAAATTCTGCCTGAATTGAACACATTCATGCACACTGAATTTCTTTATTGGCTTGAGGTCCTGAGTGTGCTTGATGAAGTTGCAGTTGCAATCCAAAGTCTCAACAATGTGCAGAATTTCATTCAAGTGAGTAAACTCATGTTGGTTTTTTCAGCTCCTGATAGAATTTTCAAGGAAATTGATCAGGCCTTGCAGAGCTTTGTGAAGGATGCACTGAAGTTTCTTGCTGCTTTTGCACCTTTGATTGCACAGAGTGCATCACACATCTATATTTCTGCACTTCCATTTTCGCCTACTGAATCACTTGTGCACAAGCAGTTTATGCCATGCTTTCCCCAAACACTGGACTTGCCTGGATCAGTAGAGACTCATTGGTCAAGTCTTCTTAAAACTTTCCATGGACATACATCAGCTGTTGTATCTGTTACTCTCTCACCAGATGAGAAGCAATTTGCATCTGGATCTGAAGATAAAACACTGCGAATTTGGGACTGTGACACTGGTGTTCAGCTTCTCTGTATTGATCACAGGGAATCAGTGAAAACAGTAGTATTCTCATCAGATGGTAAAAAAGATCATGTCCAGAAGTGATAGGGTGCGAGTCTGGAATTCACAAACAGGGACTCTACTCTATGAGCTATCTTGGTGGAATGATGAAACAGAATCTGCTGTATTCTCACCAGATGGAAAGTGGCTGGCTTGTGGCTTAGGGAAACAGGTGCAATTGTGGGATATGATGACTGGTGCTTTGGTGGGAATAACTTCTGAGAGACACATTGAACAAGTAAGGTGTCTTGCATTCTCATCTGAGAGCCAATATATAGCCTCTGCATCATCAGATGATATATATATTTGGGATACCACAACACAAGCTCTGGTGGTAGGCCCATTTGTAAAATCCAAGAGGCCCTGGAGTACCCCTATACATCAGATATTATTCTCCCCAGATGGGCAGAAAATTGCTTTTGCATCAGGGAGAAGAGTGGAAGTCTTGGATCCTGTAACTGGTGCTGTAGTCACTGGTTCTTTTGAACATGCAGACTTTAAAAACATTACATCAGTCATATTTTCTTCTGACAGTAAGAAACTGGTGATTGGATCAAGTGACTGTGTGGTGCAAGTCTGGGATGTGCGAACTGAAACAGTTGTAGCAGGACCCTTCAGGCACAATTCCCGAGTCAATGCTATGCTATCCTTTTCTGATAGAAATTATATCCTCACTGGTTCCAATGATCAGACAATACAGATCTGGGATACAGAAACTACTGAACATGACGTTGAATTGTATGGTCACACCAGTGATGTTTGTTCTCTCACATTTTCATCTGATGGTCAGCACATTGTTTCTGGATCCAAAGACAGCACAGTTAAACTATGGAACTCAACCACGGGAGGCATGGTTGGTCAATGTAGTACCAGCGGAGAAGTATCATTACTGTCAATCTCTCCAGATGGCAAGCGGATTGCATTTGGAGGGCAGTACATGGAAAAATTGCAAGTGTGGGACCACAACACAGGGACCATATATGCTGTGAATATGATGAAATCCTCAACGTTATCTCTCAAATTCTCCCTGGATGGTCACAAGCTGTGGATAGTTGGGGATCTACTAACCAAGGCTATAAATCCTCTCAATGGGCAGAGAGTAGGCAAAATCTGGCACTCCCCCTGTTGTGATCATGCTGTCATATCACCAGATGAGCAGTTGATTGCATACAGCAGATATCAAGATAATGCTCTACACATTTGGGATTCAAAAACTAAGAAAGACATTCCACAAATCATGGAACATACAGACCAGATCTGTACCATTGCATTTTCACCTGATGGACAAACAGTTGCCTCAAGTTCAAAGGACCTCTCAGTTCGGTTTTGGGATTCTATAACAGGAGCATCAGTTTTCAAGCTATTGAAACACACATCTCCAGCAGTATCCATTAGTTTCTCACCCAGTGGACAGCACCTTGTGTCAGGTGCTGGCTTCATAGTGCAGATCTGGGATATTAACACTGGTACAGCGGTTGCAAAGCTTGATGTACATTCCAGTGAAGTCAGTTGTGTAGCTTTTTCACCTTGTGGAAAACAAATTGCGTATGGATCTGGAGATAATATTCGAGTGTGGGAGGTAAGAAAGGTGTATTAATCTTGATCTTTATCTCATTTTGAACAGGTTGAATCATCACTTGACAGCCCAGACAGTCAGCTGTACTTCGCACCAGATGGGTGGTTGTTGAATTCATCATCTGAATACATTCTCTGGGTCCCACCCTGGCTTCGAGATGGTCTATACCTACCATGCAATTCACTGGTTATCTGCTCAAGAGGAACAACAAGAATGGATCTCAGCCACTTTGTCCATGGCACAAATTGGCACAAATGCATTGAAAACAAAGGCTAAGATCAATGAGGAAGAAAGAGGTGTGGAGTGAATCTTAATTGGGTAGTTATATGTGATATGCTTTTCAATGCTAATTATGCAATCCTTCTGGATTTTTTATTCCTGTTGCAGATGGGAGTTCTCTACTAACAGATAAATTGTGCATTTGAATTGATTACCAAGATGAAAAATGAATTGGTGGGACCAATGTAGTGTCCCCTAACCTTTACAGCTGTTTGCGGAACATCAGGTGCCGATCAAATGTTTGTTTCAACATCAAAGCCTTGTGTTTCACCCATATCTCTGTCAATTCTTGTCTGTTTCTCTTGATATATAGACCGTTATAATGGGGCATTAGAGATGATCTTGCCCATATATAAGTTCCTGCTATTCTAACAGTTTGAAATTTCAAGGTTTCCAGATCAGCGCATGAAACACATTATTTATGTCCCGAAGCCTTCGAAAATGTTCTGTGGTGGTCCTGAGCACTTGACACATCATTGGGGTTGTATTAGATGCATAAAACACGTTATAATTGAATCCACCCTTGAGTTCAACCCAAAGAGACCTTCAATTTCTAAAATTTTCGGATCAGTGATACTTGTTCATAGGCCTGTGCACCTCGCATGCCCCATTCGAACGGTATATATTCCATGCCAAACGAGCAAGAATTGAGAGAGATATGACCAAAATACTGGGAGACACTTTTTCTATGTTAAAACAAAATTTTCAATCGGCGCCCTATGTTCCGCAAATAGCTGTAGTAGTGATATTGATGTGATGGACTAATCTTTTGTTTGGTATGTTGTAGCAAAGTTCATTCATGTTAAATTCATCATCTGGGAAGGCACACATAGGAGCTCTTTCCCTGACATTAATGAATCTGTGCTATGGGTGCAAGTGTGATATCAAACAGGTTGAGCTTCATGTTTGGGCCTCTTCTGTAAACTGTGGAACCTTACTTGAGTGGATAATATATTCAATGCTATGGACAATTGTGACTTCCCCTCTGGCTGAACTCTTGGACTTCAAGGACTTATGAATTCGGCATCAACTTCAACGTGCAAGACTGCTTGATACGTAGGCCTGATGCCGAATGTCCTGGAAATCAAGCAAATCTGAGTATCTTGTCTCAAATTCATTGATAGCAAGGCACTCGATGCCCGAGACTGGTTAAGATGTTGGGAAGGTACACAAGTGGATTGAAGTTGTGGAGAACCTGAAGTGTGCCGCTATGTGTATGGTGTGTTGGCACCCACCTTCATCATTTTTTTTTTCTTCATCAGGGAAAACCCCCTTTGGTAATTCCTCTGGAATTCAGGGTAATTTCCCGTGCAGTGTGTTCAACTCCCACCCATTGCATGTATTTTTTGCACCTCAATTAAACACTGTTCAAATTACACAGTGCTTAAACCATGTTTAACGTTGAGACACCAATTGCTTAAACAAACTTTGTAGGGTTACTGGCTTCACAAAGTAAGACTTGACGACAAAGAACAGAAACAAAAAAAATACCGGCAATCAATCTCATCCATTATAGCATCGGCTTCCCCCGTGGAATGCGCAAGAGACAAGTACTCACTGACCCAAGTTACCAGATGACCCTTGAAGCATCCTTTGATGACCTGGTGAAGCAAGTCTGAAGATAACATCTCGTGAATATCAGCATGAGGAAAATCCCGTGTAAAAGGCTACGAGCCAAGGAGTAAATAAAGAGAAGGAACGAATATAAATGACTTACAATTCATTAGTTTTTGGGTTCAATTCCCAGTACCGACTTTCTTTTATTTAACAAAAGGTCCACTTTAGTCTAAAGGCCATGTAGCTAGCCAACTATGGCTAGTGTCATGGATTTAGAAATCGCGACACCTGGCTAGGTCTATGCCATCAGTCTAAGTCCTAGGGCTACTGGTGTCCGTTCGCCTGGGAATCTCATTAAAAGTGGAGCACCATTTGGGTGTGGTATGCACTTTTGGGGGATCGGAAGGAAGACAAACAGCATGACAGTGTTGCGGTGTGCACGGCATATGTTGTTGTGAGGATTTCCAAGAGAGATGTAGGCAGGATGGTACTCAATATCACCCATCGCAATTGAGACAGTTGTCTTGTCGCTGCCAAAAAAAAATCGGTGTGTACATGGCACCTTCCGTACTGGGGTCATCCTCATAAATTCAGTCCTGTGAGAAAGAAATTAAATCGACCAGTGAAAGGACATATAACACTCACGAAGTGACACCAGGCGAAGTTTGCAGACATGAAGTCGCTCCAATGGCGCTTCCCGTTGGCGTCGAGATGAACATATGGTGTGGTATCAAATGCACCGTCCAAGTCGGGATTGTCAAGCATGTTGGCAATGACAACATCAGGATCATGGTACCAGACCTCGTACTCCTGGCGTGCCCAGAGGGTGCGTCAGGAGCAGTGTTAAAGGGTTCTGTTCGCAAGCATTTCCACGGCGCATCACCCACAGTAGCTGAGTCAATAGTCTCGTAGACATCTTTGTAGTCGTGGAAGGGGCCAAGATCTTCGTGCTTCATCATTGAATGTGCCCATAAGTCGAGCAGCTCATCGATATTCTTTGCCGACATTTGGACCTGATATAAAACTTAATCAATGCAGCAAAGAAAAACTACTGAACGACCGAACATACTTTTCGGAAGAGGAAGTCTGCCAAACGAAATTGTACTGCATCATCATAAGAACCCCAATCGTCTGCTGTGGCAGTCGTTCTTGGTTGGGGAGCGACACCATCAGGTAAAAAAACGCCATCTTTATTGCAAGGTCGAGCTGGATGTTCAATTCAGACCAAGGAGAAGAAAACAACAGTGAACACATACCGTTCAGAAACGGATGATAGTTTTTTTGCGGCTGCGGTAAGTGGGGCTCAGGTTCAAGTGGATTTGGGTCCTCGTGCAGTTCTGGTGATCCTGGCCGAGAGAGTGGAGCGACAGAGGGTCCCACAGTAGAGTTCGAGTGGCGGTGGGCAGTATTGCACGCACGAAAGGAGAAGGAAAAAAAAAATACTTGGCAGGGCATAGTGTCCGCCTCAGTCATTCCAACCGTCAGTCTCGGTGTAATCTAGACAATTGTCAATACTCAGACACCGAAAATTGACTTACCGTCCCACTTCACCAGGAACGCTCTTTTCACTGGGACTGCCCTGCTGCACAGACATGGATAGCGACTCGGCCACCAGGATACAGAGGCAAAAAACTCCATGGGAGAATGGACGGGAGTCTCCTGTGGCGGCGGCGAGGTACCGGTGAAAATTTTTCCTTTGGCAGCAAGGGATGAGCTGGGCCATATAGCAGGGTTGAGAGCTCAGCTGAGGAACACCACTTCGTCTTTTTCCCCCATGTCTTCGCATTCTAAACGTCCTCAGAACTCAGCACGCCCCGGCGAAATCGTGAATGCAGCCAAGCAAAAGTGTCGTTCACCCCAGGAGAAGGCTGCGGACGACCTCCGTGAGCAGCAGAACAAGGCTGCCATTGCGGTGCACGACTTGACCTAAACCTTCGCAATCAAACATGTCTGTCACAGGCCCACGAAGCAGGAGTCCAGCGCATTGCTGAGAAAGAGGAAGCCTTGCGTCGTGAGGACAAAAACAACCGCAAGAATTCCGCACGGCCGGATCTCATCACCGCCGAGGTCAAGCGCCAAGTCATCGAAAAACAGAAGGAAAGCTTTCTCATTCATCGAAATTTATGCACAAAATGAGGCTGATATAATCTGTAGGAAGCGACCACCCCAAAGACCACCACGATGGAGAGCCACGAGATCGATGAATTAGAAGATGACAACGACGAGTACCAGTTGTTGTCTGTCACTGAGGATTCTGAAGACGGCGAAGGTGGTGATAGTTCCGACAATGACGCAGCCCTTGCAGCTTTCTTGGAAGCCCGTAAATTGAAGAAGAAGGAAGTGAAAAAAGCTAAGAAAGCTCCCAAGGTCAATCACCGATGCTATTGGAAGTTAAGCTCACTTTCTTCTCCCAGGCTGCACTACGTGCGGATATCAATGAGGCTGGGGGATTTATAGCTCCGACAGAGGCTACATTGAAGCGCAAGCCTTCTGCACAGTCCACTGAGCAGGGATCCGACATCCAGTGAGCCAGTTATTCGTTGTCTAGAGTTTTTTTGTTGCTTTCGCTGATTTCAGCCTCAGGCCCAAGAAAAGCAAGACAATTGTCGGCGGGTTTGTCAAGGGATGGCAGAAAGCAGTTGGGATTCTCCCCTCCAAGTCCACCTTCCATGCTCATGCAGACAGCAACGCGTCTATGCCTTCTGTGATGACTCCTCCCACGTGAGTTCTGTTACAATGAGCTCGGCCAAGAGCAGTGTCGTTTCCCTTCCCATTGGCGAGTTCGACGGTGAGGAGAGTCCGGAAAGCCTTCTGGCCGCGCATGGGTCGAAGGAGTCCGGCGCTACGAACTCGATCGCGGCTGCGACCGCAAAGGTGTGTTGTTAGATTGTGATGTGACCGATATGATTTGTCTTTCATTTACTTCCACCATGCGTAGATGGGCATCTCTTTTGCGCCCAAAGACGCTCAGCTCAAGCCTGATGGCAAGATCAAACGCGAGCCGAAGCCCCAGTTCACCAATGCGAACCTCCCCTTCCCTAAGGACAGTTATGGTAATGATCTGAAACACTGGTAGGTATCTGTCGTTCCAGATCTCGCCACCTGGTTGGGCACCAAGGAGGATACCTTCGCAATCAACTCCCACCCCAACTTCAAAGATTTCACTGAGGAGTCCTGGGTCTATTTCTTCGGGGCCTACCCTATCAACAATGCTGTTTAATTTGGGCCATGCTGACAGAGGTTTCCGATCTTAGGCCGCGTCAGTGACTCACAATTGGCGTAGCAGGATAGGCAAGACCGGAATCAAGATGGTTCACGATATTATCACCACTGCTGAGGAGCTTTTGACTGTCGAGGATCGTGCCAATTGGGTGAAAAACAAGCTCCTCAACTCGTCCTTTGTTTACGAGAATGAAACGGAGATGGTATGGCTTTTTTGTTTACATACACACACACTAACCTTGTGTTTAGTTAGACCAGGGCTTATCGCAGTGAGCTTGTGCTCCGAACTTTCACGGTGCATCTCCAAGCAACGCACAAGTGCGACGCCTTCTATGGGCATCCCGTTGGCGCGTTGGCCACTGCCTGCGCATCGGTGAGATCTCTATCCTCAATATTGTTCCTTCTAACCTATGTTCTTGTAGGTTGAGCGCGCACTTCTCATGTACAGGACAGGCACTTGTTCTACTGACGGAATCACATGCAAGGGCAGGCGTTCGGCCAACAGCTTTGTTGCTGTCCTGTGGGCGGCAAGGGCGAAGGCCTACCTTCCTGGTATCCAGAAACTGTCCGATCAGAAGTGGGAGAAGATCAAGGCCCTCAGCACCCCATTCATGGACAGCGCGGCCCAAATCGCTGCTGAAGACACTGAAGGCGAGGAATCCGAAGATCATCGTGGCCTTATTGTGATCTCGGATGATTCTGATGACAAGGCAGCTGCTGTCGCGGTGAGTTCTCTTTTTTCACCTCGGTACATAGTGTGACATTCATTGCCAGGCTTAAAACTGTGTCGCTTGGCACTTGCACGTACCTTGCGTGATCACAAAAAAATTTCCGGTAGAAATTTCCTTTAACCATCCCTATATTACAAAATACTATTGTTTGCACTGTCTTTTGGTGTGATTCTGCCGCTTCGACGCGAATATTGAGAAACATATCAATTCTGAGTGAAATCTGGCACAGAATATGGCTGAATTTCTGCTGCCAGAAATATGTTCTGAATGTCATGGCTGCTATAATTTATTGTGGCGCTGCGAGGGTCATTATGCTGCCAGATACAATTCTGGCAGTCTGACTCTCTTGACTGATCTGGCGCCAGATCCACCAGATGGATTTCGTTTTGCTGATGCACCTGCAACACTTGAGGTGCATACAGGCTTAAACAAAGATTTTGAGTTCAGATCAAAGGTCAAATATTTGGTAGGGGGGGGCCTCGCATGTGCTGTTGATAGTGGGTCAGATCCAGATCTTTGACTATACCAGGTAGTACTGAACAAAAGTGTCATGACCATGCATGCCCACACCTGATCATGCATGGCCATCCATGTTAATGTGTGGCCACGCGTGAACACGTGTGTTCATGCATGTATCATGCATGGTCACACCTTTAACTTTGCTCAGATCAATTCATGGTCATTGAATGGCCATGAGTGACAAGAATTACCTTCACTTCAGCAAGTTACAACATTCATGAACCATGCGTGCTCACCATCCATGGCACCATTTATGACCATTGAGTTGTTTTTGTATTGAATTTCGGGATCAACTGATTTTTATAAGGAAATAAGCCGCATTCGGATGGGGATCTTGTGCATAGTACATGCTCTTTGATGGTGCTCTCTACAAGTTGAAACCATGAAGTCACTGAGGAATTGCTACATTTCAGTGGCCAAAAAACAATCTGAGACCCAATTCAAGACTTTGGATAGCTTGGAGTCTTTGCTATGTCAAAAAGCACAGAAATATTGACAGCTGATGATGCAGTTGGGTTCCAGCTTAAAAATACATGAACACTAGGGAGCAGTGGATCAGAATTCCTAAAGTAGTCAATGTAATGTTTCTGAACACATCTGAAAGGTCCTACATGATTGTGCGCAAATGGCGCAGCCAAAAAAATCGAATTATATGGTATGTGGCATGATGGAACAGTGACGGCATCTTGCCAACATCCAACGGCAACCCGTCAACCGTTGCCGAATGCAGAGAATTTGTGAGGTCGAGTTTGGGCCACAATCTAACCACTTGTGGAACTCTGATGGCTACCATCCGTGACCACAGGCAGGAGAATTTGCGAAATTTCGACCACACACCCTCCACACATGCCCACAAGCAGGTTGAACAATGTCCCCACCCATGCCCATCCATGTACCACAGCTACTCATGCATGGCCATGGACTGTCATTCATGGGCATGCATGTCCATACATGACCATGCATGGCCATGACACTTTTGTCCAATAAAGCCCGTCATATTCGACACCTCTTGCATAGGGCGCTTGTTTGGGCGCTTACAGTCACAGTGTGACGTCGCTCCTCCCTTTCTCGAACTGCTCAGTCGATTTCAAGTCTCCCTTGTCTTGCAGACTTGTATCTCGTTGAATTCCACGAGCTGAAGGAATGGCTCGCTGTGTATGCAATTCTATGCAAAATTTCGACCCTCCTATTATCTGCGCTTCGAAATTTTGGACTTCAAAGTTCGGAATCAGCATCGTCACTCATCGAGTATCTGCTGCTGCCGAGTGTTGGGCAACACTGAAAAATACAACTATCCCACAGGCGGGGTCCACGCCGTTGTCAAAATCAGGCAAGTCTGAGTACCTGGCCGTCGATTTTCCCCGACAGGGCGATGCAGCTTGAAGGCGCCTAGCACTGTGGGTTCTGTAATGGTGTACGATGATAGATTTTACTCGGCTTCTGCTTGATGTGGGTTCAAGACGCTCGCTGATTGAGGTTGCGGAGCCAGAGAAGGTCGACTCTCCATGTCCTACACGTGGAGCTTGCATTTCTGCTTCATTGCATATTCTGTGCCGATTTCAAGTTGCTTTCATGTGCTCGAATGACTGCTTGCCTGGGACGGACACCCTACTTTCACCTCTCAGCCCGAGATCGTGGGCTCTTGGACCGAATTGTGCTATGGGTGAAATTTTCATCTCATCTCACCCCGTCCACGATTACATCGATTATGTATTGGTAGGTGCTGCCTTGTCTTCAACCACACGGTTTTGCACACACCGCCTTCATCTCAGACATCGAGATCGGTGCCGTGCCCAAGGAAGACATAACTTTCTTTCTCGGCCTCCCTATTCCGTGTACTTTGCAGACATCTTCATTACATTCCCTTCCCTTTCTGTCTCTTCCTCGTCTTTGTCTTTGTTCATTCTCCCCTCCGTCAAGCCATCGAACCATTCCAACCAACGCTGCATAGAACCTTCCCCGAAATAGGCTCAGCTGCGCTTTTACTAGTGCAGCAGTGGCCTGCTTTTTGCTTCCGAAGTCACCTTGCCTTGTTTTCTTCACTGGCATGTCTCCATTCTGAATCTGTGTGGAACAGAGGAAGCTGGTGAGGCTCTGGGACTCGGTGGATGCAACAATGGCGGAGATTTGGACTCGTAAGGTGCAGACACGATGTACCACGTGTCCCTGATCGGTGTCTACTTGTGCGGTGCGGGGTGGTGGGTGGTCTATGTTGTCAAGCCATAATGAGCCCTGCTATCCCATATTTCTATTCTCTTCACGTCTTTCTCAAATTGTCAATTCTCCCTTTGTCCTGCCTCTCCCTCATACACTCCGCTGGGCCGCAGACTCCAGAGTCTTCATCATGCTCCTCAGCACTGTATTTGTCTCGCTGTTTTGTCAATCTATCACTGTCAAGGTCGGCGTGTCTGTGACTATAGGCTCCGCTGGGGCAGGTGCTTCTTCCTCTTACTCATTGTTCTCTGTGCTTTTGTTCTCGTTTTCGTGTGGGGGAGAGCATGCGCATAGGGATGGATCTTCGTAATTGAGGAGAAATCGGGACCACACGGACTGATTCATTGTCGATCATGCAGCACGATAAGACTGGATGTACATCTGGAGGGGGGTGCACTTTTGCGAATGAGCCCTCCATGCATCGAGGAGGGGGTGTATAACGGATGCAGGAGCCGAAGCCAGAACAGCAGGTACGCGATGTTGTGTGGTGCAGGCCTTCTTGTTTTGTTTTTGCGAATGGAGCTGGGTGAGGTGCCGAGGGGTTTCTTGTAAACCAATGCTGGGCCGTGTATGCAAGAGCTGGATTGGGGCGGAGGTGATCATGATGCTGGAGTTGTGCACTTGGTTGTAAGGCTCCAACTGTTTCCATTTACAAATGTTTGTAGACAGTTATAACTGTTTTTATTTCATTTTTGTTTGCCTTTGGTGCCAAACAGTTTGAAAACTGTTTTCAGATGGTTTATACAGTTACGTTCAGAGCAAGTCCAGAGTGCTCACAGGTAGGCTGAAGGAGTGCTCCCTTGCACAACTGATCGGTGACCCCGAGTGCCTCAACTCAACACTGATCAGCAGACATCTCAACAATGGATGGGGGCTTTGAATTGCGGGGGTGAGTAGTAGAATTTGCTGCATCATATCATTATAATACCACAAGGCGTGCTGCAGGCTCAGAAGAAGTATCTCTTGCGGTTTGTATCATGCTCATTTAGGTGATCAAAAAATACCATTTAAAACAGTTTTAAATGGTTTAAAACCATTTCCATTTTGTTTGCCTGGCTGGACAAATGAAAACCAAAGGTTGGAGCCTTACTCGGTTGGCACAGAAGAAAAAAATTGTATAGATGGGCATAGCTCCCAGTAGTGATCTGCTTGGCTTGACTAGGCTTTGGTTTCACTTTTTCTCAAGCCCTGGCTTGCCATAGACATTTGGGTATTGTGTTGACAGCCTTAGAGAGACATATAGGATCCTTGCAAGAACATATTTCTTCTATTTAGTGCATAAAATACTGTTTGGCTCTGGCAAATATGCAAATAGGAGTGCTGAGAGGGGGAAATACTCTTCCGGAACATTATTTTCCAACTTTGATATTGATCCGATGATGTGATGGGTGGTGAACCACAGACAACAGCCAACCTGAAGAGTTGGCAAATACAACCAAATGTTATTTTCGATGTTGAACAGTCATTTGTGATCACTCACCATGGACTTGTAGCCACAAACTAGTGGTACCCGACAATCTATTTTCATACTCTGAAGCCAGGGCTTAAGCCCTGGTCCTTGGCTTGGGACACCTCAAGCCCAAGCCCAAGCCCACCTCAAGCCAGCAATTTGGCTTGGCTTGGCTTGTCAAGCCCAACAGTCTGTGTAGTGGCATTATAATGCGCACTGGCCCAGCCAGGGGTGCATGTTACAATGTGCAGCTTTACTTGCCATCTTTGGTGCACAGTGTAATGTGCACCTAATTTCAATTAAATAAAAGAATGTCAGCAGCAGGAATCGAACCCAAAAAAAGTTGCATGATGGGATCAATAAAGTGACAGAACGACTGATTAGCATTAGACCAACTAGGACATATCTGTAGATACAGTTGATCTGGATATACTGGGCCTGTGACAAGCCTGGAATCAGCTTTATAGTGGGCTCACTCAGAGGTTAGGGGTTTAGGGTTGGTTAAGAGGTTAGGGTGGTTAGGGGTTAGTGGTTAGGTGTTAGTGGTTAAGTGTTTGGGTCAGGGAACCTTGCTTTTTCTTTGGTTAGGAGGTTAGGGGGTTAGGGGGTTAGGGAGGTTAGGAGGTTAAAGATTAGGGTTCAAATAGGGGAAAATAAATAATAAGCAATGTAAACAATTTTCAAAGGCCCAGGGCAGCTTGCCTGCCCTGGGTCTGGGTCTTAGCAGGCCCAGGTAGGGTAAGGCTAGCCTTACCCTACCTGGGAAGCAAATAGAAACATATATAACCACTTTAGTCTAATGGCTAACTGCTCTGCACTCTTCCTATCAATTATGTGATAGGAAGGTCCTGGCTATTTGTATCGCGGATCAATCAAATATTTCGCGATTTATTAAATGTGCATTTGGACCGCCATATTTCTCCACATCAAAAACATATCTGCCTTATTCCTCTTACCACTGTTATCTGCACTCGATGAGCTCTACCCATGGCTCCAAACTTGACCTCAACCAAGAAAACCAAGATCATGCAGTGGACACGAGAAGGAAGGTCCCAGGAATTCATTCGGGAGCACTTGACCGGCTGCCACAATGTGTTGGATTCTACCATCTACCAGATAAAGCAGGATGATAGTAAAAAAGAGAGCTACCATGATGTAGGTAACTCTTCAGGGTGCCCCATAAGCTGCAGCCCAGAAATATGCGATTAAAAAAACAATCAGTCAATCATTTTGTCCACATAGTGTATGTCTGGAATTGAGGCCTGGGCGATTTAGACTCTGAGTCCCATCCCGCGGGGGCCTTGACATGCAATGCATAAAATCACCGGTCAACAGGCTTCAGAGGGAAGACACGTGCACAACCTCTCTCATTTGTTTTTGGCCGACTCGGAAATTTGTTTTCGGTAAGCTACCTGAGGCCGAAATGTCCAGATCGCTCTACAAAATGCTCGTAATGCGTGGCTGAGCCAACAACGGAAAAATCAAGGTAATGAACACGTTGCGTTCACACGAGACTTGGATCGCGGTTCGTTTTTCCGCGAGGAAACGGCAGAGGCGGGCCGTCCCATGTGTGTAAGTTGAACATACCATTGACTTTGATTTATGTATGAATCAACAGCTGGGAACTAGCAAGTCATAGTGCCCAGGTCCCTCTTGCGTGCCTCATTTAGAACTGAACCTCTCCAAACAATAATATAATATACTAGTATCTCTGAGCAACATTCAAAATTGAAAATTCACGATGAAAGTTCGAATTCCATTCCGTCCTTCCTTCCGCGTTCCTTACTCAACTACTCAACTTCGATCTGTCGATCTCATTCAACTTCAGCGTACAACCTTGCGTCAACCCGAGGTTACCCGGGCGACCAGCAAAATATTCAGGAAAGTTCCATCTCCAGCTTCCAATCCGTCCTTCGATTCCGAACCGTGGATGTCATTCATGTTCAATGGCAAGTTTGCTTCTGGAACCCAACTTCGATCCGAGGTCACCCGACTGCGGCTGCTGCTCACTCGTTTTGAACATAACCTCCTCCTATGATTATGAATAACCCATTACCACACTTGCTGCTGGTGGGCATGTATGCCGGCTCGGCTGAAACCGCTGTTATCGCTGCATTCACTGCCTTTTGCGAAATATATCCAGTGGGGTGGACCTGTAGGATAGCCAGTGTATCCTATATAGCCATGTCTGTATCCTACCTAGCCACGTATGGATTAACAAAATTGCCTCGGCATGGACGGAAACACAATCCCGCGATCAATCCCCGTCTGGACACGTAACCGCTTCCACCTATTCACATCATGGCTCGACCATGTCGCCATCATTCTGGCCTCCTGGTGGCTCCATCATCTCGCCTTGTGTGGCTCTGTGGGACACCCATTATGTCCAAACTGTCACCATACCGGACTCGAGGCCTCCCCATCACTCTTGCCAAACCATTGGCTCCTTCATCTGGCCTCCTATGGCTCTGCGAGGGATAGCTCGGATGCCGCATAATCAAATTTCCCACTAGGTCCTCAAGAACAGCGGTGCATGCCTACCAAGCTAGGAATTTCTCCAAGTTCGATTCAATGAAGTTCGCCCCTTCTCTCTCGTCTCCTTCCACACGGTTCTCCCCTTACAGTGCCCCTCTCACTCTACGTATCACAGAAGACTCGCTTCGCCGTGCGGACCTGAACTCAGGCTCCAATGAATAGTGATCTGCTTGGCTTGCAAACCAGGGCTTGGGCTTGGCTTGACCGGGCTTTGGTTTCCCTTTCCTCAAAGCCAAAGCCCAAGCCAGCAGAGGGGGCTTGGCTTGGCTTGGGCTCAAGCCCTGGCTTGGGATCATAATGTTAGTACTGCATCGACAACTTAGAAGGACCCAAAAAACAATTGTGAGACTATATTTCATACATGAAGTGCATAAAATACTATTCCCTTGCTCGAAGTATGCAGACGAGAATGAAGGCTCTGAGGACTCTTCCGGGGAACGGATTTCAAACTCCGACGTTGTTGCGGTGATGTGACCGGCAGTGAACTACGGACAGCGATCGGCCCGAAATATCGGCAGAGACAGCCAAATAGGTTTTCGATACTTATTCAACAATCATTTGTGATTGTTCAACATCGACTTGTTGCCACAAAATAGTGGTACCTAACGATTTTTCTTTGCACTCTGAAGCCAGGGCTCAAGCCCACCTGAAGCCAGCAGTTTGGCTTGGCTTGGCTTGTCAAGCCACGGACTTGGCTTCAGGGTTTGTTGGCTTGAAGCCAAGCCAAACAGATCACTACCAATGAAGTGCTCTATGTTGTGAACACGTCTGTTAGAAAGGTAAGAATCACATTGCTCCTGTTGTTGTGGTCTCATAGCGACATCCACCTCGGCAGGGTGCGGTCAAGGGTGACTTCAAGAATCCCGACACTTACTGCCTCTCTTTCAATGCAGAGGATCGTTAATCCCCTCCTCACCCACTTGTCCGCCTCAGTTGGTTTGAATCAATATTCCCTTGATATCTCTCCTCGAATGTGCGACTAGGCGCTCGCCACATCGGTCTAAGTATCAAAAGTTAGGCTCAAGGCTGTGGTTGGCTTACAGCTCTTTGCAGTACAACAGGCACGGACTGTTTTTTTTTTTTTTTTTTTTTTTTCAAATTTGCAACTTTTTGAGACTTTTTGACTAGAACAGCTGCCCTGACCTTGATTCTCAACCGTTTCCCCTAAGAATAGGCTCATTCGATTCACATTGAAAGTCTGCAGCCACGGCATTTTTTGATCTGCTTACATAATAAAATTTCTTCCTGACAAATTTGATTTTGAGTAGGACACCTGTACCACTTGGAATAATGCCCTCATGGACATAGTTTTTGGATATGCTATAATATATGATGTGGCACTAGGAAAGCACTAAATCACAAAATTTCCTGTGTGTTTATTTGCACAGCTTATCAATGTTGCCCCACCATTGTGTCACGATGGTCACAAAGAATCTATATAAAGTTTGATTAATCAATTCACGTCTCAATGCAAAATCCTGTTTAGTGACTGATTAATCAAACAGCCATGCTTCAGAGAGATGTTGTGTGTACCACCGGACACAAATGCGTGCTGGAAAGTCTGTTTAACTGATCGGGTTTTGTTCAACCAAAAACAAATCACTGTTTTGTTAATCAGCTTTGTATATCTGCAACAGTTTTCCATGGAACATGGCAAGCAAGTAAAGGAGAAACACTAGAGTGTGAGCAGTGACACTTACATAGAGGGTGGTTTGCCACTATGTGGTTGTAGTGCAGTGTAAAAACATGAGACATCATCATCGAAGTTATATCCCTTGTGTGGCTCACCGGCTAACTATACCCATTTTGGATTGCCCCTAAGTCGGATTGACAGCTGTTTTGTTCTGATTAACCACTGTTTGACCTTCAAAAGTATGGGGTACAAAAGAACATAGAGGAGCTGTGATATACTTTACCCATGTTAATTGTATTTGACTCACTCACAATTCCAGGGAGTATGGTATCAAGTGAAGTTCGAACAGCTTGCTTGTTGAGTGGCTGGTTGCCTGTGATCAACCATTTCAGGAGGTGGAATGGGCCAAATTACATCATCTCCTTGAGTACGTTCATCAAGCTTCGATATTAAACATTCCATCAGCAACTACGACAATAAAAATATGTCCTTTGATTTCAACTCTACTGGCACTATATAACACTTTATGTAGCTTCTTGAAGCTATCTGCGCGGTAGTGAAGCCAAACAATATGTGCGCCTCACCATATCAGGACAGCAACAGGGTGGTTTGAGATTAAGCCACTCGTGGTTTGATATTAGGCCACCACGTTGCCAACGTGAGGGGTGGCTTGAGCCATCCTGCAGCCTCAAATGCAGGAATGGTTCAAACCATCAGGTTTAAGCCAGCTTAAACCAAAAAGTGCTTTCCACAGGCTTTGAACATTGCTAACTTGCTTTAAACCATCAGGCTCAAGCTGGCTTAAACCATCAGGCTCAAGCCAGTTTAAACCAAAAATAGTGCATGCCCCAGGCATTGTCTTTGAACATTCCTAAGCTGGTTCAAGCCATCAGGCTTAAGCCAGCTTAAACCATCAGGTTTGAGCCGGTTTAAACCAAAAAAGTGCAGCCACAGTTGTTGTCTTCAAGCAGCCTTCAAGCCCCCGAAACAGGAACATTTAATGTCTGATAAATAAATGCTGGACATTGTCAACAACTTTTTCAATGATTGGAACTGCAGTGAAGCTCAGAATCTGGATATGTGAAGTTTCTTATTTCACTACAGAATATATTTATTCAGTCCTTAGCTACCTCTCTGTCCAAATTGTATACAAGAGCCAAAACTCATGCAGAAGAATCCTGAACATTTTCATGGTCTTTCAGTGTTTTGTGATTGTACACAGGTGAGGCAGTGATGGAACAAATCAATGAAGCCATGTCAGAAAGGTAAAGAATGGCATAATGTATATTGACTCAAGGATCATGAAGGCAAGACTCAGCAAGTGGAATATGTATAGCTACTAATGTATTCGAAGCTCCTAGCCAAGCAGCAATTCTGAAGGAAACTATTGCAAGTGAGCAAAGAGTAGAAGAAGCCAAAGCACATGGTACTCCTACTGCTCTTTTCATCAATTTCGGATTAAAACTTCAGGCCAGACAGTATGGTTTCCTATTTTTACCGCACAGACCAAGATTGATCAATAAATACAGAGCAGTTCAAAGTCTGTTCCAGGCTCCGAGGCGTATCAGCCATGCAGCATCGAGATTGCAAAGTATGATTGAACAATTGGACAACCTGTCATGTAAACAGCTTGAAAACTGCCCAGATGCATAGAGGATGATTACAGACAGTCAAAAGTTTACTGTATCAATGTTTAATTCATTGCACCAATTGAAAGGCAAATACTTGCCAGGAATATTTTGCAGGCTTGTCAGATATTGCAAGACAGAGCAGCACTATTGGAAGGATTAATATGAGAGCATGGGAGCTTGAAAGAAGGTCTCACCAGATTTCTACAGAGTATATACAGAAGTAGTTTAAGTGGAAGTGAGTAAGTGGAGGTGGAAGTGGAAGTGGCATCAGTGGAAGTGTGCCAGCGGAAGTCACGGCGTCACAATGCCATCCACTGATGCACTTGATGGTGCTCCTTGAGCATAAAGTTATTGTTTGTTTTGCCACTATGTATGCTACTCATCTCTTTCTCCCACTACCAACTAGCCTATTGTGTGATCTTCCAGAATTATTATCTTCTCTCTGAAATTGGGAGCATAGACACAAATCTGTTGACAACTTGAATTTGCCAGCAGACTTGAAGGTGAGTACATGTATTTACTAAATAATATTTTCTCTTGCATTTAAGATGGGTGGCAAAGGTGTTAATCCATGAATTTTAAGTGTCGCATAGCTTCTGCAACCCTAACCATCCTTGCAAGGTTCTTGTGGCTGACAACATCAAATTGAATATACCGTATCGAATCCATAGTAATATTGTAATGCTGTGACAATCTGAAAATTATCAGTTGGCTTTCTGCTTAGTGCAAGCCACCATTGATCGTTGGTTGGGATGATGAAGCACCTTGCATGTAAATAAAGCTGGGATGTATAGTAATATCTTATTGCACCCAGCGGGATGACACAGGGCACTGATGTGACACTGACAGGTGGAAGTGATCCAGTGGAAGTCACTTCCACTTCTACTACTTTGGTCATGCTACATTTGTCTTCTTGCTGTTGATGGGAATTTTGGGATCAGCAGTGCAAGTAAGAAGTGACCAGAAACTTGAGAACGAAACACACATTCAGCATGGTAGGGCAGCAAAGACATTAAAAGAGTGATCCCGACCACCTGTCGTCACCTCATTGCCAACCAGTGGTTTCTGAAATGAATTTTAAATTGCACTTTGAGCATCGGAGAAGTCTCTGTGGATTTGTATGCATGTCCGCAATGTTCTGAATGATATAGAATCATCCATCTGCTCGAATCAAATGGGGGGGCAGAAAGAGAACTGGAGCAGTAAACTGCAACATGAAAGATTGAACTCAGGGCTGCTGTCACATATAAAGTTACTGGCTTGGTCAGAGTGGTGGACATATATTGAAATAATTTTGCTCAGCTCATCAAGCAGGAACAAGGAGGAAAGTGGCTCATGGTGGATGCAAGAGTGTGGAACAAAGAGCTTGGATCTGAAAAGCCTTGGTGGCCCAAGGCTGGAATCAGTCTTGTGCAACATATCAAGTCTGAGTGCACAGATCCAAAATTGATTGGGCAGATGTTATAGTAGACAACAATTAAATGAAATCAATTCTTTCAGTTGAAATAGAACTCAAAAAAACGTGAATTTTGACTCAACCAAGATTGCTTCCATAATTTTTTGGTTTAAAACAGACCTCTCTCAGGCCTATAGAGGTGGTTGAAGCCATCACAGCTTCAGCTGGTTTAGGCCAGACTGGCTTAAACCAGACCTGCCTCCCATATAAAAAGTCAGGCAGCCCATAGACCTGGCTTAAGCCATCATGGCTTGAGCCGGTTTAAGCCATCATAGCTTAAGTCAGTTTAAGGCAGTCTGGCTTAAACCAGCCCTGCCTCCCCTATAGAGAGTCAGGCAACCTGTAGACCTGGCTTAAGCCACCATAGCTTGAGCTGGTTTAAACCATCATGGCTTGAGCCAGGTTTAAGCCATCATGGCTTAAGCTGGTTTAAGCCAGTCTGGTTAGCCCAGACCTGCCTCTTCTATAAAAGGTCAGGCAGCCTATAGACCTGGCTTAAGCTGGTTTAAGCCAACACAGCTTAAGCCGGTTTAAACCAGACCCACCTCTACTATAGAAAGTCAGGCAGGACATAGACCTGGTTTAAGCCACAATGGCTTAAGCCAGGCCAACGTTGGCAATGTGGTGGCTTAAGCTCAAACCACCCTAGGGTACTGCAACTAGACCTTGGGTTCTTATCCTCTGTGGATACCACTCCACATTCAACTCATTCCAGGTTCCTCCTCATATCCTGTCCTACTATATACCACCTCCTAACCTAGAGTCGGTATGATTAGTATTGTTGCTTGGGGAACACACCAGTTATTAGGGTTCTGCAGTTTATCCCAGTTGGGTATTGTGTCGGGTTATTCACTGTCAGGCCAACCTAGGAGCCGTTGCTGACAGAAGGTAGAATCTCTTCTGCCAACACTGATAAATTGACAAGACTTTTGGAACAAAATGGCTCCCACAAATATCTTGGTTGCTGGAAACACAGATGGACAGGGTGTTAGGGAGTGGGTTGGAGGCCTACTCTGGTTTGGTTGTGTGGTAGCTGGCATGTTTGCGCTGTGTGTGGCTACGGTATGGGCAATCCAAGAAGAATGGGTTATCCTGCATAGGCGAGATAAAGGAAGTGCAGAAATTAGTAGAGAAGGCTGGGGTCTGGTTGATGAAGATTGTGAGGCTGCAAGCAGAGCCTAGTGCCTGGGGCCGTAGAGCCCATGCTTGCCCAGTCCACAGGATGGTTGCACCAGAACCATGCCCTGGCCCAGGTTGTGGGACCTCGATGCGCCACAAGGAGCGGTGTACCCCTTTCCTTTGTCTTCCCGTGCTCGATGACACCAACCCAGCTCGTTCCCCATCTGGCCAAAAACCATCGCTATGAGCAGTAACGTGTTTTCCATCACCCGTGCACTGGTGTCGTTTGCACTCGACTACTGGAGAACTTCATATATGAACTCGTCTCGGTGGGACAAGTTCAGCAAGGTATCTGTGGGGTGAAGCTGGAACCCCAAGAATTGAGGTGTCGAGGGAAGAAGGTTGTCCAGGGTAATACAAGACAAGGATGCTTCCTGTTTGACAGGCACAGGTTCTGGGGCCGACTCCAGGTCCGGGTCATAGTTGCATGGGTTGGCAGCAATGGGAATCTTGGGGGACGGCATGGGTATGTCTTGCACAGATGGGCCACCTTCCTCAGGTTTGTCCATCTCGACATCAATCACCGCATTCTCGTTCTCCGAAGACCCACATTCTGGGGGGTGCCAGTCGGTGTGGTGCTGATTGTTTAATGGGACATTGTACTCAGAATCAGATGACAACATGGTGATGGGGCTTTTGCATGCCGCTTTTGCAGTGAAATGACAAGCTGCTGCATAAGCCGTATTCTGTAAAGGCCAAAACTTTGTCAGAAAGTTGTGGAAGGGCATCTTGTTTGCTGTAACAATGAGAGTTCAGCAAGGGAATAGAGAGGAAAACGAGATACCCGGGTTGTAAAGGTTCACAGACCGAGGATCCGGGAAAAGTGGTTGGTACCACCCAGAACCCGTGTGCCCCCAGAAGTCGAACCAAAACCTGTGTAAGGTGCGCTCCCCACCTTCGGTGTAGGCCTCGAAGAATTTTGGCGACAAATCACACGTTGTGTGGGCCATGTTGCATGGGGTGTAGCTACAAGGAGTCGTTGAGGTGAGTGGCTTTGAGGGGTCCAGCTCCAAGGTACACAGGCGGTTGACAGCACATGCACACAGGGTTGAGCATACGCACTACCACTCCCCTGGGGTGATCTCCGTCCTTTGCGAAGAGTTGAGCAGGTTTCAATGAATCTTGCCAAAGCAGGTTGGAACTTGAAGAACCCGGGATTTGGATAGTAGGACCTCGGTTGGCCCTGGGCTCAGTCGGAGTCTTCTTTCTGGGATGCTCCACTCTGCAAACTTGCCTTAGAGAGGGATCTCATGGAACCTGGCTTTGTGGTCCGGTGACACTGGCAGAGGCAGTGGGATGAAATCCTCCTCATCTGAAAGGATGATGATGGGCAGAGGTGGAGATGGCTCCTTCATGACCACAGGAGGGGGGGAAGGAGCAAGGGTACACAGTGAATTCAGGGGTGTCAGAGGAGGAGGCGAGGGTGAGGGGGTAGGTGGAGGTGTGGGGAGTTTCACTCCCAGAAAGTCCACCAGATTCAAACCTTTTACTGCCAAGAACCCATCCAACTCGGACCCCGCCATAACCCGACCGGGTTCCACCTGCCATCCGGCCAGAGAGCAACCAATTTCTAGAAGAAGATAAATAAGAAAAGAAACATTGCAGGGAATGACAGGTGTACCATGCAAGGCTGTGAGTATGCCCTCTGGGCAGAAAACTGGTGGAGAATCCGGCTCCAGACAAGGGTCTCACTCCGACATGGGGATCAGCTGAAGGCACACTGGACCAATGGGTGCATCGAGGGGTGTAATGCCCAATTGTTCTCCCTCCTTCCGAGCGGACTTTGGGCAGCACGAGAAGAACAATGCAGCGCAATACTTGTCAAACTCCACCTTTCACTGCAATCGAGGGAAGGAGTCGAAAACACCAGGTACAGCTGCAGGAGCAGCATATTGTACTGATTGACCAAGTTATGCCTTCCCCGAAGCGGTTCAGCCACAGCAGAACCCGTTCCATGGTTAGCTGGGGAATCCTGAGTAGATGGCCTAAAAGGGGGGAGGTGTAAGGGGACTCACCGGAAAAACAAACAACTCGTGATGAGTATCTGACACGGTCTGGTGCTCCTTGCACACTCGGTGATACTCCTTCAGCCGTTTTTCGAACTCCAGAGGCATTTTGTCGAACAATGCATTCAACTCGGCGGTGGGGGTCAGCGAGCCTGCACAATGAATCCAGCAAAGGAGGATTGGCCAGTCCAATGGGCCCTGCACTTCAACACGCCAGAAAAACTCCAAAAATGCATATGCTGGGAAGTGCTGGTGTGTGATTTCCTCCACCAACCATTCTGGGGAATACTTTGTGATCTCCTTGTGGAATGAGAATGTGGCTCGTCGATGGAAGTGGTAGCACCAAGGGGAGGGCATCACCCAGTGGAGAAATTCGATGAAGGAGATGTGGGTGAAACCGAAGAAGTCCTGCATACTGGGAACTAGAATCCAGTTCCAGAGAAGCCAGTCGCAGCGAGTAATTGGGCTAGGACCATGGATTCCAATCAGCGAAGGATCACAAGTATGGTTGGGCATAAAGAGTTCCAATGTGGATGCATCAGACGCATCAGACGACTGTTCATGGAAAAATTGACAGGGTGCCATGGGATTCATGACACCATAGTCGACCGAGGCGAGGACGTGGCATGTGCTGTGAGTGTCCCAGTTTAATATGAAATGAGGAGAGAGCTGACGGGACTTGAAAGATCGGAATCTGATAAAGAGGCTGCACAAGGAGTGCAGCTGCGATATTGAAAAGTGAATAGATCAAGGACAAATGAGCCAGAAAGTGCCGCAGCTAGTCACTAACACGAATCCAACCCAAAATATCCTCTACAAAGACTACACACTCAACTAAATCATGACCACAAACTCTAAAATGCTTTAGCACTGGATGTGAGTTCGAGGAGGTAGGGTATGTATCACCCTTCAAGAAGGGTGTGCAAAGAGAAGATAGTGTGGATGCAGTGGCACCAAAGCAGCACAAGAGTTTATGGAGCTTGCGAGCAGGGACTTATCTAGCTGCAGGACCAAAGATTCAACAGTGGACTCCTGTTCTGTCAAGTTTCTTATTTCTTTGATAGTTCAGAACCAGCTCCAGGAGGACAACTAGCCAGGAAGTCTGGGGCCAGATGGATATCAATTGACAAATTCAGAGAGGGACTGCTGCCAAAAGGCGAGGTGGCTCCAACAATGCGAGGCGATTCTACATGGTCTGCAGCAGCGTGGGCTAGCATGATGCGGCTCTTACACCATGGATGGCAGCATCACTCTCGAGACAGACCTCCCACAGGGAGACATCAAGGTTGTGCGGCAGCTGTTATAGCAACAGTGGGGAGTCCCCTCCTCGACAGATATCAATATCACTTATTCCTTCCTGAGTTTCTCTTAGACAAAAGAAAAATTTCAAGTTCAAGAGTCCGCTATATCCCCTCTGATTTCCAGGCAGATAGTTTACTGACTACTACAGGTGCTACTGCTGGTCTTCTATACAAGTGAGAAAGGTAAAAAGGAGATAAAAGGAATGTCTAGGATCAAGCCAGTTCACACCTCCAGGAGGTGACTAACCCATGATATCAAGGTTATTTCTCAATTGTGGGTATATTCACCTCCCACTGGAGCTAATCCACATGCGCCTGCGGATGGCGCCATATTTCGTGCTAGTTCCCTTGACTCCCAGACTGTTATGGTCATCTCCTGCGAGTCAACTTCCCAACCACCTGCTGCACCTGCTGGCAGATGACCTACATCTTATTTCTTCTATTCCTCTCTCCGCAGATGTGTCCGCACCTCACAAAGTGAGGTTTGCTGCCATGGGGAGTGTAATCTTCCCACTGGAGCACCTCAGATGTGTTTCTGGGTGAAAGGGATGTCCTCCCACAAGTCATTTCTGTGCTCTGGCAGCAGCAGCTGGTTGCCGTGTGCACTGCAATCACAATCATTATCATTCACAACAATCAACGGCATGTTGCCGAACAGCTTCTGCCAGTCAAATCATGACTGCGAATGACTGGCCGGGACTCCCCAGTACTTCATTTCATTATCTATGTCCTCCCCGGAGTTGTCCTCCCGCTGGAAGTGTCAATTTAATTTCTCTGTCCTCTGGGAGCACCTCCCATACAGCTGGTAGTAAAATTCCACTTGCGGCGAGTGAAGCAGTGAGAGTAAGAACCTGCAGTTGGTTTGCACTTGCTGAGAGAAGCTATATATCGCATGGCAACTCATCCAGTGGTGAGAGCAGCTCTTAGCTGTGCCACTATTTCCAATATCTTTTCTGGTGAATTTGAGTTCTGCCTTTCAACACAGAAACCAAGATGCTTCTGAATTCTCTCCAGTGGTCACCTCTGGCACATAGAACCACAGCTTACCACCGCTGTTCATAGCCCAATGCTGGTTATCTTGCAGTAAAACTTTATGGCTTTACCAGCCATATTATTGAACCACTCAACAAATAGTGTTTGTTGCACTGGCTTTCGGCCTTCAACAGTGTAGCATGCTACTCCAGGGTGAGTACACACTTTCAATCTGATCCTCACTTCTCCCATCAATAAGTCATAAAATGAATAAAAACTTGTGGTTTTTATGTGTGTTTCATTACACACCAACAGCGAATGGTTATGAAGGAGGACCCCGAGTGATCAAAGAAAAAGGAGACACCAACATGGGAATTAAAATAACAGGCAGTGACAATAAGCCCTGCAACTCCGATATAGCCCGTCCAAACCTTGGGATGTCAGGAGGGGAGAATGCCAAAAGGATATTAATGCGGGTTCCCAAATGAAGAAGGCAGGAGAGAGGTATTAATTGATGGGTGGTGACAATAAGTCTCATGATGCAGAGAATCACTGGAGGATAAAACTCAACTCAGGAGGAGATTATGGGGACATGGGTTGCTGGGGATGACGACCTTGAAGAGGGGGGGTGATGTCATGAATTGGACCGGTGCATGACCTTTTTTCATGGACAACCCAACGACACGTACCGACACATCATCATCATGTGCATCACAGGATCCACAAATCCCATGGTTGAAATCCATTACTGCTCAACGGATTACCCAGGGGACAATATATAGGGAATAGGACCTCTGGGGATTGGATTCCTTAAAACCCTAAACACTTGATTCCGACACAGAGGGGGTACAGGTATTTTTATTATAGACTCCTTTATGTTAGCTACAGGGACATGATCACAATTGTTATTAAATCAGTTTACTAGTATATAAACTTGGTAGAATCTCCTGTACTGTAGATTCTACCTCGTCTATACACAGGCTCTACTTTGGCCTATGCTTTGGGTTGTATCTCCACCCTGGAACCATTCCTTTCCATCATCACCCAGGTTGCAACTAGACCTTGGGTTCTAATCCTCTGTGGATACCACTCTGTGTTCAACTCATTCTGGGTTCCTCCTCATATCCTGTTCTACTATATACTGCCTCCTAACCCAGAGTTGGTACGATTAGTATTGTTGCTTGGGGAACACACCAGTTATTAGGGTTCTGCAGTTTATCCCAGTTGGGTATTGTGTTGGGTTATTCACTGTCAGGCTGACCTAGGAGCCATTGCTGACATTAGGAGAATATCACAAGGCTGAGGAACTGGAGGTTTCTGTGCTAGAGCAATGAAAAAAGATTCTGGGTGACCATCATCCAGATGCCTTGATAACTATGGGTAATCTGGCTGCAACATATACAGATCTTGGAGAGAACCACAAGGCTAAAGAACTGAATATCTTTGTGCTGGAAAAAGAAAAACAGACCCTGGGTGCTGATCATCCAGATACTTTGATGACTTTGGGCAATCTAGTGAACACATACTCAGACCTTGGAGAGCATCAACAGGCTAAAGAACTGAAGGGTTTTGCATTGGAGAAGCGGAAACTGACAATCATCCAGATACCTTATCAACTATGGGTAATCTGGCTATCACATATTCATATCTTGGAGAGCATCACAAGGCTAAAGAACTGAATGTATTTGTGCTGGAGAAAGAAAAACAGATCCTAGGTGAAGATCATCCAGATACCTTGAGAACTATGGGTCATCTGGCTGACACATATATGATATCTTGGAGAGCATCATGTACATCGTTGAAGGCAACATGTGAATGGAATTGTGCATTCGCAGAGATGATGTGTAGTTGCAGATCCACACTGGCAAAGACAGCTTGTAAAGTTGATGCATAGCAAACATCAGATATTTCCCTTAATGGGCAACCGGGGCACTGGCAGGTGATATGAAGTTGTGTTCAATGAAGGCATGAAGGGGATGCTCGCCCAATCGGGATTCCGCAGCAAAATCATGCCGTTGGTTGGCATGGTTCATGGCTTGATCACCCCTGGACCATCCCCAGCTCTTTTGAGCAATGGATCAGACGATAGTGACATTGATCACATAGGTCAAATCTGAAGGATGTTGCATCGTATGCTGCTGAGCGATTTTTTCACCAAGACGAACCGTTTGAACAACATAATTGATGGGATCACATACATGTACAAACAACTGCTCGCAAGCTAAAATGGAAATTTGATTCGAAATCACATTCTGAACATATGGTTGTTGCTCTCGCATCATGAACAGTCTTTTACAGTTAACCTACAACCTCCTCCTGTGTTATTGGAGAAAGTGGTATGTCTCATATTGCTTGCCAGCGCAATGCTCGAGCCTCCTTGCCGAGTGCATGGAAGACCTTTGTATGTGAGTGGTACAGCTCAGCAAGAGGTGTTCTTGGGCTCAACCAACCGACATATGTATTTCATGTGGATGATTTCTCACATCCTTACTCCCTTTTCGCAGGCGGAAAAAAAGAAGGGCAAAGGTCCTGATAAAATTCCCAAAACATCAGTTGCGGCACGTCTTCGGTAAGAGCCACACATCTATGATTAAATGATGACTTATTATCACTTACAGGCCTGGAAAAGGTGCACTAGCACGGCACGGTACTTACTGGTACCCAGTTCGGCTCATTCTGAAAACAACTCACGGTTGGAATGCTGTGTGGTGGCATGGCAACCAGTACGGAAACATAAACGGTGCTCTCCCTCCCACAGTGCTGGAGTCAGACTTGTGCGATGAGCTCTGGGCAGATACCCATCGACGACGTCAAATATGGGTATGTTTACCTCTTTATGCAGTGTCCGCTCTAATGCCATATTGAAAGCTTGGGAAATGGGCACATGCAGGGGACTCAAACCGGGAAGACCTGCTTTTGGAGTTCCGTGAAGCCCCGTATACGAAAGAGATCGAAACGGCACTTCGTCCCTACAAAGCTCAGCTGAAGAGTCTGCTACACAATCCGCTTGAAGACCACGAACATATTGACTCTGTGCTGCGCATGCATGCTATCCTGTCTGCTCCTCGTCCCGCCTCACATGCCCTGGCCCATATCATATATCTCTTGCATATCGGTCGTCCTTGGCTTCACGCACTCCACCAGTCGCATCATTTCAGTTGGGTGCATGAATCGCATCGCGTCACGGAACACACCTGCTCCAGCCTCACTTGTCCCCGGAAAAGAATCCAGTTCTCCGTGCACCCGTGGTGCACTGTGCACTCCAATTAGGGAGAACGGGCGGCGACGGAAGCTAAGAACGGAGGGGGACACCGAATGCCAGAAGCATCCGTTCGGTGAGTACTTATTAGCAACACGCCTGTTGGAAAAGAACTTAGTGGCCGATCCCATGTCTAAATTTCGAGCGCGGAGGGGAAATGGGATACATCCCGCGGAGATCGAGGTGCGAGTGCGTTCGTATAAAAGCTGTACAGGCATAAACGGCACTTTTTTATATAAAAGTAATCTAAGCAGAGACCAGCCATTTATGTATAAATGACTCTAAACTAGAGGCGGCTTTTTTATAAAAGACTAGACACACCTTCTGGGCAGCTGGCTCCTGCCTAATGCGGTACCTCTCTGTGCGGCGGCGTCGTGGGCGCATTTGTCGGGGCGCACGTGGCTGTGCTATGCGCCTCTAGCGCGCCACGGTGCGCTGCGCCAAAATTATTGGTTCCCGAGCACTATTCAGCATGTAATCAATGAGCAATCGGTGCAATATTGTTGTGTCATGCAAGTTATAGCTTACTGGGAATGTTTTGGGGCTCAAAACATTCCCGGGAGGCCGAGAAAAGTCGCCTTTCAGCAGGGCGCGTTTGCGCGCGGGTGCACTTTGATGGAGTGATATGTTGTGTTTTGTTTCAATCACACGCTTTTGCTTCGGCAGCGCCGGCAATTTCCGCTTGGCTTCCGGGGCCGTTGCCGCCACACCCCTGCCGTGCCCTCCGGGCCTTCCCGTACTTTTGCCGCTGTTCTCTTACAGTCTACTACTATTCATCTCACTACGTGCCCTACCTCCATTGCTCCACAAGCGCCCCATTTGTGCACCCGGCTTCGCGGCCCGGTACTCCGCCACCCAGGCCCACCGCTCTTGCACTGCTCGTTGCCGGTACCTATAAATCTTCATATGCTAAAATACCTGAAAGCGTGATCGCCTTTCTCCTACTTGTTGTTCTCGATTTGCTTTTCATCCTAATTGCTGGATTTTGGCAGACCGATTAGACGCTTGGGCGCTTATTCTACATTCACCAAATTACGGTGGCAAGGCTATTTCACGGTGCTTGCACTCTGAATAATATGTCACATGTTGATTCTAGACCAGAATGCTGCTCATTTGGTACACAAACATTCGACTTCGGAAGAGATATCTCAAATTCGGGATCGCGAATTGCTGCACCTCTTTCAGCTTCATTGCTTCGAAAGGTTATGTTGGGGCTGTCACTTCATGCTTGAACTAAACCATGGACTTCATCTACCCCATCAAACTCAGTATATTGGCTTCGGGCTCGACACAGTACGCTTGGTACAGATTGGTGCGATTATTGCAATAGCTCGATGAATACGGTGTGCTGCAGATTAATTATTGTTGTTCACTCATTTTGTATTTGAAGCACTCTATAGAAATTACCTGCGGAATTCTGGTGAAGATATTCGCTTTTGGCTTCGTCCCGAACTCGAAACGATGTCTTTGATACAATTTCGCTGTGACTACTCAATTCGTTCAGTAAATATTGTGCTCCATTGATTATTTATCGGGATCAACTTATTTTCGCGTTCGGACTACCCCATGGAATCATTCTGTATTGTCAAAAGCAAGATATTGGACTTTGGCGCCACACCGCACTCCATACCATATATTTGGTGCAGTTTGGGGGTGGCTACTGAATTGGCTTCGTGAATACTGTGCTGTGCCTCTTAATTCTCGGTAATCACTCATTTCATGCACGGAATAAGCCATGGACCTCATATACAGCATTGAATACAAGATATTGAACATCGGCGTCACCCTGCACGCAATACCCTGTGTTTGGTACACTTTCAGTGCGGCTACTGAATTCGCTCGGTAAATACTGTGTTTCACCAGTTAATTTCGTCGGTTGACTCACTTTCGCATTTGGATTATCTCATGGAAGCCTTCTGTGGCATCGGATTAAAGATATTCAGTTTTGACCTCACCCGGTGGGCAATGCATCGTGTTTGGTATACTAGTGTTTCAGTGCAGCTACTCAATTGAGTTAGTGAGTTCTGTGTCGCACCACTTGATTCCAAGTACTCATTTCGAGTGTGTACTCACTCGGGCATTGAGTTCAAAACATTTGAACATCGCCTTCACCCCACGCTTGATACCCTGTGTTTGTTAGAATGTCAATGTGGCTACTGAATCGGCGCGGTGACTTCCCGTGTTACACCAATTAATCCTCCATGCTCATTTCAAGTTTGGACCATTAAATAGACCTCATCTGTGGTATTGGACCGAAGATCTAGAACTTGTGGTCACCCGGCACTCGATACCTCAGGTTTGGCATAATTTCAGCGTGGCCACCAAATTGGGACGGTGAGCTTTGTGTTGCACCAGCTGATTCCCAGTACTCATTTCGAATTTGGACTAACCCCTAGATCTCGTCTGCGGCATTGGATCCAAGATATTGAATTTTGGTGTTACCCCATGCTCGATATCCCGTGTTTGGTACAGTTTCAGTTGTGTGGTTGCTGAACTGGCTCACCAAATATTATCACTAGTGAATTCTCGGCGCACATTCGCGTTCGGACTCACCAATAGCTATCATCTGCAGCATTGTATCGAAGATATTGGAATTTGAGGTCATCTGACAGTCGATGTGCCATGTTTGGTACAGTTTCGCCGTGGTTGACGAATTCGCTTGATGAGTGTTCTATGTCGTATGAGCGGATTCTCTGTGTACATTTCGTGTTCTGACTCACCCAAAGACCTCATCGCAGCGTTATATCTAAATTTGAAGCCATCCGGGAGTCGATGAGCCGTATTTGGTACTGTTCGGTGCGGTAGTACTTAATGGTCAGTTAGGTTTTTCATTGCACCAGTTGGTTCTCGGCGGTCATTTGGTGTTCGGACCAACCCACAGATCTCATATGTGGCGTTTGATCGAAGATATGCAATTTTGGGGTATAGTCGATGGACCGTGTTTGGTACAGATTGAGTGTGGTAGTACTGAATTGGTTCAGTAGGTTCTTCGTTGCACCAGTCAGTTGGTTCTCGGCACCCATCTCCAGTCTGGACTAACCAATAGATCCCACCCATGGCATTATATCGAAGATATTCAAATTTACGGTCAGCCGGCAGTCGATGAACCGTGTTTGGTACAGTTCAGTAAGTATTGCTGATTTGGCTCGGTGAGTTCTGTGTTGCATCAGTTGGCCTTTCAGTATCCAGCTATCGAAATTACTCTTCTGAGATCTTTTTGACTTCATAGTGCCACCTGTGGATCCATCTGGCACCCACAAGATGTTCAATATGGCGGTATAGGGACATTTTTAGTAATCCCAATAGAATGACCAGTTGAACGACGTGTCAGTTGATTGGTGCGCATATTTCACAGTCAATAAAGGGTCTTCATAAGCCATGAATTGCTCAACATTGGTTTTGTAACAGATCACCCAAGTTGTATTGCATGGTCTTCTGCGCTTCCTAGGTTTGGATGAGTTCCAAAGTACTGCAACATGCACGCCGAGAGACTGTTATCTTTGAACTACAAAGTATTTGGCCCGTTTGTGTTCGAACTGTTTGTCAGAGCTCATCCAAAGCATTGGATTCAACACCTTCGTCCTGGAGGCCGTCCGAGACTCGGATACTTTGTTTGGTATCTTTTCAACTGTCATGACTCTGGATAATAGTACCCAAAAAATGTCTCTCCACCACAAATTATTTACCCATCTTGCATTCGGACTGACTCAAAGAGCTCGTCTAAAGCATTGCATTGGAAATATCTGACCTGGGGGCCAGCCAGTACTGGATATACTGTGTTTGGTACCATTTTTCCAACCAGGACAACTCGGGATAATGGCATGCCTGAACGGCGATATATTTAGCCATCGGAAGTTCGGAAAGATCTTTAGAGCTCATCCGAAGCATCGGATTGGATATATTCTGCCCGGGGGCCATCCGGGATTCGATATACGGTGTTTGGTACTTTTCAACCACCGCAATTTGGGATAATAGTGCCTCTGAACTATGTAGTATTTGACTATTTCGTATTCAAACAGACTCCTAGACGTCACCCGAAGGATTTCATTGAATTTATTTGACCTGGGCGTCATCTGGGATCAGATATAAGTCCTGTGTTTAATATTCTCTAATCGTCGCAACTCGAGATAATAGTCCCTCAGAACCACAATTTATTTGGATACTTCGGGTACGGTCCGAGTCTTAGAGCGCATCCAACGCATTGGATCGGAAATATCTGGCCTGGGGGCCATCCGGTACTAGATGTACTGTGTTTGGTATTATTTTTCCAACCGGCGCAACTTGCGATAATGACACATCTGAACTACAATTTATTTACTCGTTGCATGTTTGGATGGATGGGTGGAGCCTGTATGACGCACTGGATTAAGAATATTCGTACTGGAGGACTCGATGAGTCGGTATACTATGTTGTGGTATTTTCCGAAGGCCACAAATCAGGATTGAATACCTCTTAACTATAGGGTATCTTGCTATCTCGTATTCGGAACGATTCCGAGAGTTCAATGGAAGCATCGGATTGAGGAAAAGTATCCTGAGGGCCATTCGGGACTCGGTATACTGTGTTTGGTATTTCCAACTTTCACAACTCGAGATAATACTGCCTCTGAACTCACGATTATTTGACCGTTTCGTGTTTGGACTGATCCGTAGAGCTCGTCTGAAGCATCGGATTGAGGATATTTGTCCTGGGAGCCACCCCGGCCCCGATATATGGTTTTCGAAATTTTGGAAATTTGTATATCTGCCACTCTGTTGAGACTGTCTGATTTGGTGTTGCATTCTATGATTTTATACGGCTTCAGAATTCCTTTTAGAACTTGTTTGGATGTTCAACGACGCCAATTTCAATGTTTAGGACAAGAGTATGTCACACCGTAACATCCGTGACACACGCTTCCCGTAACTGCCACCACTGGATTCATCTTTCGTCTAACCATCGCTCGGACTCGGGATGAATGCTGGGCCTATAATCGTTGAAATCTCCGTTTT
Source organism: Mycena sanguinolenta (assembly GCA_014462675.1). Classification (NCBI taxonomy): domain Eukaryota; kingdom Fungi; phylum Basidiomycota; class Agaricomycetes; order Agaricales; family Mycenaceae; genus Mycena; species Mycena sanguinolenta. Next base: position 235,999 of record JACAZH010000059.1, on the reverse strand, counting down.
TCACGTGTTTAATGGCCTGAATGTCGATCCATTGAGGCGCCTGTCTGACAAAATCTCGAGCAATCCCTAGGCCTGGCCACGCTCTGCTCCTTCGGAGGTGGAATAGTCTACAATACACACGTTTTCGCCCCTTTCAATCACGGTTGCTATGACGCAGCTTCTTTGAGGTTTCATCGTCCATGGCAGCGGACGAGTCGGAGGTGTGTCGCAGGAATCTTGTCTCTACTTCCTTTTTTTTCATACAGTGGTCCAGCGGCATATGAGAGACCTTTGCGGATTGTCAGCCCGCTTGAGCAACCCAATTTGCTACCGTCCCGATTTTGATCGTGACCGCCTTCAGATATTGGGTGTATTCGACGCGATCGGCGTCGCCATTCCGCACACTGGCATCGTCTGACAAGGCGTATGCCTCTGCCCGCGCGAGCTGTTCTCCTCGCCTCGTGTTTTCCGCCGTGCATGTTTTGCGAGGTGGCCTTTGAGCACCTCTTCAGCAAGCGCCAGGCGGTCACCATGCAGACGTCGAGATCGACTTCCTCGCAGTATCCTCGACTGCCTCGTGTTCACCACTCACGCTCCCGCAAAATAACCACGCGGGCCCCGTGGCGCTAGCAGAGAACCGCATCCCGCCGCTGAAGTCGCTCTTGCTGAGTCTCCACCGACGCCCCACCCGACCGCCCGTACGTGCATTGTTGAGTCACAACTCGCTTGGTCCCGTGCTGACTATCTTCACGGCACTCATGATCCCCACGCAGCAATACTGTATGCTCGACCTCGCCGCTGTCTCCACGAGCAGCATAGCGGAATTATGGTGACGCACTCCGCGTGCACTGTGCTCAGCGCGATTCTGCTGCCTCGGCGCAGCCCGAGGGCGGGAGCACGGAAGTATTCGAGCACGATGCGCGATGTGGAGCAGCGAGTGGATGCAGGCGCAGAGAAGAACGCGGCGAATGTGGGTATCACTCCTCGCCCTCGTCATGATCCTCCTGACGCCTGCGATGCAGCATCAGATGCTCAATGGCGCCGCTCCGTCCGCCCGCTGGGTGTGGCGATGTCTGTGGTGGCATAACCCGCTAGTATTGTATGTGGCGCCGCTCTGCTGCAAACTGCGCCCCACACGGCACGCAGGGGAGCAGATGGATGCTTTTTTCTAGTGCTGCGTGACGTGGAGCGGCATCTGCTGGCGCTGCATTTGCCGGCGCCGCGCATGTAGTAGCTTGCTGCGACAGTGGGGATGAGTAACAGAGGTGGAGCGGGCACGCGGGGAAGAAGACGGTCATCCCAGTCCGGCCGAATCCCAGGGTTGACGTCGCTGTTTTGGACTGTATAGCGCCCTCAACATGTCGCAATTCCCATCCCAATCTTCCCTCACACTCGTCGCGCGCGGCGTGCCGCGCCCTGCCATATTTCCACAGTGGCTGCATTGCAAGCTTTCCGAAGTTTTACCGGGTCTCTAACCTGCCGAAAGTTTTATTTGTTCAGTATTATCATATCTGTACTTCTGCAGTATTATAAGAATATAATTACGCCAATCGCGACGCGAAATCTGAAGGTGCGATACAATGATTTTCCTCATTTGGGTGTCAAGGTCTTGGCAAACAAAGGAAAGGTGACGCCAAACATCACCATCTCTCTGCTCATCGTGAGCCAAACACACCCCAGGCAGCACCCTCGGGTATTACGTAGGCACCTCTTAGGTACCCTCTTCTGTCGTAAAGTGAGCTACCTAAGAGGTACCGCCTCGGGCGATGGCATTACTAAAAAGAAGCACCTGCTAGCTTCGATGCCTCCCAGGGGGCGCCGCCGGGGCCGCCGCGGTAGTCCGTGTGCACTACTGGGTGTCGCGCGCATTAGCGTCTGCGGGCGAGTTTGGGGCGGCGGTCTGTGCATATGAGATGATGGTGAGTGAATATCTGCGTTGGCGGCGCGGCGGCGCGTGCATTTGAGCCATCAGGGGTGGGTGCCATCTTTCTGGGATTTTGCTGGGAATCCATTGGTGAGCCGCGACGACCCTTGCCGTGGAGGTGATGGCGCGGCTCGTGGGGCGATCTCCAGTGCACCGTGACCTCGAGAGGGCGCGTAGTGCTGGAGAAAGCAGGTCCTCTGGGGCCGGCGGCGGCGGGCGCAATTTTGTGGTAGCGGCAACTGTGTGCATTCGGTTCGTGGAAGTGGCTGCGGAACACACGGGACGATCTCGAACGTCCCATGTCCTTAGTGAGGCGGTGGTGCAGGGTTCGCGGAGCCGGCAGTTGTTTTTGGGTCGGTCCAATTTTGCAGCTGTGAAGGCTCGGTGCGTTGAAATTTTTCCTGAGGGCAGCGCAGTAATGTTTCATTGTGCTCGAGACGGCGGCGGCTTCCCATTCTTTCGTGGAGGCGGCGGGACCGGAAGCTGTGCGCTCGAGGGTGCATGTAATTGTGGATCTAGAGTGTTAGCAGCAGAGCACACTGCACAATATAGTGCCCCAACGGTGAAACTGGCAGTATGTGCGCATTCACTGCAACAATACTAGTAGGTGCTTTGCTGTACTTGCCTCTACGGCGCCGCCTCGGTTGCTCAATGCAGTGGCGCTGTCCGCTTTCGGGGGCGCCTGCAGAATAAAGAAAGACATATACTTGAATCTTAACAGTGTTTTTTAACTCCGAGGAGGCTGGCGCAGGTCGTGGAGCAGAGTAAACCTCTTTGTCAGTATATACGGCTCTTTCAGAGACTCACTTTGAGCAACACACTGGAGCGTGTCCACATGTCCTGTGGCCTTGCAGTGGTCTCTGACATCATGTTTAAATCATTCCAGAATAGCATCTCCCGCTGTGAGCTATTGTGTGCGATGTTCATGTTGAAGGTGATAGTTGAATAGGTTATATATGGTAACTAAGTTGGCTTTCGGTCGATATCCTGCACACCAAATTAAAACGCCGGAAAAAAATGCAAATAAAATGATGGCAGGTGCGGGCAATACCACAGCCCTGATTTCGACGTTTAAAGTGGGTGGTCCCGCCATAGATTCACACAGGAGAAAAAAAATCGAAGGGTACGACGTTTATTCGCAACCTGATTGGTTGATGCTTCAAGGTAAGTGGCACTGATCGAATCCATCGGCCTCGATCGGTGTTGTCGGCTTTAATCGGCAGCTCCTCCTTTTCTTTTTTTTGCCACCAGCGTCGACCCGACTCACCATAGCCGATGCTCCATGCCAATCATCGACCTCGGCCCCGTGGCCGTTCCTCTGACTTTGGAGCCAAAGACAATCATGTCAGGCTGCCATCAAATGCGCCGCGCCGCCTACGCCTTGCGGGCCGATGCTTCATTCCAATTGAAGGCAGATCGAATATCGGGAGGGAACACGTAGCGGATGGGTGATTAGAAGCCTGGCAGAAACAAGGTACACCAATATTATGCATCGCGCGCGCCGCTGTGGCTGCTGGCACTAGTACTGGATAGAGCCTCCACAAGGCCTCCTTTGATTCAAGCACCAACACCGACTTCCCATGGTACACGTTCGCCCTTAAGCTTGAAGCCGTATTGGTGCCACTGCATTATCAATTACGATGTCAATTCCAACCTAGCTTGCTATTCCCGCCTCCCGACGCGTTGTTTGGCGCGTTTCAAGAGCTATTGAATAATGGACAGCCTCTCAAGGTTATCAGCTAGACAAGTGCGGGCCGAGATGGTGTATCTATGCCCTTTTTATTACACGCTGCCCGCCACCCCAGTGCCGGGCCAAAAGCAGCTCCTGCCGCGCGCCTCCCGAATCCCGCCCAGTCAGCCCCTGGAGCTGCGTGTGCATCATGAACCTCACCACTCTCGGGCGCAGAGGCTCCGTCCCTCTTGAATAATGCAACTCTGGAGGCTCTCATGCGTAGAACAGTGGCAGCCTTGAGTTACAGTTGTCAGTGGGTAGCATGTACAAAATTCCTACCAACTACGACTTACAAGAGCAGCATTCAAACGAATACTCCAGTGCTCAGTGCCTCCGCGCCTCCGCCAGGCGCCCCGCGGCCGCGCCTCTGGCGCGCGCGATAATCTAATCAAGTCACATCACAATCTAATCAATGCTTCCTTTTAGTAATCGGCTCCCGGAGGCGGTACCTCTTAGGTAGCTCACTTTACGACAGAAGAGGGTACCTAAGAGGTGCCCACGTAATACCCGAGGGTGCTGCCTGGGGTGGCCAAACACGAGCTCGTCGTTGGTGTTGTTGACGAAGTTTTGATCGCTGTGGCCACAGCAATCAGGAGCCCAGAAGGGTCTCTAATGTTTTATAAAAAAGCGGCCTCTAAGGTAGAGTCATTTATTGAAAAACTGCTGGACTCTGATTACAGTAATTTTTATAAAAGATGGCCACCTGGCAGTGAGCTGTAGACATCTTTCGCCTCCCACGACCCCACGATCTCTGTCGCTTCCCCGTTTCCTGTCATCACGCCTTAATTCTGTCCCCGTGCACCGACAGTGGCGCGGTATGTGCACGCACTCTGCGTTGACCCTCCCCGCTATTCCATCTGGCTCGATCTCTCTCCTACTCTCGCGCCCTGCTTGGGGACGGGTGCCGGCTCGACCTCGCTGCCACCCGTTGACATAGCCCCCTGCAAAGATCGACGAGCATCCCTCGGCACTCAAATCAATCTCGGACGTTGTTTTTTCATCTTCGGAGATCCACCAGTCTCCCTCTCTGTTTCCCGCATCCCACGACATCCACACTGGCGAAAGCCGAAACAAAAAAAGCAACACACCGAGAGAATACCCGCGTCAGGTCGGCTGTCGGTTCCGCCAAGACGGTGAGTCGGCGTAAGCGCACGTCCGCGCATCGTGAAGCAGAAAAGCATCGTCCAAGTCTTGAAGAAAATCAATCAGCATATGGAATTCCAGGACACGGAGGAAGAGAATGAAAATGAAAATGAAGATGGACGTGGGGTACACAGCGCGGAGCGCAGGTCCCCGTGCGCCGCGGCTTAATAGAAGCTGCACACATCCCACTTTCCCAATAACGACCGCTTCTCTCTTCGTCACCCCATCAACGTCCATGTCGACAACGCGACGCACCGAGGAGACGTCGCCGAAAGGTCGGTTACCCTTCGTGTCCTCCTCTCCCCATTACTCCCCAATCCACCAGTTATTCCGCCACCTCCACGGACACCGCGCGTCGCCGGCGCACATACGCCCATCCCCTGCTTGCGTCCTCGGGTCGTCGTTCCTGCTCGACCGCATCCCAATCGCACCCGCACCCCCCTTGACAGTCGGCGGTCCCGATTCGCGAATCCCACTAGCACCCTTCGCGCTCCCCTTTAGCTGAATGCTGGGATGAATTTCTTCCACGAGCGGTTCCGGGTACATTTCCATCGCTCGCAGTCACCACCGTCGCTGATACATATCTGCCGCACTGTGAATCGCACTTCACCATCTGCCCCAGTATTCGCATCGTCGTCGCCTTCGTAACGCACTTCATCAGCGCCCGCAGGTACTCCTCCTTCCCGATTTTCGCTCGACATTTCAATCGGACGCATATCATTGCGTCGCATCGCTAGCACACCACACGCACGCTCCGCGTTACACCACTATCTCCCTGTCCTCGAGAGGCCTCGACATTCACCCTCGGCTTTGCGCTTCCCGCGACGCGCACACCGACACTGACACCCACACGCGACACCAAGAAAACGCAGAACCGAAACGGGAACCAAAGAAGGAGAAAAGCAGACGAAAGCCTGAGGGAAGGACGCACCGAACAGAATACTAAGCGGCAAGTTTCCTTGTTCCGCGCTTCGGGGGTGGGCGGATACGTCGATCTGCCAGAAAAAGAATCAGTTGCCGTGGGCTCAGGAGGAATGCGAAGTGGAAATGGGAGGGAGAGGGGGATTGATATGGGTGTGGAGTGCGCCGTGGGGAGGTCAAGACGCCGACGCGTAGCTTACGCGCAGAGGTCGGCAGAGACAGAGCGCGCAACGGTGCGGGTCGGCGCACGCTTCGGCAACACGGGCGCGTCGCGTCGCAGACACAGACGAGCCAAGGCCGCGGCGTAGGCTCCGGCGTGCCGCCGTGCTTTGTCCTTTGCCCAGAGTGTGCGCGGAGGTGCAAGGACAGGGAGCGGGAGGGGCAGGGAGGGAGGGGAGGGAGGGAGGGGCTACGCACCTCGACGGCTTGGCAGCGCGAACCCTGTTGTGGATTTTTTGAGGATCTCTTGAAGGTCGCAGATCGCGGCGGTCCGTATCGTAGAGTCGTCGTTGGATCTGTTCGCGCATTAGACTGGGTCAAGGCGGGACGGAAGGCGACGGAGGGGAGGACGAAGGAGCAGGGAGAAAGCAATGGAGCCAAGGACCCACCGCTTGGAGTGCAGTGTCTTCGACATCTATGTAGGCAAAAAACGAGCCCGAGACACTTGAGTGCAGTTAATTAGTCGGTGTTGTAGGGAACGGAGAGGAAGCAACGTACGGCAATGTCATTTTATTTGAGAACGCCGGACAAGTAAGTACTATGTATGGTGTATTGGGATGAGGATAGGGAAGCTCTGCACAATCGGATGATATTCAATACAGATATAATTGGGAAATAAGCACAATAAGTACGGACCTTTGGCATTCGAGAGAGTGTTTGAGGCTGCAGGAGCTAAAGCGGACAGAGATGCTGTACACGCATACCTCCAATATTTCTTATCACCCGCCACGACAGAAGGCTGCAAAAAAGAAGACATAAAAGAGTCCAAGAGTCCGAGTTCAGCGCGCATGGCAGCTTGAGTACGTGTTCTGCGTCGTGAACATTCATAGCTCAGTGGCAGACCTCAAGAGGATTCCGTCGTCAAAGCTGAACAAAGCTGAACGCATTTCTCCGCGATGAGGCGGCCCAAAGGCGTGCACGCGAGAAAATTCGGGGCACGACTATAAATTTGTCCGCTGGCAGGCTGATTGAGGTTTGAGAGCTCAGAAATTGGATTCGGCGAATCGCACGTGGTTTGAAATTGTGAACGAGATCTCTTGTATGTATATGGCTCGACAGAATTCCGATAATTCTCAAAGCAGCAGTTGGGCAGAGGAAACGAAGATGTGACGTCACACCGTGACCATAAACGCCCAACTAGCGCCCTCCGCGTGTCTTTCCTCTCGACCAATCTCGGCAATTGTAGACGCTCATGGTCCAGTCGCCCGCCGGATCCTGGTGCTTTCAAGCGCTGGCCTTCACTCGGATAGAAGGCAGGCATAGGATGCCTTTGCTGCGTGCCTCTGCGCGTGAAGCTCGCTCGACTTGCGTCCGGCCGGGGGAATGAAATAGCGAAGAAGGGCAGAGAATAGCGGAGAAGGGACGACGAAGATGGACCAGCCCTCGTGAGTGACACGCTCCGCTTCTCGTTCACCTCCACACTCACCTGAAATTGGCCATGCCATTTGTTCTCGCTCAGGCCCTGGTAACATTGGGACTCGGCTTCGAACGCATACACGAGGAGCACCGACACCACGCTGGCAGACGACCCGTCTGTCTCGCGCTCTTCGACAAACTCCGGGGCCTGTTCGCCGACTCCTACCTCTCCAACTGCCACTCGCACTCCTCCTACTTCGCCTCGGGCAGTTGGCGCGACGCTGCCGCAGCGGACCCAGACCTCTCTCGCTGTACTCGTACCTTGGCTCAAGAAGGCTTCGGCACCCGTCCACGCGCACGCCGAGGCATTTTTCCCTCTGGGGCTTCGATCGTTTCCGGAGCACAGACGACCTGCTCGCACTAGGCGCTCGAGGGCGCCGCGCCAACTCGGCCCAACCACGTCACCTCGGTGGACGTCGCGCGCCGTACGTGCGCTGCCTCCTCCGCATTACCTCAATATCTGTGTTTGCTTCCTGTCTCTCGGCGTCCCACCCGTCCGCTCCACGGCTACGCAACGCGAACTCGAAGTCGATGGTGTACGAGAAGGCGAGGCACCTTTCTCCCGCCGCGCCCCGCCCGCCGTCAAGCCCAAAGGCGCACATTTTGAAAGTCCTCGCCGCGTCACCTCATCAGAATGACCGCACACACCTGACACGTCAACGGCGACGCACCTCCCATCGACGACAACGGTAGCAGCAAATCGCGGCATTCCCGCCCCTTTTGCACGTCCTCCTCTCCTCTCTATCCTCCGCCTCCCTCCCCGCCTCAGTCCTGTACCTCTCGTCCTCGTCTCCGCCGCCGCCCACCGACGCCTTAGCTCACGTCCAAGTACACGCCGCCACAGCGAAGGACGCAGAGGACGAAGAACCCGCGGATGTCGACTGCCTCGCCGTCCCCTGCCCCTCTCACCGCGTCCCGTGGGCGGCTTGGGCAGCTCGCAAAGCAGATGAGCGGGCAGTCGAGGCCGAGTCGGAGGTCGAGGTTTAGACAGCGGAGCTTGATTTTGGGGAGCGGTGTCGGCTGGTGCATTCGCCCGTCTCCGTTTCTGGTACTGGTACGTATTCATCTCTTTCTCCGCCTCGTCTCGCTTTATTCCGTGCTGACATTCGATTTTTAGACACACCCCGCGAACCCGAAGCAAGCCAAATCGTCGCACCCCAGCGCGACCTCCCCGACGCTCTCGTCGCCGCCGACCACCTCGACCTCTCTCCCTCCTCCTCCGCACCCTGCTCCCCTGCTCACCGTACCCCTCGTTCCCTACGTCTCCGCTGTGCGGCGGCGCGGCGCGGCAGATTCGACGATCGACACCGACGGCTCTTTTAGCGCCCTTGTCAATGCTTATCCTCGTGCCTACGTCGGAGCGGCATGCCCACATTGGAGCGGAAGATTTCGACGGCAGGCTGGGCAGCTTCGACCCTCCTCCCTCTGATCTCGCCTCGCACTCCGCCTTCTACAGCCCGGCTTCGTTCCCACCTCGATTCTGGCTTCGGCTATGGCTACGGCTGCGGGAGGACGACTTTGGCTTCGAGGACGACCAAGAGGGTGCGGAACCAGGATGGCGAGACGTCGACCAAGCGGGTGCGCAAGCAGACTCTCCCGAGCCCGGGTCGTCCCTCTCACGGCGGTAGCGGCAGTAGGAGCTTCGGGAAGGGACGGGTCGCTTTCAGCGCAAGCGCTTCGACCCTGCTCCCTCCGACCCTCCCCCTCGCCCTTCGACACGCCCTGCAGTCCTCCCACTCCTCTGTATGGCGAGCCCGGGGCTGTCTCGCCGTCACGGCGCGGAAGCCGCATGCTTCACGACGGCTTCCCGCCCGCGCTCCCCTCGACACGCCTCCGGCCCTCTTCTCCTTCAATACGCCATCCAGCCCTCGCTGTCTTCGACAGGGAAAGGAAAGGAAGGGAGGGAGGGTATGGGGCGGCGAGGGGAAGCGGGGAGGTGAGGAGAAGCGGGTGAAGCGGCGCGGTGGGTGGGGAGGAGAGGGGTATTCGTGAAGGACGACGGACTCTGGGTGGGTGGGAGGATATGGAGATGGATTTGGTGGAGGGACTCCGACTCTTAGGATGGCCCCTACGACTCGCTTCGACGCATGACACGATTATACTATGATTCGCCCTCGAGTGCTATCTGCCTCGTCGTATTTACACATTTCATTCATCATACGTAACCTTACTTGGCTAGCTATAGAGCTGTACATACGCTACCTACCTTGACGTATATGTATGTGTACAGTGCTCTCCGATAGCTATCAATGGAAGAATTAAGCTGTAGGCTTGCGCGTACAGCGGTGTATCGAGCGCGGGACCACGAGCGCTCGCAATTGGATGCTACGAGGAAGAGTATGTAGGGAGTGCTTGCGACGCCGACGATTGGGTATTGCATACGGATGAAGCATGTGTTATTCCATTGGGATTGAATGCCATTAAGTATAGTACAGTCACTGTGAAGGTGCAGGACGAAAACGACGAAGAAAGTAATGAAGTAACAGGAGGGAGAAGACATCTGACAGGTAGACGTTTGCACCGTGCTTTTCCGCCCTGGGAAACTCGAAACGGCATCCAGGAGAGGCATAAAGTCATTCCGCCCTACGACGCCGCCGCATGAAGTCGTTCCGCATCAGGCAGCTGGTGAGTAAATAGCGGATGTCTCTAGTCATTTTTGAAAAAACCGTCCACCTCTCCGGATATGGTTTTTTTTATAAAAAAGTGTCGATGTCCTCAAATGCACCGGTTTCAGTCAACAAACAACCTCGAGATATACGGGTGTTCTTGAATTCTCCACATGCCAGTTCCGCAATTACATAACTTTTGCGCCAACTATCTGCGATAGTTCATAAGCCCATAAAGGGACAAATTGCTTAATAGTTTCCATTGTGTCGACCATCAACATCGTCTGCCAGTGTGGCAGTTGCTGTGATTGCACTGCCTTGGTACAGCATTTGAGACTTGCGTCCTCCTCTCATGGCCATCTCTGAAGTCGATGACAAGACCTTTCAGGCCCTCTGGGATGATGCCTTCGATGTATACAAAGACCGAACTGGAATTGATCTACGGCATGAAAACAGTGACCTTGCCCTCCGTCTGCAAGGCTGTGCCTCCGCCACATCTGTTCTGGAGACTTTACAGAAGATTACGTCGGAATTCTCAGGGTACCGTGAAGGAACTTCAAAATGGAGGAAATTCCAGCGGAAGCTCAAGCCAGTGCTCACGGTTATTGTCGCATTCATTGATGCAGCTGCTGATAGCGCAATATCTTCGGTGGGTCTGCCTCATGGGGAACAACTTGAACTCTGACTGAATCTGATGTTTTCGCAGCCCATGCCAGGTGGTGCTGTTTTCATTGCCATCGGATTGCTGTTGAAGGTAAGGACCGCATAATATGGGGTTAGTAATTGCTGTTTTAAGTTGCATAACAGGCAACACAAGGAGTCAGCGAGAAATTTGATGCCCTCATTGACCTTTTGGAGAGCCTGGAACTGTTCTTCAGGCAGCTAAGCATACGCTCTGAAGTTTCTCTCAGCAAGGAATCCAAACATATTGTAGTTGAAATTTTGGTTGAGATGCTCAAGGCACTTGCTCTTGCTACACAGCTGATGAAGCAAAACCGGATAAGTGGGTGACTTCCATCATCCATAATGTTTAGCTCATTTTTGACCATAGAAAATTTTGTTCGGGAACTTGTCAAAGGCGATGATATGAAAGCCATTCTTGATCGGCTCCAGAAGCTCACTACAATTGAATCAAGGATGACAGCAGTGGAAATACTTGGAATGGTTAATCAGGGTAAGGTTCTTCTCATATCAGTGAATCAACTCAAACTGAATGGCTTTCAGCTGGTGGTATATTAGGTGAGCTGAATCACACCACTTCCTCCCTCCAGCAGCAGAACCAAGACATTCTGGCACATTTATCCATGCTCTCAGTTGAGATGAAGGGCAGCAACATTCAAGCTTCTCAAAGTACTATTCAATGTCCTCCTCCATCTCAGTGTCCTCCTCTATCAAGAATATTTCAAGGCAGAAAAGATATCCTTGATAAAATGCATAATTTTTTCAGCTCCAACAGGGATAGCCAAAAGATTTATGTATTACATGGACTTGGTGGTGCTGGGAAGATACAGATTGCTCTGAAATTCATTGATGAGTCCTCACCTCTGTGAGTTTATATTCCCAACAGGATGGGTGTCCTTGATTGAGTTTGATGTCTAGCTTTTCCAACATCTTCTTCATTGATGCTAGCACTATTGCAACAATCGAGTTGGGTCTCAAAAACATAGCTATGCAATGTTCCAGAAAATCTCAACAAGATGGTTTGCTATGGCTCAAGAGCAAAGTGGAAGCATGGCTTCTTCTCCTGGATAATGCAGATGATCCAATGATCAATCTGAATGATTTTATCCCTCAATGCAATCACGGGAATGTCATTATCACCTCTCGGAATCCAGGGCATTGTGTTTATGGATCACATTCCCATGTATCAGACATGGAAAAGAAAGATGCAGTGTTGCTGTTGCTCAAGAGTGCTGCACAAGATGCCACAATTAATTCTGAACAAGTTGCAATGGAAATTGTACAGGTCAGATCAAAAGTAAACTTGCTCAACTTTGATACTGAAGAATGATTTAGGCACTGTACTATCTACCCCTTGCAATCGTACAGGCTGGTGCATTTATAGCAAAATCCCAAGATCTTGAGGGCTATCTGGCACTCTTTATGAAAAATCAAGCACAGCTACTTTGTGAAAAGCCTGCTCAGTCTCATGACAATTATGCCTGGACAGTGTACACAACATGGCAAATGAGCTTTGACCAGCTCAGCCCACCAGCTGCTATGTTCCTACAACTCTGTTTATTCCTCCATTATAATGGAATTTCAGAAGAAATCTTCAGCTATGCATCAAAGTACAACCTTCAACCTGATGGCCCATCTGGAGAAGAATTGCAACCCACACTGGACTTTCTCTCACATTTTCAACAAACATCTGGTGAATGGGACTCTCTCAAATTTTTATCTATCACAAATGAGATCCAAGCCTATTCATTGATTAGCTTTGATCCACAGTGGAAGGCTTTTTCCATTCATCCATTAGTACATGCCTGGAGTCAAGCAACAGTCCACAATCCAGACAGATGCATTTCTCTAATAGGTGCCATACTTGGCATGACTATTTCAGAACACCCAGAACAGGATATTCAATTGACCAGTCAGAAATTATATCCACATGTTGACATGGCTATTCAACAGTGTACAAAGACAGCTTTGGCATTCCGATTTCAATATGGATTGATTTTTGAGGCAGCTGGAAAGTACAAAACAAGCAAGAGGGTTATGGAAGAAGTGCTCCAGGAACAGAAACAGTTTCTAGGTATTGACCATCCAAATACCCTCTTCACTATGATGAAACTAGCACAAACATACAGGGGACTAGGAGACAATCTCAAAGCCAAAGAACTCCTGAGGTTGGCACTGGAGAAACAGACACAATTTCTTGGTCAGAATCATCCACAAACATTGCTCACTATGGGGAATCTAGCTACCACATACAGAATCTTAGGAGAGTATCAAAGTGCTGAAGAACTAGAGGTTTATGTCCTGGAGAAACAAAAGCAGATTCTGGGTGACAATCATCCAGATACCTTGAAAGTTATGGGTGATCTGGCTGGCATATACTTGCATCTTGGAGAGTATCACAAGGCTAAAGAACTGAGTGTTTTTGTGCTGGAGAAGCAAAAACAGATTCTGGGTGATAATCATCCAGATACCTTGAAGAGTATGCATACTGTGGGGCATACATGTGCATATCTTGGAGAGCATCACAAGGCTAAAGAACTGAATGCTTTTGTGCTGGAAAAACAAAAACAGATTCTGGGTGATGCTCATCCAGATACCTTGAGAACTATGAGTAATCTGGCCAGTACATACTCAGATCCTGGAGAGCATTATAAGGCTAAAGAACAGAAAGTTTTTGTGCTGGAGAAACGCAAACAGATTCTGGGTGATGATCATCCAGATACCTTGAAGACTATGAGTAATCTGGCCAAAACATACTCAGATCTTGGAGAGCATCACAAGGCTAAAGAACTGAAGGCTTTTGTGCTGGAGAAACAAAAACAGATTCTGGGTGATGATCATCCAGATACCTTGGGAACTATGGGTAATCTGGCCAGGACATACTTGGATCTTGGAGAGCATCACAGGGCTAAAGAACTGCAGGTTTCTGTGCTGGAGAAAAAAAAACAGATTCTGGGTGATGATCATCCAGATACCTTGATAACTATGGGTGTTCTGGCCAGCACATACTCAAATCTCGGAGAGCATCACAAGGCTAAAGAACTGCAGGTTTTTGTGGTGAAGAAACAAAAACAGATTCTGGGTGATGATCATCAGGCTATCTTGAGAACTATGGGCAATCTGGCCAATACATACAGCAAACTGAGAGAGTATCAAAAGGCTGAAAATCTCTGTGCTATTGTGCTAGAGAAACAGAAACAACTGCTTGGTGACAACCATCCAAACACACTTCTTACTATGGGTAATCTAGCAGGAATTTACTCAAACCAAGGAAAGCATCAGAGGGCCAAAGAACTAGGGGCTTTTGTGTTGGAGGCACAACAGCATATTTTGGGTATTGACCATCCACACACACTGTACTTCATGAGTACTCTGGCAAAAACATATTCAGACCTTGAGGACTACAAACAGGCCAGAGTCCTTGGAGTTTTGGCACTAGCAAAACAGAAAATGCTGCTGGGACACAGTCATCCACACACACAACACACTATGCATAATTTAGCACAAACATACTCTGCCATGATGGAGCATCACAAAGTGGAACTTCATGGTCTGCTGAAGAACCAAAAACAACTTTCAGATGACCATACCATAGTCAATAAAGAGGAGTTATGCTCAGATCTGGAAGAGCATCAATGCAAAGAACGACTTAATTCCATTGTTCTAGACCAACAGAAACAGACTCCAGTCAACACCCATCTAAGTATCCTGCATGCTCCAAATCATGTAATTCACATCCCAGTGCCTAAACCATTTATCTTGACCCAAATAGCTGGAAATGCAAATACCAATGTGGATCAGATGGAGCCTGAGGTAGATTAGCTACAAAATGCGCAGGGGAAAAGGAGCAGAGACAGAGTATTTTTTGAACATGATACACATTTATTTCTATAGCTTGAATTGAATGACTGTATTTCGCATATTCATCATCCAATTTATCACTTTGTTTTATTCCAGTGTGCTGCAACTGGGAGCATCCCATCCTACCATGCACAGAATGATGCAGCAAAAATTCAGTTCAAAGTCAACTTACATGTACTAGGGCCAAGAATCTTGTACAACTGAGCAGTGAAAAAGAGAAGTCATAAGCTGCCTTTTTGAGCAGGAAAATGGAATAACAAGGAGGTGAGGTGAGTGAGTAAATGAAGTTATTCCAAGCTGCAGATTGATGGCTTGCTCTGCAAATAGACTAGCTCTGGTCCAGCTTGCCAAAAAAACAACCAAACAAAAAAACCCAGATGAGCAGCAGCTGAATATTTTGTGAAGGATGCCATTTGAATTTGTTATCACAATCCTGTTGACACTATACACATAACTGATAACTACATGTGGCTGCCTGTATTGTATAAGTATAATATTCAGGTGCAATGCGACTCCCTGACCGGAGCCTGAGTGCATTCAACAGAATGTAGGTAAAGGTAAACTACCAAGAGAGAGAGAAAAGGCAGGAGGTAAATAGAGCAAGGAGAGGAGAGAGCAAGGAGCAGGGAGAGGGAGGAGCTGAATCCGGGTAAACTACTCAGTATTTACCAATTGAAGAAATAGGGTGAGCAGCAATAAATGTAAGGGTGGGCAAGCCGAGAAACTAGTGATGCGAGAAGCACTCAGTTTCAGGAAGATAACACTGATAAGCCGTTGAGATGGCACAACAGATAAAGCATTGATCCTCTGATATTTTTGCGCTTTTTCAGACCAGAATGCAAACCATCTGGAAGCGTAGGAATGCACCTAGGCGGTTACTTATACAAGTGCGCTAGGACCCTGTTCGGTGATATAAAGGATAGTTAGCGTGGACTCCCACAGCTAGCTGTAGTATTTGGGTCTTACAAGTGGGACACGCTTGCCTAGGCACTTATACATGACCACTAAGGAGATATACCTGGAAGCCCATCCATGCCTAGGAGCGATATCAAAGACAAGATGTTCAACCAGAAGTGCAGTAGTTCGAAGAGCAGGCTGAGAGAGATCACTAGACATGTTCAGACCGATACCTAGGTGGCTAGGGACCAATGGTACAAGACACCATATGGGACTTGGTAGGATTACCAGTGCCTAGGTGGACGATCGTTGACTTTAGACAGAACCGTTAGGCTGAGGAGATGGCCGAGGCATTGATCCGAAGACTCTGGCATAAGAAAGACACGTGATGGTCAAGCGCAAGTGCGACCTGACAAATATAGACAAATATAGGAGAACAATCAAACAGTTCTCATTGGAACTGAGCATCGGTAGTCTTGGTGGCCAGGATCTGCAAGTCCAGAATGTCACCAGACTACATGAATCAGCAACCAAAACTATTATTAGACAGGATTCAACTCCTGCAGTACAGATGCATACTTGTAGGTGCAGACAGCGGCACTTGCGATCACACATATACCATTTATAGACCTAGGCGGTCATTCAACATGACTTATCCTACCTTGGACGATTGCGAATGGCCTCAGCATCTTTATTTTGACTTATTTTACTTTATCTCATCCATCATTGCTCATATGTATAAAAACCCAGTAGAATAACCATGATGCCAGATTGATCCCACCTAAGTACCAGTGTGGGTTTCTCAGGCTATATGTGGAGATTTTGGTACCCCAAAACTCTGCTTGTATTAGTCTTTACTTGGAATCTGGATATTTGTTTGACTCTGGACCTGGAGTTTGAACTTGAGCAAGAGACCTACAGTTGTTGACTTAAGATCGAGTCTCCACTTATAAAATTGATTGGGTGTTCTCCCTCTTGAAAGAAGTCGTATTTGATTGTTGAGTTGCCTCTACCCTGACCTGTGCAAAGGGCCTAGTCGTAGTGTATTGGATCTTGACTGGAATTGCGGTAGCTGGCAGGAGGCCTTAACAGAAGAAGATTTGAACCAGGTTATACTACCCCTAGGTGACCGACTGTACCTTGTCAGGCGCTTTGCCTTCACCCTAACTTGTTGCCTAGGAGCCCTGTTGTAGTGTGTTGGATTGATGTCTGGATGTGTGCAGTGTCCCTAGGGCCTGATAACAAAGTAGACAAATGTTCCTAGTGCATTGGAAAGCCTAGGTCGACAGCATAACAAACTGTTTGAGCCTTTGTTCGCTTGGAGTTAGCCTCAGATACTCATGGACTACCGGAGTGAGGATTTTCGCAAGTTATCAAAACCTCTGCCCTGGAGCCTTAGATTTAATTGTCTAAACCTCCTTGTATCCACCTATTATAAAAACAACCTATTTCCTTCGTTCATTGAGGTGCCTAGGTGGACTTTCCTTCAGTTGGAAGCACTCATCTGAAGTATAAGACAAACATACAAAGTACTGTGTGTCTTGGATTTCTATTTGGTTTCGATTCTGAACCAGCTAGCCAGATACTACAGCTCGGACCTGAACTCACAAGGAGAAGCACTTGATCTTTGGGAGTAGTGTTGGTGTAGTTTGATAGTTGTTGGTGTGGTCGTTGCCCATCGCATTCAATCGCTATCCTTTCATGTTTGTCAAGTGCACTATTTCACTGTGCAAACAAACACACAGGAAATTTGGCGATTTTGCACTTTCCTTGCATGCACTCTCCTTGATAAGGGTTACTGTGAGCCTCGAGCGGGTAACTACTGGTCATATAGTTAGAATGGTTTCCAAGGATATCTGTGGTAACATTGCTGGTAAAGCATGGAGCCTGACGCTATCAAGGGTACTATTCGAATAACCAGACAGTACCTGGGTTGCTACAACTCAGAAGCGCTGGCACTAGACTCAGACCAAGAGGATTAAACATAATATTGGCACTACAAGGAAAGGCACAAATGGGTTCCAGGAGTGCCTTCATAACAAATGGTGTTTGTGGAAGTTTGACAAGGACATACGCATGCCAGAGGTCACAGGGCAATGCGCAAGGAAGGCACATGGAGAGATCGGCTGGACCCAGGTGGGTCTGGGCTCCTCTAGGAGAGCATGGCAGTCAAATCCATCAGCGTTCGGCACCAGTGGCATGTCTACGGACAGCTGTCCAATCATGACAGTTACCAATCAATCACGGCAGGGGGTTCTGCCAGTTCAACCACTTTCCGAGATTGGACAAGATATCTCAAAGAGACCCCAGCTTACCATGGCAGGTGGGCAGGCTAGTGACGAAGAAGAAATAAGTGAGGGATAGCAGGAAGATAGAGGCCTAGCATTGTCAAGGGCAGGAAGAGTTGGAAATGTCTCCTCAATACCGCAGCAAGGAGATCCTCGATCATTTGGACAACACACAACAGCCAACATTTAGGGGGAACCAATAGCAATACCCATGCAGGGGATTCAAATCATAGTTTCCTGGGTGCACAGACCTTTTCTCATAATATTTATATAGTCATCGGACCGAGCAGTAGTATATAAGGAGAGTGTACAAGTAGAATTAGGTGGTGGACCTTTGGGTTGGGGCACTTGGGCTAGACTTAGCACTTGTGTTGTCAACAGGTTGGGCTCACAGAAAGACTTAGGTCGATCCATGAACAAATTGTAATTGTCTTGTAGCAGTTTGGCCGAAACTTGGTTTCCTTGGAAAGATCTTGTCTGTTTGACTTGTGGCAGTTTGGCCAAAACACGTTTATCTTAACAACTATTGTTGTTCTTTGGAACACCCACATTATAAAACCCAATCAATTCACTTTGACTCAGAGGAAGGCATCTTTTCTAGAAAGACAATGAAAGGCCTTATCCTTGGAAACTCTCCTTGGATTGTTCAAACAAGCGGAAGTGCTATTTGGTTTAATACTTGACCTTCAACCCCAAACTTGCACAAGTTTCCACACTAGCAAAGGAGATATTAAGTGATAAGTGTGTGTGTGGTTGAGGAGTTTGACCTCAGAGTGTGGATTCTATCCTTACTCTTGTGGTTTTCTCTCCTTGGGCATATTGCTCATTCATTTCTACTTGTGTCACGGTGTGGTTACCTTTTCAATGCATGTGCCAGAAAGACAAACCTAGTGACACGAGAAGACACAAGTCAAGGTTCAAGCAGTGCACCAGGTGAGAGCAAACAGTCAACTAGAAAGGGTTCTCAGTTGACTGGATTGTGTGCATCTCCAATGAGCAAACTCCTATTGTTCATATTGTTGCAAACCAGTTGAATGTGGCTCAGCTCCAGGCCACACTTGCTTCAAGTCAGGCAGCGGAGCTTAATAGCATTCAGGCCTCACAAATTGCTGTGCAATGTCTTCCTCTTCCATCAAGAATATTTCAAGGGAGAAGACATATCCCAGATAAAATGCATTATTTTTTCACCTCTAGCCAAGGGACTCAGAAGATTTATGTCCTACATAGACTTGAAGGTGCTGGAAAGACACAGATTGCTCTGAAATTCATAAACAAGTCATTTTGGCAAGCCTAGGTCAATGAAATAAACCACTTAGCTCACATTGCTGTTGGAGCTTTCCAGACATCTTTTTCATTGACAGTGGTTCTGTTGCAACAATTGATATGGGTCTCAGGAACATTGCTGTGATGAAACATTCTGGGAACTCTCAGCAAGATGGCTTACTCTGGCTTAGAAGCAAAATTGAAGAATGGCTTCTTGTCTTAGACAATGCAGATGATCCAAGTATCACACAGGCGGCATGGCATGTGGCTTATCCGGAAATAAGCCGTTGTGGCAGTTAGGCGGCAGTTGGCCGTACGTCAGTTGGCATATTACCATATTATCACATCCGTTCACATGGGATGTCATGACCATTGTTCCGGTCACAACTGATGCCGCCTGCCAGATAGAATACTGAACTGGATTGTTTACATGAGAATGTATTCTTGCTCTTCGGGGTGTGCTTTGCTTGCCCGTGTTTGGCGGCGTGACTTTGAATTTTCGCTCGAGTCCCATTGTTCTCCCGTTCATGCTGCTGGGGCCGGCCCTTAACACTACTGTAACTGCAATTTTCATCCTCCACATGTGTCTCTTGTATTATTTTTACTGGGCTTCTTGGTGTCTTCTTCTCTGGTGTCTCAAGAGCAACACAAGAGACTGGCACCGTGTTCTTGATTCAAAGCCCTTGCTTCCCTTCGACTTCAAAACTCCACATTAAGTTAAACCTGCGCTGGTCACCATGCTTGAAAAGCCAGTTTCTCTTGGTCAATATTCACTTCTGGTCCTTCGGGTTGTGGTCTTGTTTGTTCATTCTTTATTTTTCTGTACATTGATTTTGTCTTTCCCACATTTGACTTTGTCTTGCATTTTCATTCCATTGTTGTGATCCTTTGAATGCTCTTACAACACCCTGATGACATTATGAAAAAACGAGGATTTCACATTCTTGTTCATCACTGGGGATTCACAACTGGAACTTAAGGTTGTGGTCTTGTTTGTGCATTTGATCTTGTCTTTCCACATTTGATTTTGTCTCACATTCCCACATGGTTGTTGCAACCCTTGAGGAAAATGCTCGTACATGTGAAATTGCTGATATCCACAACCCGTTCGAGAGAATAGAAGAGAAAGTAGATGAATTGAACAGTATTCATGGTGCACGTCCACTGACCGAAGGTGCAGAAGCCAGGAATCAGGATTCAAGGGATAAATGCTTTCAGCCCTGTCGTCTTTTCCCTCTTGTTAAGACCTGTCTGGGCTGGACATTACATGCCCTTTCGACAACTCAATCAGCCAGTCAGTTAGACATTCCATTACCCCTGCACGCCAATTTGCTTAGAGGAATTGGGCATAGATTGATGGATTGAACAATTCAAAGCCCATCCTCTCCTGAGGATTAGCTGGTAATATATGGCAATAGGTCGGATCTCATTGAACACGCAATGAGCGCGTTGACACGACCAGAAGAACTGGCACTTGATCACTGATCAGGTGGCGCATGGCACTCATCCAGGCTCTGCTGCCCACACACTGATGATCTCCAAGCAGCAAATTCCCCTCAACTCATCTGATTCCTGGAAACCTGCTGAAGAAAAGTCCAGAGTATAGAAAAGTCCAGGGTTGTATCCGAAATTGTGAAGGTGAAAGATTAAATGGAAAAACTTGATAGGAGATATGGGAGGGGGAGCACTCTGAATCGTGTCGTTGATGAGGGTTGAGTGGCCATGTCATGTAGTTGACCGGGTGGAAGTCCGAAGAGCTCTCAGGATCCCACAGGAAGGGTTCTCAGCTGATCGAAGACATCAGGATTCAGCTGTGACTCATCCAAGTCTCGCACTCTCGTGTCTTGAATAATTCAAAAACACGGTTCCAATGCCTTCCTGCACCCATGCAATGAATGGCTCTTGCAGATTGTTGCACTCCCCCAATCGAAATACAAGAATGTCACGCATCAGCTGATAATGATGAAGCAGCCGATGTATGTCTACCATTGACGTTGAAGACACTAACAACTCAACAATACTGTATGAAATTTGTGGCATTATTACTTATTTGTCACGCAGTGTTTGAATGATTCAAATTTTTGACTTGATGAGCATGGTTGAGTGTGGGCCAAACCCAAGCATCCTGAATCTGTCCATGTCTTCAATTCACCTTGAAAATCCCGAATTGATGAGCACTGGAACAAGCTGTAGAAGGGTGCATGGGATGCCACAGACCAAGGAATGTGTCATACTTGAGACTTGAGGGATGCACACACCAGCTCATGGAGTTACAGCTTTTCTACCTTGGCTGGTTTATCCCTTTGTACATGTTCTGTATGCATCCAGAATCATTCAACTGGGTAGCCCCACACCTTCCAGTATCTCATCTCTTTCCCACATAACCCTTTCCACAGCATTTTCTGTCTTCCTATGTACCCTGTTTACAAATGTCAAAAGTGTTGGACTCCATGGTAATTCTGCCAATTGTCTTGACTTGTTTCATCTTTGAACCATCTGTACTTTCCCTTCTTCCTCAGCGCTGCAGCACCATCTCAGGGAGTCAGTAAAATGTGCAAGGACAGCCACACAGTCCATGCTCCCCATCTTCTTTTGTTTGTCTTCCGCGTGGTACAGAGCCTCAAATAACACTATCTTGTCTAACCTGCAACTGTACTGATGACACTCTCCTGAACAGCTGAAGGACAGCTAGCCACAACATTATGCAGGTTTCAGGGTGCCTTCCTTGTGGCCACAGGCGGCACGAGTGCGAGTTCAACAAGTGAGCATCACAGCAGGGTCATCATGTCTGGAATGGACCGTGATGTTGGACTTTTTTTGTTTGTTATCCTGAATCACTTGGTTTTTTGTTCACCAAGCTTTCTTCAAGAATTTGTTTGGTGATAGTGTACAATACATGCCAGCTTTTTTGGGCAAAGATGTGCTTGGCCGATGTGCGTTACTGCAGAATTTGTGTCTTCCGAATCTTGCGTATCTTTTCAGTTTCGCTGATCAACAATCTTGTCAGACAATCAATACTTAGACAATTGAAAGTGTTGAGACAACATGTGAGTGGGCTTTGCCGCAGAGTGCACTACATTGTTTATTCCCAAAGCAACAATCCAGTTAAGTATTCTATTTGGCAGGCGGCATCAGTTGTGACTGGAACAATGGTCATGACATCCCGTGTGAATGGATGCGATAATATGGCAATATGCCAGCTGACGTGCAGCCAACTGCTGCCTAACTGCCACAACAGCTTATTTCCGGATAAGCCACATGCCATGCCGCCTGTGTCAATCTGCATGATATTCTTCCTGAGTGCAACCATGGGAATGTTATTACTTATCACCTCTTGAAATCCTGGACTTTGTGTTTATGCTGGGTCATACTCACTTGTATCAGATATGGAGGAAGAAAATGCAGTGACATTGTTACTCAAAAGTGCTGCACAAGAGCTCACAATTGAAACTGAACAGGTTGCAGTGGACATTGTCAAGGTATCCTGACAGTTTGAACACATCCAATATTGAAGTTGAATATCACTTTAGACAGTGTACTGTCTGCCCTTTGCAATTGTACAAGCTGGTGCATTTATAGTAAAATCTCAAGACCTGGGAGGTTATCTTGCTCTCTACAAAAAGAATAGAAGACAGCTCCTGACTGAAAAACCTTCTCAATCTCATTTGGACAGTATAAACTACATGGCAAATGAGCTTTGACCGACTTGAGTCAACAGCTGCCATGTTTTTACAGCACTGTTCATTCCTTCATTATAATGGCATTCAGAGGAAATTTTCAGCTTATAGAATCTGATGATCTATCCAATGAAGGATTATGAAATGCTGTGGAATTTCTCTCACACTTTCACAGCAAAAATGGGCAATGGGACTCTTTCAAGTTTGTGCATGTGACAAACGAGATCCAGGCTTAATCATTGATTAGCTTTGACTCAGAGAAAAGGTTATTTTCCATTCATCCATTGGTCCATGCTTGGAGTCAAGTGAGAGTCTGTGATGAAGGGAAATATATATTGACTATGGGATCCATAATTGGTATGGCTATTTCAGAATATCCACCGGAGGATCATCAATTGGCCAGTATAAGGTTACATCCACATTTTCAATTGGCTGTACAAGCTGTCTCAAAGATAGCTGTGGATATCAGGTATTACTATGGTTTGGTTTTTTGGGACACAGGAAAATACAAGGAAAGCAAGAAGCTTCTCGAAGAGGTGCTTGAGGAACAAAAACAGCTTCTAGGTGATGATCATCCACACACTGATTTATATGCATGGTCTGGCAATCACATATTCAAAGCTTGGAGAGAATCAAAAGGCTAAAGAACTCCAAGTTGTTGTGCTAGAGAATCAGAATCAGCTTAAAGGTGATAACCATCCACACACCCTGGCTGCTATGCATACTCTGGCAATGACATACTCCAAACTTGGGGAGTATTCAAGGGCTAAAGACCTTCAAGTTATTGTCCTGGAGAAACAGAGTCAGCTTCTGGGTGATGATCATCCACACACATTGCCTTCTGTGCATATTCTGGCAAGCATGTACTCAAATCTTGGAGAGAACCAAAAGGCTAAAGAACTCCAAGTTGTTTTTCAGGAGAAACAGAAACAACTTCTGGGTGAGGACCACCCCCACACCCTGACTTCTATGCATTATCTAGCAAACACATACTTGAATCTTGGAGAATATGAGGAGGCTGTAGACCTCCAAGTTACTGTGCTGGAGAAACAGAAACAACTTCTGGGTGATGATCATCCAGACACCCTGATTTTTATGGATCTCCTGGCAATTACATACTCAGCTCTCAGAGAGTATCAAAGAGCTAAAGAATAAAGAACTCCAAGTTGTTGTAATGGAGAAACAGAAACAGCTTCTGGGTGATACCCATCCACACACCTTGATTTCTATGGGTACTCTGGCTAGCACATACTCAGCTCTTGGAGAGTATCAAAAGGCCAAAGAACTTCAGGTTGTTGTGTTGAAGAAACATAAACAGCTTCTGGGTGACAGCCATCCACATACACTGACTTCTATGCATTATTCAGCTAGCACATATCCAGCTCTTGGCAGAGGGCATCAACAAGCTAAGGAAATCCAAGTTATTGGGTTGGCAGACCAGAAACAGCTTCTAGGTGATGACCATCCAGACACCCTGACTTCTATGTATAATCTGGCAATGACATACTCAAATCTTGGGGAGAATCAAAAGGCTAAAGAACTTCAAGTTGTTGTGCTGGAGAAACAGAAACAGTTTCTCCATGATGATCATCCACACACCCTGATTTCTATGCTCAATTTGGCAAGCACAAACTCAAATCTCGGAGAGCATGAAAGAGCTAAAGAACTTTATATCACTGTACTAACTGAATGGACCCAGATTCTGGGTAGCAACCATCCACATACATTATACATCCAGAACAAACTGGCCAACACATACACAGACATGGTACAGCAACAAAAAGCAGAACTCAGGAGTGCGCTGGGAAAACAAAAACAGATCATGGATGACAATATTATAACCAATGAGGAGTTATCTTCAGATCAAAACACAGGACAACCCAATGTTAGTGTTCCAGACCAACGCAAATGAATACCACCCAACACCCGTCCAAGCATCTTGCACCCAGACCATTTCATTTCCATCCTACTGCTTAACCTAGTTATCTTCACACGCATAATTGGAATCGCAGATACAGATCAGACGGAGCCTGAGGTGGATTAGATGTAGCACACCTTAGCCAACAGGTGGAATATTCTTGAATAACACACCTCTATTTAGGTAGCTTGAATTGAAATAGTGCATTTTTGTATTTCATGGGTAGCATTTATCGTATGATTCACAAGTTTGTTTCGTTTCGATGTGCGCCGCAACAACTGTGAGCTAATTATTTGGACGAATTTTCTCAATTCAAGCAACTTATACTGAATTTGTTTGTCCTGCCATTTCCGAAATGGCATTCTAGTTGAACTTACGTGCACTGCAGCAGAGACGCACTTTGAATGATGCAGTGTAGCGAAAAAGGCAAGTAAAACACAGCCAGAAATTGCCTTTTTGAGCGAATGGCGGAGGTCAAATAGGTGAGGGGTGTAAATGAAGCGATTTGAAGCTGTCGATGGACAGCTTGCTCTCCAGAGAGACCGCCTGCGGTCCAAATCGCAATAGAAAAAAAACCTCGGACTGAGAGCCAGCTATTTTGCGCAGAAATTCATCACTCATCTGGACACCACTACGCCGCAGGGTAACTGGGAGTCATGCCCATCCATACAATTTCCTTCTTCCGTGTCAACCGAGTGCACACCTCTGGCGTCGTGGTCGCCTCCCGCCTCGGTCCAGCCCTTGCATACGCGCCCCAGCGTTGGTTTACAGGGAATCCCTCGGCACTTTACCCAGCTCCATTTGCAAAACATAGGGCACCGCACTGTACAACACGCTGTTTCGGCTTCTGCTCCTGCCCCTAGTGTACATCCCCTCCTCACTCAATGCACAGGGGGTTCGTTCGCGAATGCACGCCCACCCCACATGTAAATCCAGCATTATCGCACATCGAATAAGTCCGCGCGGTCCCGATTTCTCGTCAATCACTAGACCAGTGACTTGTCTGTCTATCGAAACTGTGGGGTGAGTTGTGTCGATAGACAGACCAGTCGATCTGAGTTTGAATTCTCAATACAAATTTCTTACCAAAAAAGGCTACTCGGACCGAGGTTTTCCGAGCGTGTGGGAATTAGTTTTCGTGATCATCACGCTTACTCACCGCACGGAAACACCGGTCCGGTATAACCTTTTTTGGTGAGAATTTTGTATTCGGATTTCAAACTCAGATCGACCAGCCTGTCTATCGACACAACTCCATCCCACAGTTTCGATACGACAGGCTGGATTCGAGCCTAGTCAATCACGAAGATCCATCCTTACGCGCATGCTCTCCCTGTACAAACACGAACACGAAAGAATGAAAACACGCAGAACAAGAATGAAGAAGCAGCGGCCACTTGCCCCATGGTCACGAACGCACCGGCTTCACCGGCGATAGATTGACCAAACGGCGAGACAAATACAAGGCGAAGAAGCACGAGCAAGACTCTGGAGTCTGCGGCCCCTGCGGGTGTATGAGGCCGAAGCGGGACAAAGGGGGAGAATTCACAATTTGAGAATGAAGCGAAGAGAATGGAAATATGGGTAGCGGTGCATGTTACGGCTCGACAACATAGACCACCCATCACCCCGCGCCGCACAGGTAGACACCGATCTGGGACGTGTGGTACGTCGCATCCCCACCTCACGAGTCTAAATCTCCGCCATCGTTGCATTCACCAAGTCCCAGAGCCTCATCCGCCGCAAAGAATGAAGGCACGCCAGCGAAGAAAACAAGACAAGATAAAGTGGGAATAAAAAAAAAAAAAAACACAGGCTACTGCTGTACTGGTGAAAGGGCAGGTGATCTTATTTCGGGGGAGGATCGAGGGAGGGAGGGAAAAGGAGCGAGATGTAATGAAGATGGCCGCGAGTCAGAGAGAAAGGCGGTCCTCGAAAGGTGTCTCTTCCTCGGGTGAGGCGGGGATCTCGATGACTGAGATAGAGGCAGTGTGTGTGTGATCGAAGACATGGCGGCGCCTACCAATAGATAATCGATACAACTGTGGACGGTAAGATGAGCTGAAAATTGCACTCACAGCACAATTCAGTCCAGGACACCGCAATCTCCAACCGATAAGGCAAGTAACCGTCGCTCAAGCTAGAATATGCAATGAAGCAGAAATGCGAGCTTGACGTACAGTAGATGCAGAGTCGGGCTCTGCAACTTCAATCGGCGAGCGTCTTGAATCCGCACCAACAGAAGCCGGGCAGAATTTTATTGTAGTAGACCCGAAAAGGACCACAGCACGTTCTCAGCCTCGGGTCAAGTTGCAATGTGCATCGCCCTGTCGCAGCGTCGGGGAAATTCCACGACCAAGCATTACTCAGACTTGCTCGATCTTGATGACGGCGTGGACGCCGCCCGCGTGACAGCTGTATTTTGCAGTCTTGCCCAACGTTTCGCAACGGCGGATACTCGACGGGTGACAATGCCGATTTAAATTTTGAAGTCCAAAATTTCGACGTGCAGATTGCAGGGATGTCAAAATTTTGCATGGAATTGCATATACAGTGAGCCATTCTTCTATCGAGTCGAATTCAACGAGATACAAGGCCGCAAGACGAGGGAGACTCGAAACCGACTGAGCAGTTCGGAAAAGAGGGGAGTGACGTCACGCCGTGACATAAGCGCCCAAACAAGCGCCCTGCGCGTTTCTGTTCTCCACCAATCTCGGCAAATTGCAGACGCTCGCGGTCTAGTCGCCCGCCGGATCTTGGTCCCTTCAACAGAACCCCTTCGCCCAGAGACAAGGCAAGCCTCCAATGTATTCACTGCGTGCCTCTACGTGGCAGCGCGTGCTCGCCGGATTCATCGACTTGCATCTCGGAGAATCAAATAAAATAGCGAGGAAGGGCGGAGAATAGGGGAGAAGAGACGAAGAAGATGGACCAGCCTCGTGGAAAGACACCCTCCGCGTCTCACTCGGCGCTTCTTTACCTTGCGTCTGCTCCCGTCTGCGCTCATTCTGATCGCTCTGACAGCTCGGCTTCGGACCCGGGACGACGAGCACGTCAACAATGCACGACTCGACAAATTCGTAGGCCTCCTCGCTGTTCTGCACTCTCCCGCCTCCCACTCCAACTCCCATCCCAATCCCGCAGCGGATGAAGCATGGCGCGACGACGACGTCGACCCAGACGCCTTAGATCTCGCTGGATCCGTACCTTGCACCTCGGCCCAAGCGACGGCGCCCGTTCCCGCTCATGCTGAGGCGTATCTCCTTCTGGGGCTTTGATTTCTTTAGAAGTCGGCGGGGGAGGGAAGACGAAGGGACGGGTGGTGCTGGAGCGGGGACGAGGCGCTGCACGGTACCGCGTCTTCTGCAGCTGCTTGCGGCGGGTGGAGAGGGTGGTGCAGCAGGGAACGCAGCAAGCAACGACGCGGCACAGACAACCTCCTCGCCCGCACGACGCTCGATGGCGCCGCGCACGCAGCTCAGGGCGGCGGCTTCACGCGTCGTGGCGGACTTCCTTTGCAGCGTCTCGATATCTGTCTCTGCATCCTCCGCGTCCCACTTCCACCCGTCCGCTTAACGACGACCCCAACCCCAACGCGAAGTCCATTGCGTGCGAGAAGGCGAGACGCCCTCCTGCCTGCCGCAAAGCGCGAAAATCCTCGCCGCCCCGCCGACTCGTAATCACCACGTACACTCGACACGTCGACGACGACGGCAGCGCACCTTGCGACGACGACTTCTCGACAGGGATATCCGCCCCGCTCCCGCCCTCGTCTCCGTGACACCTAGAGACGCGCTCGTCCATTTCCGGCCCGCCACGCATCACCAAGCCGTGGACGATGAGGGGGCGGCGGACTTCGACTGTCCCGCCAGATGGTATGGGGATCGCAGAGCGGCTCGGGGGCGGGTAGTCGACGTCGAGTCGGAGGTCGAGGACGGGGTCTAGTTGGCGGGGCGGACCTCGATTTTGGGGAGTGGTGTGGGCCGGTGTATTCGCCCGTCCTCGGTTCTGGTACGTATTCACCTTTTCCTCTCTCCCTTGTCTCGCTTTATTCAGAGCTGACCTTCGAAATCCCAGACTCCACCGCGAAGTCGTCGAGAAGAGGGCCATGAGACCGCACCCCAGCCCGACGTCGTCGACGCTCGCGTCGGCCCCGCCCACCTCGACCTCTTTCCCCTTTTCCTCCGCACCCCGCTCCTGCTCCCCGTCCCCCTCGTTCCCTGCGCCCCCGTTCTCTGTGTCTCCGTTGTGCGGCTGCCGAGCGCGGCAGATTCGACGATCGACACCGACTCCTTTGACGCGTTCACACATGCTTCCGCTTAACTTCGTGTCTGCGTCGGACCCCAAGTACGAGAGGACGATTTCGGTGGGACGTCTGGCAGCTTCGGGTCATCCTCCTCCCCCCTCCCTCTCACTCCGACTCCGACTTCTACCGCTTCGGCTTCGTTCCCGCCTCGCACTCTTGCTTCGGCTAGGGCTACGGCTGCAGGAGGGACGATTTCGGCTTCGAGGCCGACCAAGACGGTGCGGAGGGAGGATGGCGAGGAGACGTCGACCAAGCAAGCCCTCCCGAGCCCTGGATTGTCGCTTGGGAATGCCAGCTTCAGGAAGAGCAGAGATGGGTTTCAGCGCCGCGAGCGAGCTTCACGACGGCTTCGCCACTATTCCTCCAGTCCTCCCCCTCGCCCTTCGACACGCCCTCCAGCCCTCACGCTCTTCGACACGCCCTTCAGTGTCCCGCCATCGCCATCGCTGCTCGGGAGTGCTGTCTTCGGGTTTCGGAGGGTACGGGTCGCTTTGTTTCATCGAGCGCGTTGGCGCTGCTCCCGACCAGCCCTCCCTCTCGCCCTTCGACCCGGCTTCCGATCCTCGCCCTCTTCGACGCACCATCTAGCCCTCCCCTTCGACACGCCCTCCAGCCCTCGTCCCCTTTGATACGCCCTCCAGCCCTCGTCCCCTTCGATACGCCCTCAGCCCTCTTCCCCTTCGACATGCCCTCCAGCCCTCGCTGTCTTCGACGGGGAAGCCGACGGCGAGGCGGGTGACGAACGGAATCGAGCGGCGTATCCGTGGCGGACGGCGGACTGTGTGGGTGGAAGGGAGGATATGGAGTGGAGGATTGGCGAAAGGGTTTTAGGATGGAGTCGAAACTGCGACTCGCTTCGACGCATCGATACCATGATTCGCTTTACAGCGCTATCTACACTTGCTCCCGCTCGTGACATTTCTCTTTTGCTTATTCGGTATCGACTTGGCTAGTTGTCGAGCTGTACATACCCTACCTACTTGGACGTATGTGTATGTGTACAGTACTCTTAGATAGATATCGCCGGACGACGTAAGCTATAGCCTGGCGTGTAGACTGCACAGTGGTGTATCGCAAGCCAGATTGCAAGGGCTCGCAATGGGATGGTACGAGGAAGAGTGCGAGTACGACGACACTGGTGTTGCATGGAGAGTGAATCAAGTATTATTCCATTGCGACTGGATACAGTACAGTCGCTGTGATGGAAAACGATGAAGAATGTAGTAAAATAACGGGGAGGGAGAAGATAGACAAACGCTTGCACCGTGCATCCCTCCAACCCAGAAATCAGAAATGGCATTCGTGGGCGCAGTGAGATGAGATGAAGCGCGGACCATGGGCACAAGGTCGACACAGGATATCGTCATGTCAAACCGCTACGTGACTCACGACAGGGTGTACGTGTGAAGTCGGTACTCGTCAAGCTAGTGAATGGAATCGAATCAGAATATATGCGCGACGCACAATAGAGACGGCGTCGACCTTCTCTGGCCCCGCGATATCAATCCGAGACCGTTGTGTACCGGTTACCTCGAAGAAAAGACAAAGAAATCTTCCGCTCCTTCGCGGCAATGGGTGGCAAGACGAGCTGAAAGAAATCTTCCACAGCGAAGGGTGGTAACCGAGTCGGACTGACTGGCCATTGAAGTACTCAGACTCTTGCATTATTTCGGCAACGGCGCGAAAATAAATCGCCACTCAGATATATTTCGCGCTCTTGCCACCACTTGTGCACCAGCAGCTACTGGATGAGCCAAATTGTCGATCACGAATACAAAGGACCAAAAAGCTCTTCCGCGCAGACAGTAGGGGACCAAATTTCCTATAGATTTGAATGTGCAGCCAGCCGTTCTTGTGGGAAGTTCGATTTAACCAGTTACAAGGCCGGAGCACGAGGGAAGAGTTTCAGGACTCGAAAGCGAAGGAGGCGGAAGAGGGAAGTGACGGTCACACCGTGACCGCGAGCGCCCAACAAGCGCCCTCCGCGTTTCTTTCATTGTGGATTCTGTGAGGATCTCTTGAAGGTCACAGATCGCGGCGGTCCGTATCGTGGAGTCGTCGATGGATCTGTTCGCGCATTAGACTGGGTCAAGGCGGGACGGAAGGGGACGGAGGACAGGAGGGGCGAAGGGAGCAGGGAGCAGGGAGAAAGCAATGGAGGCAAGGACCCACCGCTTGGAGTGCAGTGTCTTCGACGTCTATGTAGGCGATAACGAGCCCGAGACACCTGAGTGCAGTTAATTAGTCGGTGTTGTAGGAAACGGGGAGGAAGCAACGTACCGCAATGTCATTATCTTCGAGGACACCGGGCAAGTAACTCCTATGCATGGTGTGTTGGGACGAGGATAGGGCAGCTCTGCACAATCGGATGATATTCAATAACAGAAAGAAATTGGGAAATAAGCAAAATAAGTACGCACTTTTGGCATTCAAGAGAGTGATTGAGGTTGCAGGAGCTAAAGCGGACAGAGACGCTGCACACGCATACCTCCAATATCCTTATCGCCCGACATGACAGAAGGCCGCAAAAAAGAAGACAAAAAGAGTCCAAGATTCCGAGTCGTTCAGCGCGCACGGCACGAAGCTCAAGTACGTGTTCTGCGTCGCGAACTTTCATAGCTCAGTGGCAGACCTCAAGAGGATTCCCTGGTCAAAGCTGAACAAAGCTGACGCATTTCTCCGTGATGAGGTGGCCCAAAGGCGTGCACGCGAGGAAATTCTCGGCACGACTAAATTTGTCCACCGGCAGGCTGATTGAGGCTTGAGCTCAGAAATTGGATTCGGCGAATCGCGCGCGGTTTGAAATAGTGAACGAAATCTCTTGTATGTATATAGCTCGAAAGAAGCCGATAATTTTCGAAGCAGCAGTTGGGCAGAGGAAACGAAGGTGTGACATCACGCCGTGACCATAAGCGCCCAACTAGCGCCCTCCGCGTGTCTTTCCTCTCGACCAATCTCGGCAATTGTAGACGCTCATGGTCCAGTCGCCCGCCGCATCTCAGTTCTTTCAAGCGCTGGCCTTCACTCGGATAGAAGGCAGGCATAGGATGCCTTTGCTGCGTGCCTCTGCGCGTGAAGCTCGCTCGACTTAGCGAAGAAGGGCAGAGAATAGCGGAGAAGCGTTCACCTCCACCTCACTCTGCCCTTGTCCCATTTGTTCTCGCTCAGGCTCTGGCAACATTGGAACTCGGCTGCGAACGCATACACGAGGAGCACCGACGTGAACTTCACAACCCTGGGATACGACCCGTCCGTCTTGCCCGCTCCGACGAACTCCGGGGCCTGCTCGCCGACTCCTACCCTCACTCCAACTGCCACTCGCACTCCTCCCACTTCGCCTCGGGCAGTTGGCGCGACGCCGCCTCAGCGGACTCTTCGGCACCCGTCCACGTGCACGTCGAGGCATCTTTCCCTCTGGGGCTTCGATCGTTTCCGGAGCAGACGACCTGCTCGCACTAGGCGCTTGAGGGCGCCGTGCCAACTCAGCTCCAGGACGCCACCTCGGCGGACGTCGCGGGCCGTGCGCTGCATCCTCCGCATTACCTCGATATCGGTCTCTGCATGCCATCCACCTCCCCCCGTCCCACTCCCACCCATCCGCTCCACGGCTACGCGACGTCGATGGCGCACGAGAAGGCGAGGCACCCTCCCACCGTGGCCCGCCCGCCGTCAAGCCCCAAAGCGCGCATTTCGAAAACCCTCGCCGTCGCGCTCTCCCATCGGAATCACCACGTACGCCCGACATGTCGACGGCTTCAGACTTCCCCTCGACGGCGACGAATCGGGGAATACCCGCTCCGTTCCTGCACGTCCTGCTCTCGTCTCCTCGTCTCCATGCCACCTGTAAACGCGCTCACCCACCTCCACGCCGCCGCAGCGAGAAGTGCAGAGGACGAAGACACCGCGGACCTCGACGGCCTCATATACGCGCCTTCTGCCCCTAGCACCGCAGCCGATGGGCAGGGAATGGCAAAGTAGGCCGAGCGGTAGCCGAGGTCGAGTGGGAGAGATCTAGTCGGCGGAGCTCGATTTTGTGGAGCAGTGTGGGGTGGTGAATTCGCCCGTCCTCATTTCTGGTACGTATTCGTCCCTTCTCTCCCTCACCTCGCTTCATTCCGTGCTGATACTCGATTTTTAGACACCCCCCGCGAAGCCAAGAAAAGCAAGAATAGCAAGTCCAAGAGGAGCACAAAATCGTACCCCAGTGCGACGTCGTCGACGCTCGTGTCACCGCCCACCTCGACCTCGTTTCTCTTTTCCTCCGCACCCTGCTCTTTCTGCTCCCTGTACGTCTCGTTCTCTGCGTCTCCGTTGTACGGCGCTAGATTCGACGATCGACACCGACTCCTTTGGCGCGTTCACGCACGCTTCTCCTCTTCCTCGTGCTTACGTCGGAGCAGAAGAACGAGAGGACGATTTCGGTGGGACGTCTGGCAGCCTCGACCCTCCTCCCTCTGATTCTGCCCTGCACTCCGACTTCTATGGCTTCGGCTTCATCCCCGCCTCGCATTTTGGTTTCGGCTACGGCTTCGGGGAGCGAAGAGACGGCGACGCAGAGGGTCCGGAGGGAGGACGGCGAGGAGACGTTGATCAAGCAGGTGCACAAGCAGGCCCTCCCGAGCCCGGGATTGTCGCTTGGGAATGCCGACTTCAGGAAGAGCATGAATGGGTTTCAGCGCCGCGAGCTCCACGAGCGCTTCGACCCCAACCTTCTCCCACTTCGACCCGCCCGCCAGCCCTCCTCCCCGCTCTTCGACACGCCCTTCAGTATGCCGAGCGCGGGGCTGTCGTCTCGATATCGCCGTCACGGTGCGGGAGTGCAGGTTCCGGGAAGGAGCGGGTGGGGTCTCGTGCTCCGGTGTTCACGAGGGTTTCGGCGCTGCTCCCGCCAGCCTTCGTCCTTCGACACGTCCCCCAGCCCTCGCCGTCTTCGACAGGGAGAGGCAGGATGTAGAGGATGAGAAGACGAAGGCGGTGGCGTTGTGAGTGGAAATTGAGTGACGTATCGGTGACGGACGGCGGACACTGGATGGAAGGATATAGAGGATGAATTGGCGGAGCGGATTGGGCGAGTGATTTCACGGCTCGCTCGATTTTGGGGAATGGAGTGGGCCGGTGAATTCGCCCGTACTCGTTTCTGGCACTAGTACGTATCCATTCCTTCCTCTCCCTCTTGCTTTATTCCATGCTGACTTCGATTTCCAGACACGACCCGAAGAAACGAAACGGAGCACGAAATCCCCCTCCACGTCTACATTCACGTCGCCTCCTCCGCCTACCGCTACCACTTTCGCCATTCCCTCCTCCCATCACCACCTTCGTCGTCCCCTCCTCCTTTGCCCCCCTACGCGTCGTTCCCTGTGTCCCTCCTGAGTGGCGTCGGAGGTGACTCCGCCATCCGCATAGACGTCGAAGGCTTCGATCCCTTTCGCCGCTGTGCATAGAGAAGAGAGGGATCGAGGGTACTCTCCAGCCCTCCCCCGTCGGCACGCCAAGAGTGAGGCAGCGTGGCGAGTGGAATCGAGCCGGGTATTCGAGAAGGACAGCGGACTGTGTGGCGGAAGGAAGGACATGGAAGAGGGATTCGGCGGGTGGGGATGGATTTTACGACTCGACGACCACGATACGTACCATACTTCAATTCGACTTGCAGCGTTACCTGCCTCGTAGCATTTACATTTTTCCACTCCCAACTCTGCTTCTACTTTGCTAGCCGTACAGACCCGTATATACACTATCCCGACATTTGTGTATGCGTACAGCAATCTCAGATAGATATTGACGAACCCTTCGCGTGAAGTGGTATATCGAATGCCACGAGGAAAAGTAGAGCTTGGTATGACGATAATATCTCTTTTCATTGATATTGAATATAGACACGGGCACTACTTGTCGATGTAGACGACGACGGCGAAGAATGGACGGGAAGCGAAGGACGGACGAACGTATAAACGCGTGCATTCCCCTCCCCGCTCGCATTGCGCACGATCCGAAGCTCCTCCACTCTTCCCACCGCGAAGCCACATCCCTCCTCAAAGCCGTAGAAATCGCGATGCCCCTGAGCCCAAGCAAGCAGCATAGCATGAGCGGGGAATTCACCAAAGCAGCAAGAGCGGTAGGGAAGACATACTTATTCGCATACGCGTTGCGCCCTGCCTTGCTCTCTGCACCCCCAGTGCCTGCAGCGCGGAACCCGAGCACCCAACGTGTCGAGCGCAAACAATTGCGGCAGAATTGAGAGGGGAGAAGCTCTAGATCTACCACATAGATTGGATCCAAAGTTTCAGAAGATGGAAATGCATGAACGCACGATGAATCATGAGGCACGCCAACCATACCTGAGGGTCCTATACCTCACGATAAGGTAAAAATGCTCGCACATCTGCATGGACCGAAAGCTAGATTGGCAGGATGGCGACATTCGGAGTACTCCAGGTTGTTTCGTCAGGTGTCACTGATCTCGAACGACGAAGATGGTGTGTCCCAAGACGCCTACTAAAAATTCATAAGAAATGACTGTCGGTCAAGAGGGAAACGGACGGCGGACAGTCACGGGAGGAACTCGAGACTAATCTTCAGGCTCAGAGCATGCAGACAGTGTGCCAGCATAGTAGTTGGACGTCTCCGGCACCAGCGGTAAGAAGAATTCAGTTAAATTCGGGGAATAGAATCGGAAACCCACGACGGTCATGGCACGCAATAGACCTCGTCGACGAGTCAAAAGTCTTGCCAAGATTCAGCTAGGAACCCAACGGCGAATTGACTAAGGTCGATCAGGCGTCCAAATTGCCTTGACATTGCCACTTTTCCGTGAAAATCGAACATTCCGGACGTCATTACTGGAACACAAATTGGACTTGATGAATAGAAGCTGTGTGGGTGAGAAATTCAGACAGGTGCCTGAGATGGAGGATTCTAGGTAACACCGGGCCCTTGCCACAGACGAGGACAGAGAAAGCTAAGTCGATCGGTGGCCGCGAATTCCGAGACGGAAGCGACTGCATCTGCAGTATTCCGTAGCAGCTACAACACTTATCGAATATCGGCAGACGGCACTACCGAGCGCTTGATGCTGACAGCCTGACAGCTCACAGGCTGAATGCGAGTAGGAACAACTTGGAAATAACGCTGTGCTCACAAGGTGTGGCTGTGCCTGCCTCGCGGTTGTCGCATGTCGGCTTTCCACCGATATCACCTTGCCTTCCACACTCACCTCGTACCTCAGCTCACCCTTTCCTCGGTCAGTACTAACTTCTTGAAGAAAATTGGGCAGTGATTGATATGACTCTGCAAAGAATCTCTCAATTTCCCTCAAAGCTCTAGCATTGACATATCATGTTCTCGCAAGATGAATCTCGTAAGATAGAAACAGTGCTTTGCTGAAATCATGAGACATTTGGAGTACATAGATGGCCAAGATGGACCTTCACAACAGGAACTTCCACCCAGCTATGATAGCCCGAGTGAAATCATGCTTTCTCAAGAGAATTCACGGCAACTGAACATCACCGGTAAGTGAAAAGGAGTTTTATTCTGCCAGATGAGTACTAATTGAGTAGGTGGCCAAGGTGGTCATGGTGGTCAGGGGCACCCATATGGCATTGGTGGGACCGGTGGGACTGGGTTGGGTCCCACTGTTTACATCAATGCACAACAGTTGATAGTGACTCATCTCCAAGCTAACCTTGCTTCAATTCAGGCAGTGCATCCTGGTAATCTTCAGGCTTCCCAAATTGCCATGCAATGTCTTCCCCCATCAAGAATATTTCAGGGCAGAGGAAATATCCTTGATAGAATGCATCATTTTTTCGCCTCCAGCCAAGGAACCCAAAAAGATTTATGTACTACATGGACTTGGAGGGAGTGGAAAGACACAGATTGCTCTGAAATTCATAAATGAATCATCTCAGTGAGCCTAGGTCAATAAAATGAATTTCTTGGCTAACATTGCTGTTCCAGCTTCTCTGACATCTTCTTTATTGACAGTGGTTCTATTGCAACCATTGAAGCAGGTCTCAAGAACATCGCTGTTATGAAACACTTTGGGAACTCTCCACAAGATGGCTTACTTTGGCTCAGAAGCAAAGTTAAAGAATGGCTTCTTTTCTTGGACAATGCAGATGATCCTAAAATCAATTTGCATGAATTCATTCCTCAGTGCAATCATGGGAATATAATTATCACCTCTCTCGAAATCCTGGGCATCGTGTTTATGGGACATATTCCCAGGTATCAGACATGGAAGAGAAAGATGCAGTGACACTTTTGCTCAAGAGTGGGGCACAAGATGCCACAATCAATTCTGAACAAGTTGCAGCAGAAATTGTCAAGGTCAGAAAAAAGCAAACTCACACCACTT
Organism: Mycena sanguinolenta; assembly: GCA_014462675.1. Lineage (NCBI taxonomy): Eukaryota > Fungi > Basidiomycota > Agaricomycetes > Agaricales > Mycenaceae > Mycena > Mycena sanguinolenta. The sequence continues at coordinate 198,809 of JACAZH010000059.1, read as the reverse complement.
GATGTTAAAAAATATTTGAGGCATTGCACTATCTGCCTCTTGCAATTGTACAGGCTGGTTCATTCATAGCAAAATCACAAGACCTTGATGGCTATCTGGCCCTCTATACAAAGCACCAAGCACTGTTGCTCAGTGAAAGACCAACTCAGTGTCATGATCATTATGCTCAGACAGTGTATACAACATGGCAAATGAGCTTTGACCAGCTCAGCCCCCCAGCTGCTATATTCCTGCAGCATTGTTCATTCCTTCATTATAATGGAATCTCAGAAGAAATCTTCTGCTGGGCATCTAAATATGGGCTAGAATCTGATGGACCATCTAGGATGGAATTAAAAAGCACTTTGGAATTTCTCTCGCATTTTCAAGGACAAACTGGTGAATGGGACTCTTTGAAATTTAAACTTGTTACAAGTGAGATCCAAGCCTATTCATTGATTGCCTTTGATGCAGAAAGGAAGCTGTTTTCCATCCATCCATTGGTACATGCTTGGTGTCGAGAAACAGGCTGCAATCCAGAAAGAGATATGACCAATGTTGGCTCAATACTGGGCATGGCCATTTCAGAATGCCCGGGGCAGGATATTGAATTAGTCAGTCTCAGAATGTGTCCACATGTTGAAATGGTAGTACAATATGATGCAAAGATAGCTCTGCAATTCAGGTGCAACTATGGTTTGGTTTTTTCGGTTTGTGGGAAAATACAAAGAGAGCAAAAAGCTTCTGGAGGAAGTGTTGGAGAAACAGAAACAGATTTTGGGTGACAATCATTTACACACCCTGACTTCTATGCATAATCTGGGAGTCACATACTCATTTCTTGGAGAGAATCAGGAGGCTAAAGAACTCCAACTTATTGTGCTGGAGAAGCAGAAGCAAGTTGTGGGTGATGATCATCCACAAACCCTGATCTCTATGGATAATCTGGCAAGGACATACTTGAATCTTGGAGAGTATCAAAGGGCTGGAGAACTCCAAGTTGTTGTGCTGGAGAAATGGAAACAGATTCTGGATGATAATCATCCAGAGACCATAAGATCTATGAATAATCTGGCAAGCATATGCTCATATCTTGGGGAGAATCAAAGGGCTAAAGAACTCCAAGTTGTTGTGCTGGAGAAATGGAAACAGGTTCTGGGTGATGATCATCCACGCACACTGACTTCTATGAATAATCTGGCATTTATATACTCAAATCTTGGAGAGAATCAAAGGGCTAAAGAACTCCAAGTTGTTGTTATGGAGAAGCAGAAACAGGTTCTGGGTGATGATCATCCAGACACCATAAGATCTATGAATAATTTGGCAATCACATACTCAAATCTCGGAGAAGATCAAAGGGCTAAAGAACTCCAAATTATTGTTCTGGAGAAGCAGAAACAGGTTCTGGGTGATGACCATCCATGCATGCTGACTTCTATGAATAATCTGGCATTAACATACTCAAATCTTGGAGAGAATCAAAGGGCTAAAGAAATCCAAGTTGTTGTTCTGGACAAGCAGAAACAGGCTTTGGGTGATGATCATCCTGACACCATGAAGTCTATGAACAATCTGGCAGTCATATACTCAAATCTTGGAGAGAATAAAAAGGCTAAAGAACTCCAACTTATTGTTCTGGAGAAGCAGAAACAGTTTCTGGGTGAAGATCATCCAGACACCATAAGATCTATGAATAATCTGGCAATCACATACTTGAATCTTGGAGAAAATCAAAGGGCTCAAGAACTACAAGTTGTTGTGCTGGAGAAGCAGAACCAGGTTCTGGGTGATGACCATCCCCATACCCTGACTTCTATGAACAATCTGGCAGTCATATACTCAAATCTTGGAGAGAATCAAAAGGCTAAAGAACTCCAACTTATTGTTCTGGAGAAGCAGAAACAGGTTCTGGGTGATGATCATCCAGACACCATGAGATCTATGAGTAATCTGGCAATCACATACTCAAATCTTGGAGAAGATCAAAGGGCTAAAGAACTACAAGTTGTTGTGCTGGAAAAGCAGAACCAGGTACTGGGTGATGACCATCCACATACCCTGACTTCTATGAACAATCTGGCAATCACATACTCAAATCTTGGAGAGAATCAAAGGGCTAAAGAACTCCAAGTTGTTGTGCTGGAGAAACAGAAACAGCTTCTAGGTGAAGACCATCCAGTCACACTGCAAACCATATATAAATTCACTGAAATATGCCACAAGCTAGAGGAGCATAGGAAGGCCTCTGAATTGGCAGCTCCTATTGTAAAAGAACCAGAGCAGCTTCAAGAGAATTATCTAGACAATCATCCAACCATGTGGCATGACATTGGTCTATTGTTCTGCCATCAGTTATGCTTCTGTTTCAGATGTTCAGTTGCACAATAATATGCTTTCACCTCTCCTTGACAGTGTTTAATGAAAGACTCACTATGTTTACAATGTATTTATTTAATTGTTCTGTAGTTTTTGTATTTTATTTCCCAGCAATTTTATATACATCATGACAGAGGTGTGTTGTGGTGAAGATAGGGAATTGACTCCCCCCTTGGCAAAGACTAAGCTCTGCAAAAAAAAAAAAGTCAACTGATAAACCACATCAGCAGCTGTATTTTCAGAATGTGAGGTACCCACTGATCCAAGCCAATTCGCACCCTGGTAGAGTATATGTGAGCACCCTTGAATCTGACTTAATGTAAGAATGTCACTCAAGAGCCACTGACATGATACAAACTGAAACACAACCACAAATTTCTCTTTTGGACAACTGATGATAGGGTCCATCAACTTGGAGAGTACTGAGGTGGCAGACATGTTGCATGTTGCACAACATTATCACACAGCTCTGGTGTTCCAGCTGGCAGACACACAGGTGGCATGCCTCGTGGCTTATCCTGAAATAAGCTGTTGTGGCTTGTAGACTGCTTGCATGCAGCAGTTGGGTGGCTGTTACATAGGTTACTGCATCAAACTGTTAAATTTAAATCTGGCTCCACATGCATTCCAAATCAGGGAATTATTTTCGGCCCACTTGGCACTCGGGTAGTGAGTATTGATGACCGTGTCTTGATTGCACGCACTTTGCAGGGAATTAATATTAGACTTTTAGACACAGATAGGAGCTGCAAAGGCACTCAGCCACAGATGGGAGGCAAAAAGCCAAGATCCATTGTACAGTAGCTACATATATAGGTAGAAGAACAATAGACTAAATAAAGAACAATGAGAACAATAAGAACAATAAGATCAGTATCACCACAATAAGATCTGTATCAATCCAATGAGTAGTGAGATGATCGTCCGATTCAAACAACAACCTCCAACACTCCCACCTTTGGGAGGACGAGCTGGCCAAAAAAACCACAACGAGAAAACAATCCATACCAAAACTCACACCAAATCCAACCAAACCTAAGTCTTCAGTGCATATTTTGCCATCTCCGCATCAGTGAGCTCCTCCTAGTGCTTCCCATTAGAAGCATGCGACAAGATGGTTGTGGACAGTGCAGTGGCAGGTTCTGTGTGTGCATCCCACATATCGGAAAACATCTCCATCGTGAGGCCAGATTCAATGGCAGAAGCAAAAGCAGCAGAGGCTGAGGTAGAACGGGTGTTGGAAAGGATCCAATCCTTGACAAAGGATGGCATGGTGTGCATGCACTTGTGGGCAAAATGACCAGTATGCCCACAGCGATGACAAGTGTCAGCAGTTGGATCACACCACCGATAACCCTGACTGTCGGTTGGGAAACCATCAAAATTGATTTTCCCAGTCAAGGTAGATGACAATGAAGTGGATGTGGGTGGCTACATGGTGGTCGCAATTTGACGAGGAGGACTGCTACAGGCAGAGAAGGCGAGACCAGAGTGGTCGTCTTCCTCCTGTTTGATGCCAGGATCAGCAGAAGAAGCTGCAAGGAGATTTTTGACTTCCTCCAAGGTGGGCTCAGTCGCACGAGCAAGAAGGATAGTGCGCACAGCGCAGAAAGATGAATGAAGGTTGAGAAGGATAAGGTCCTTCTGTGTGGTTTCATTGACAATGATGCTCATCACACTGAGCTTCTTTACAGCATCAGACATAGCATGAAGATAGACCGAAACCTCTTTGGAAGGATCATGTGTGATAGCATGAAGCTCACCATGTGCGACCATGCGGCTGGTCATATTCGATTTCTCGAAGTGACCTTTGAGCAATTTCCAAGCTGCAGTGGCAGAGGTGGACTCGTCGATCAAGTACTGGTAGTCTTCCACAACTTTAGCATAGAGGTAGGGCACGACCATGCGGTCTAAAGAGACCTGGTCTGCATTGTCTGCAGCAGGACCAACATCGAAAACCCACAGTGCATCAAGGCCAAGCAAGAAGATACGGAATCCCTTCCTGAACTTTGCCCAGGTAGTCGCATCCAGAGTGACGACAGTAGTAAGAACATTTGTCAGAGCAGTGGTGATTGTGGGTGCCATGTGACTGATGTGACAAGTGACAGTGACAACGAGGTGCAGCAGAAGAATGAAGGAGAAAGGAGCAAAAGCAGCAAGATGGATGTAGGAGAGGTAGAGCACAGGGCCTGTAACCTATTAGACTTTTAGACACAGATGGGAGCCGCAAAGGCACTCAGACACAGATGGGAGGCAAAAAGCCAAGATCCATTGTACAGTAGCTACATATATAGGTGGAAGAACAATAGACTAAATAAAGAACAATGAGAACAATAACACCCGTAGTTGTAAGGTAAAGACTATCTGGCTGGCTACAGCCAGGTCTGTTGGTTGTCTTTACACCCGAATGCAGCCAGGCCCTGGCTGGGCCTAACTTTGGCCTCTTTTTACTACCATAGGGATCATGATTTGCCTGTCCGGCACAGCAGGCATCCCAAATAATGATAAATAAATGCTAATAAATCATATTTATAGCTGTATTAGGAGCTGTCAATGTCAGGATGCTTTCGGAAGATGCCTCACATTTGATGGTGATGGTCCTTGTTTGTATTAGATCATTTTCCGGCCATTTCCATGCCTTTGATGGTTTTGGATAATGTCTAAAATGTGATGTTGCCTTTATTTGGCCAGAATCATCAATTCTGGCCATTGCCATGCCTTTCACACGACCTTTAGGATTGATAGGATCATTTTTTAGATTTCTCATCACTGGGGTTGGCTCTTTATTTTGTGTTTTGCAGGCCAACCAGACCTCAGATCAAAAAATGATGTATATGAATGTTGTAGCCCTCAATAGGGGGTTTCACGAGGCTTTTTTTGAGCCTTTTATGACCCTTTTTTCGGAGCCTTTTTTCAAGTCTTTTATTGCCGAAAAACCACCAAAAAACGACGAAAAAACACCGAAAAAAATGAGAGAAAAAACAAGGTCCATGGCATAAAAGGCCCTGACCCCTTTTATGCCCAAAGTCGAAAAAAAGGAGGTCTTTTTTCAAGGTCTTTTTTCGATTCACCTTCAAAAAAAGGTTCGAAAAAAAGGACTGAAAAAAACCTCAAAAAAACGCCTCGTGAAACCCCCTAATGAGCTCTAGGACATGGTACTATACATCAGACATATTTCTGATGATTTTCCTTTTTGGGTCACTAACCCTTTTTCCCAACTAAGCGAGCTTCTTTTATTTGTTGAAATGATTCATTGTGATCCCAGTGTTCAGAGCCAGCAGCGCTCCAACTCCCAATAGGCCAAACCATGCCCACTGGCACAGCCATGCCATCGGAGTCTCATCCAACAACAATGACTGTTTATAGATGTTATTCAAACCACACATGATGCGCAGGGCTGGTGGGAAGTGTAGTAGGAAGCCCTGGTGGTTTATATACAAGTTCGAGATGTAGTTCATGATCAAATGGATTTGATTTTTGAGTTATTTTTTCCAAGGAAAGTAGTGATAATGCATTATCACAGCTCACTGCCCTGTGCTATAATGCATTATAGTAGGTCGTCGGCCAATAGGCCAATATGAGCCATAATGCATTGTGTCCACAGATCAATTTAATAACTAGGGAAATAAAGTTGCACACACTGGGAGTTGAACCCAAAAAGCATTCACTGATGGCATCAAAAGCACCCCAGAGTAATGATTATTCCACTAGACCAACCAAAACATAGTAAAAGAATTTTATGATATGGCTATAGCAAGTGACTGAAACTGATGTAAATAATGATATCAGCTTTGTGGAAGCTCCACAGTGGTTAGGGATTAGCGTTAAGTGTTTAGGGTTAGATGTTTGGGTCCTGGAACATATATTTTTGGTTAGGGATTAGGGTTGGTTAGGGGTTTGGGTTGGTTAGAGATCAGGGTTGTTTAGGGATTTGGGTTGGTTAGGGATTAGAAGGTTAGGTGGTTAGGGGTTTGGGTTCAAACAAAGAAAAATCAATAATAAGCTATACAAACAATTCTCGAAGGCCCAGGGCAGCTTGCCTGCCCTGGGTCTGGGTATCAGCAGTCCTGGGTAGGGTAAGGCTAGCCTTACCCTAGCCAGGAAACAAAACTAGCTGTTAATAGCTTGTTTAGTCTAATGAGTATATGCTCTCCCAATCTTGGCTATGAACCCAGAAGGTCTTGGGTTCAATCCAGCCTTTTGGCATTCTTTTATTGCTGCTGCATTTACTCATTCATGACCACAATACATTAGGGTCCTATTGGTCATATGGCCATTGACCATGAATAATGCATTATGGTACAGGACAGCAGCCTACCATAATGTATTATAGGTACAGTCTCTCTATTTCGGCGTGAAATTCAAGATGATTAAGCCGTAATTCAACCACGTTATACTGCATTCAGGACACCTCGAGCTGAGAATCAGGTCAAAACACCCTGAACTGGACCCCTGGAATCTTTCCTTTTGTACCTGAAAATGAACTGCCTGGATTTCACTATCTCACACTGGAATACAATATATTTGTGGTTGTATTGGAAGTCGAATCATACTGAATTTGCACCCTGGAATCCAGGGACTTTGACATCCCCAGTGTTATCTGGTGAACTATGCATCTATCTCACTCGATCATTTAGTGCCACTTATTTCCCAATCTTGGGAGAAGCAGAGAAACTCAACAGGCTTCTGAGGACATTGTACATTCATACAAATTCAACAGGGGAGTTCTATATGTTTTGAGGATAATAGTATGGGGTCCAAATGTAAAATTGACCACTCTGGTTTGAATAACTGAACAAGATGATGAGTCCATGTGAGCAGGTCGTGGCAGCATAAATAGGGTGGGAGGTAGTAACAGATGAGAGGATAACCGGAGGATGTAAGCACAGCAGTAGGTAGCAGCAAATATGAAGGAGGATAGATAGGTGTAAGGGGTTGAGCAGCAGGTAGAAGTGGATTGACAAGTGGAGTTCAAGTAGGAGGTCTGGCGTGGGTCTGGCAAGTTGGGCAGTAAGTAACAATGAATCTGAGGATGTGCTGAGCACAGTAGTGGCCATAGTCATTGTAGCTGTTGCCATAAGCCATAAGCCATTGCGGCCAGGGTGACTTTTAGTCTGAAAGAGACAAGACTCAGGTAGATAAAGTTACCTCTTTGGGTTCAATGCTTTTGCTTTACTGCCGACACCCATATTCTTGTTGATGAGAGAGCCGTGGCATAGTAATCCTTGCCGCCAGAGGTTTTCAAGAGACCAGAGTCAAGATGAGCATGCCAATGGGGACAGTTGCCCTCCCAGTGTTCAGAATCACAGCAGTAGTCGCAAAGATCAGTGTGCATCAGTGGCTGTGAGTGAGCATGCTGAGAGGAAACAGCTGGAGAAACAAAAGCGCTAAAGAGACTGCCGGGAAGAGAGCCATAGATAGCACGTAGTTCAGCGATTTGTCATTGAGTAAACTCGTCCATCGTTGAAATCTTTTTCAAGGCTTTATCCTCCAGCTTGCTCATCAAGTCAAGCATAGTCGACTTGACTGACTCGAGTGTGGTAAAAGTTTCTATATCCTTCCACTTGGCCACTTTGGAAGCTACAGGCTGGGGGGCAATCCTTGTCGAACTCAAGGAACCCAGCACTCACATCCTGCTGCTTGACAATTCTTTTCGCCTCATCCATGACCTCCTTCAAAGTCTACATTTGGGTGGAAGGATCTGTTGTGGCAGCAGCATTTCCTCCAGCGGCGACTGGAGGCTGGCTTCTTTTCCAAGTTGTCCGGAATTTGCTCCCAGAACCTATGTTCAAGTCTCTCCAAGAACAAGGGTACAGCCTCGTGGTCAGTGAGTTGATTCGATTTCATGAGTTTGTCTGCCTCAAGAGACATCTCCTGGCAGAGCCTCATCAACTCATCTTGGTCCACTGGACCAATATCATTTTCTTCAAAATTTTTAAGTACATTTTTAAGCTTGCGGGTTGAACCGCGGTCGCTATCAATGACTGACAGGTAGTTTGCAAGAATTTCTCTCTTGAAATCCTTGTATGAGCAGCTGTATGCATTGAACTTTTTCCAAAGCTCACGTGGTTTATATGTGGTATATTTGACTACAAAGGCATTTCTATTCGCTGCAGCTATTCCTGCCACATTCATCATGTGCTCAACATTTTCTAGGAACTGTAGAAGCTCCTCCAGGCTCTTGTAATTAGGGATGGTCACGGGTACGGGTTCGGGTACAAACTGGTCGACCTGCACCCGTACCCGGAAAACCCGTACCCGAACCCGCGGGTTTACGGGTCTATCATGGGTATCGGCACCGCGATGCCGAACATGATCCGAGCCTCGACACCTCTTGAAACTTACCTGAAACAGCATTTCAAGTCGAGATAGTAATTGTAGGATGTGATTTAGGACATAATTTCATGATCTCTACCTCTAAATTGACTACATTGAGGTCTTTACCAGTGCATTTACATTGGAATTTTGGTACCTGCAGGCAACCCGTGGGTTTCGGGTCTGGAAAAGTCCAGACCCGTGACCCATACCCACTCAACCCGACCCGTAAACCCGGCAGGTTGACCCGAACCCGTGACCATCCCTACTTGTAATTGAACCGCAGGGCGTTCTTTTCATAGAACTCAGGGATGGTTTTATCGGGCATAGTGTCCGAATTTTAAGTGAATATCTGGTGGGCTGGTTCGTGCAGCGTAATGGTTGTAATGCCTTGCACACCCAAGTGATTCTGTTTACCTCCCGGAGGAGGGATATGGAGTTTTAAGACTGTGAAGGTCACTCGCAGGAGGTGGTATAATAGAATTCTCCTTGGAGGTCTGAAACATCCTTTCTGTGTTTTATTTTGGCTTCTCCATGGCAGTAAAACTCGAAAACCTGACACTTTTGGCGCATAAATCACGTTTGCCGATGTTTCAGCACCACTTGGAACATCTGCGTGTTTGAGGGGCCTATAGTGCGTCCGAAATCATCCTGTAGGTTTCTGAATCGCTTATTTCGGGCTTCGGATGGATAGTTCCACTGCATGCACCTATTTTTCAGTGCCACGTCACAAAGGTTGTACGTGCTAGCCCTGTCATGCACTGCCTTGGTCCCGATACAATGTATGCTCTCACGGTGGCTCACAGCATGTCGGCATGTGGGGCAGTGCACTGTGGATGTATGCTGTGCTGCAGGCTACTGACTTCAAGTCAATAGGCCACTGACTCCAAGTCAATAAACCATTGACTTCAGGTCAATAGGCTGCTGAATTCAAGTCAATATGCTACTGAATTCAGGTCAATAGGCTACTAAATTCAAGTCAATAGATTGTTGATTTGAGTTTAATAGGCTACTGAGTTGAAGTCAATAGATTACTGAAAGTCAATAGGCTACTGACTTACAATAGGCTACTGACTTAAAGTCAATAGGCTACTGAATTCAAGTCAATATGCTACTGAACTCAAGTCAATACACTACTGAACTCAAGTCAGTAGACTGCTGAAATCAAGTCAATAGATTACTGATTTGGGTTCAATAGGCTACTGAGCTGAAGTCAATGGATTACTGAAAGTCAGTAGGCAACCAAATTGAAGTCAATAGACTTCTGAATTGAAGCCAATAGTTTACTGAATTGAATTGAAGTCAATACACTACTGAATTCAAGGCAATAGGGGGGGGTCAAAGTTCGCTTAGCTGGCCGATTCACACATCGATTCACACGTCGATTCTGAGCTGATTCATGACACAGAATCAAGATCTGAATCACACCAACTTTGACCACCCCCAATAATTCTACATGTCAATTCTACATGGATTCAGGGTATGTGTTCCTATTGAAAAATCTGGTTTCTGAGCCCTTGGCAAAATAAGGTTCCATCTCAAATGAGTACGCTCAAGCACACAACGAGTAGCAGACTAAGCCATCCATGTAGCAGTCAATTTGTGCCCAATGCGGGCAACAGTGAGCATAAATGCCTCAGCTCTTGTCCCGGCATGCCAGGGCACACACAATCCTGAAGGACTTTATAGATTATTGCACACTGCATGCGTTAGAATTTGTTGCATGACAACAGCAAAGGACAAGCACCTCCACAAGCATTGGGCTCGGGAAGCTAAGCAGTTACTGACACGTGTCTATAAGCGAGAAGTCAAGAGATGATTCAGAATTGGATTCAAATCGACCAAGAATAGATGAACCTCCTCTGGAGGAGGTTCATCGATTCTTGTCGATTCACAAAAATCTTCGATTCTGATTTCGATTCTTGATCAAGAATCGACATCTGAATTGACGTGTGAATTGACACCTCAATCGTCCCGCTAAGCGAACTTTGACCCCCCCTAATATGCTACTGGATTCAAGTTAATTAATTACTGACTTGAGGTTAATATGTTACTGACTTGAAGTCAGTAGGCTGCTGAATTGAAGTCAATAGATTACTAACTTGAAGTCAATAGGTTACTGAGTTCAATTCAACAGATTACTGACTTGAGTCAATACACTACTGACTTGTAGACAGAAAAGTAAAGTTTTGTTACTGAATTCAAAGGCTGTTAGTAAAGACACTATATTGGATCAACCTAGAGTCAATAGCTTTCTTGATATTGGCTCATAATAGCCCTTATAATACACTTTGACAACTACAAAGACTTGTGTTCATGTGAGTATTTTGCATTTTGTGACACAATGAAGCATCCAATAAGAAAAATTCTTATACAGTTAGCTTTGTATTTAGAAGGGCTACAACTTTGGTGTTTTGGTCTATTTTTAGACAATTGCCTTTTTTGGAAGTCTGGCCAAAATCAGTATATGATATAAGATAATCTTATATACAGTTAGAATAGCCTTTTGAATAGCCTTGACACACTCTACAATTGTAGTTTTGACCCGTTTGTGGACATTTCCTTTTTGGGTCATTAGGATGTGCTGGACACTGCCAAGTACCAAAGTTATTGAAAGTTGTCCAGAATACAGTGGGACTTGGCCTTATGTCTCAAAAATGTGTAAGATATGGAAAAGTATATTCGTATCTTAAGCAGATGTCCTGATCTCATGGGTACATGTTTGGCTCTTCCAAATTGTCTCATCTGCGCACAATCTCCACCCCATTTCACTCTTTCGGTGCTTGGACACTCCTTTTACGATGTAGTTTAACTTTCAGCACACCTTACCGTTTGACCATGCCTTTTTTGATGCACCACATGCCTGGGAATCCCGTGCTCAACGTCCACACAAAAGGACGAACAACCTCGGATTGCTTCTTCCCCTCCACCCCCATCATTCAGTCTGCTACGAGCTGTTCCTGCTTAGTGTATCCTTGTTCTACTGCTACGACTTTCAACCAGATAGCTCTCTGCATGCCCGCAAGCTCTTTAAATGCTCAGGTCCGGATCAAGACGATTCAAGGATCAAGATCTCGCTGCTCAATTGTTCTTCCATGCACTGCACCTTCAAGTTTTAACCACTCAAGCCTTCAAGACACTCGATGTCAAGCTGATCAATCAAATAGTAGTAACTCGTCACTGGCCATCCTTCCCCATCAAAACTGTTTCAAGCTGCCATTTCCTCATTGGATGAAGACCTCAAGGCTCACTTTATGCAAGGCTACCGGTAGATTTGCAAGCATTCCAAAGATTCACTGAGCTTCAGTTTCACAATATTGCATACCTTGCCAGTGAGTTGCTCGCCTGACTGCTGTTCTCCACTCCAGCCATAAATTCAACATTGTGAACATCCATACAAGATGAAGACATCATTACGCAGTGAGTTTGCGAGTTTTTTCTTTTCATTCGGGATCGTCTCATGAGTATCTTCAGTGTTACTCGGATTTATGTTCTGCATTCAAGGTCGGCAATGGTGGCTACTGTGATATGCAGACTGACCCTAACATTGCTCACCTATAGTGTTGCTCACCCACAACACTTGGTCTGCAACGCTTCAGATCTGCAACTTTAGATTTGTAACTGCAGGACCAGAGCCCAAGGTGTGCCGATAACTTCACTCATTGCTGACCATTTTAATTTATTATGCTCATTGGATCTTACTGACCCAAGTGCTGCACAGAGTTCGGCCTTCTCGAGTAACGATGCCGATGGCTCCCATGACCAGCCCTCGGTGAGTTGCATTTTGATATAGAAGGAATCATATCAACATCTGATCTAGGTCGGTATTCCACTTCCCCGACTCCCAGTCCCACACGCTTCTGCATTGGCTCTATAGTAACATGCTTGATACTCTGGATTAACATCTGGTTTGACTTTGACCATCGCTTCTTCACCGATTCACCATTAATCCAATTTCTAGGTACTTATAAGAATATCCAACAGGTACAGCGTAGCCAAGCATAGAAACCAGCAATAAAATGAGAATATTCGGTCAGTATATTGTTCTAGACATATCACCGTTCTGAATTGGATGCTGAGGGATTCTCACAGCTCTTGCCTGGCCATCATTGATGGATCCGAACAGATAAGAATCAAGAATTTGACTTTGTGCCGAGCATAGGTGAAACTCCTTGGCAAGTACGTGATTTTTTCCTCTGTATTTTCATCGAGTGACATTCTGGCTGTAAATAATAGTACCTTAAAGCCTGCCCTTTGTTTGCGGTAGTATGAATATGAATACCTGTAATTGCCATCTCAATACACTATGTCAACCCACACTGTCTGCAGCCAATTCAAGCCAATTAGCAAGATCTACATTTACTTGACCAGCTGGCAGCTGGAGCGAGGTGACAGTTTATCTTGTACATAATTATTGCAGTGAGCCCTAGGGCAACAGTTTCACCAATAACTAATGCAGGGATTACACAGTGGTCCTCACACTAATTATTGGGGCTCCCTGGGCTTTATAGGTGGGGTGACAACCATTCTGATACACTGCAAACCATAGAGAAACTAGCCAAGACATATCCCAGGGTAGGGGTGTACCAGAGAGCCAAAAAACTGAAACCTTCTGCTCCAAAAAGACCTGAGGATAATCATCCTACCACTACCTATACCATTGGTCAGTGGCTCTGCCATCAATTATCTCTCTGCCACAGATGCATAAATGAAGACTGATACAGTCTCCTGCTTGGACATTATACACCAAAGACCTCCTGTACTCATTTCAGTGTTTTGTATCTCATTCAACATACTACATTTGTATTATGATTTCAACTATAGCTTGGGCTAGGCTAATCATGGTTGAGATTGTGAAGAAAGGTAAGTAATTAATCATTACTTAGAGTGTGAATTCTTGCAGTCTGTTACTTGAATTAACAGATTCAGTGTTGGAACTTAAGAGGTTAATAATGGTACAATTTGAAGTCAAGACTTAAATGTTATTTAACTCTTAATTAACAATGCAAGTTAAGGGTAAAGAGGGCCAAAAATAATTCTCCAGCCTGTGCGAAATACTGATTGGCTCGAAAATTTGTCAGTTCTCCCTCAGCTACAGTGCGCTGCTGTCCAGAGGTCTTCAGCAAGTTGCTGCAACTGGCAATCGGACCTCAGATGATGATGCAATAGATGCGATCCAAGGTCCCGACAATGGGGTATCTCACGAGCGAGGTGTGAGCTCGAGTCCCGACATGCCTAAAATGGTAACTGAGTGCTTTGAACCGCAAATCATTTCAATGGCCACAATGATGGTTCGGGCACACTTTGGAGCACAAATCATTTCAATAGCCACAGTTGCTACCTCAAGTCTGCAATTGCAAACAATGCGAAAAATACACTATGGAATTCATTTCTAACTTGAAACTTACTAGTATCTATTCTCTCCAATCATACCCATTCTCAAGTGTCTCCAAATATGCACGACAACATCGAAACCCATGACGACAAGGAACAGACCAACCTCCTGGCCACGCAGTGGAGTCCATCCGAATGGATTGGAAACCAACAGACTTATCACGACATCCCTGCAGTTGTGGAGGCAGCAAGAGCCTGAATGTTGACAATCCCTTCTTCATTTACCCTGAATCTTCCACCACCAGAACTACCCATTCAGTCACATAGGAATCGGGGCTTGAGCTTACAAGATATTTGATAATCTTGTGACAGAGAAGAAGCAACTATTGAAGGCAGTTGCGAGCCTAAACACAGTTCGCCAAAAGGGCAAGGCCAATATTCATGTACTTAGAGCTGTCAGAAGACAAGTGTGTAGAATAGAAATTTTTTCTGATTTTTTTGGGCATTTTAAGCATTTTTTTGAGGTCCGATCCAAAGTCCTGACACAACCTAGGGCTGGTGGAGGTCGAAGCCGGAATCCGACATGATTTTGGGCCGGCCATAGGCCAAAAGTCCCGACAAATGTTTTCGGACCCTGAATTTTGGGATCAGACCTCAAACCCAATTATCATTGGTCCTGCTGCCATGCACAATTTTGCGTGTCTCGGGAACTCACGTGATCGTGAACAGGTAGCCGAAATTGTTCTGAACTTCAGCAGGGCATTCATTGATCCAGGTGAGTGAAGGAAGCCTTCCTGGGGTGACCTTTAGCTGGTCAAATATTTCCGAAGCCATAAAAGCCAGACTGAAGCTTGATTTTGAGGCTTATCTGACCATCCCGTTAATTTGCGGCCACAAGCAATCTTTTTCACTGTCACGTCCCGTCTCCTGGCTGAGGAACCATGAAAGACGGCTGTGTTTCAGGCGTATACGGCGTTTTGATCTATCAGCCTTCCCCTGATTAGCGGTGAGTGACGATGTATCAAAACTGCTAATCTACGGTGAATCCTGATACATCATCTCACCTTTACTTCGCATCCGCACCACGCACAGCCCGATCATCGCGCCCACTGTTGCCCCGCCCAGCCGCCACAATTGATGGCGTACCGGGGCGCGTCCCAAATGGGCCGAATTGTTGACACCTGTTAGAATCACACCCTCTGTCATCAATCTCCCTTCCTCCTCCCTGCCACCCACTCCCCGCTGCTCCGCGCCCTCTGTATGCTCTATTCCTTCGCGAAGCGGCCAATACAAAGCCGAATCACTTCTGCGCTGCCTCCAAATGCCCTCAACCCCTGCCCACACTACACGATGGCCGCCACATCAGCACCTCCATCCTGGCTGAATTTCCCATAAAAAATGCTGCTGGCCTCTAGGTGCTCTGAAATTCGGGCTCGAGACTCTTCTTTATTGTTCCATCGCATCCCCGACCAGAATGTCCTCAAACCCGTCGCTCAGCTCGCAATTGGCCTCGCCCTTCCCGGGCTTCCTCCCCGCTCCGCATCGGCCCCGGGCCTGCTCTCGCTTGGAAATCCTGTCATAATCACGCCTTTCTGGGCCTTTCCATCCATCTTGGTACGTTGTTGCATTTCGGGCTCTCGTGAGCACGCTGCATCATCCGCACGTGCGGCAGCCGCACCCAATATTTCGCCCAGGCCTTTGTACACCCAGTTGCTGCTCGTAGCCGAACCTCGATATCATCTGTTTGTCCATATCACATCTACATTACTTCCAATGCTGCTGCTGCCACACGCTAGCCCGCGCAGTGCCTGCCCGCCGCTCCGGCGTGCGGGGTGTTTCCCGGCTGCGGTAATCAAACCTCCACACACCCAATTCATCTTATTTGCTTGTCGTCTGCCTGTTCAGTCTGTAGCCCTGCACCTTCGCAACCGCTCTTGCCGTGCCTACTCATCCGACCTGCCTCGCCTGCTCGCTCGCACCCCTTTCTCATTCTTACATTTATCCTTATTCCATGGTCCCTACCCCTCGTTCATTTCTGCTCTCGCGTGGTGGCTGAACACCGCACGGGTGTAGTTTTCGTCTCGAATACAGGAATTTTTGACACATCCTTGTATCATTAGCAATTACACTGATTATTTCTACAAATAATGGCAATAGTATCGTCTTTTGTCTTTCTTTTGCTTCCTCCTTTGTTTTGAAAAGGGGAACTGCCGAGAAACAAGCATATACTCGACAAAAACGGTGTCGGTTTACTACGCCGAAGAACTCGGACACTGGTCCGGAAAGGACCGTAACATAAAATCCGCCTTCAGAAAGCATTTTGGATGAAATCTGAACTGAGAGATACGTTCAGAATCACTTGCCAAACCTGTCAGCATGTCTGTATGAGGATTGAATAAGCCTGTAGCACCATATGAACAAAACTTGGATGATGGGCGCTTGATGGGCGTTTAAGAGGCGCTGTAACGAGGAAAACCGTTTGAACGGGGAGTACGGGGCAAATACCTGAGTTCTGATATTATCTATAGTGTCTACCATGCTATCCCACCGATAAAATGTGCTCAGCAGAAGAAACTTGGGTGTCCTCAAAAGTTGAACAAATTTGGCCTAAAGCACAGTGCAGTATGAAGTTGACATTCAATTTGAACCTCGCGATTTCGAAAACCTTGTTGGGGCTTAAGTTTTGAGTAAAAAGTACATTGCATTAATTGGTTGGACTACTAGACTTCATACTAAGCTTCATACTGCGTATTCAGCAACGGATTGAGGGATATCGAGGTGGTTTTTCAGGTTACGGCGCTCATAAGCGCCCATTAAGCGCCCGGCCAGTACAAATTCGTTGCTTCAGGTCCACAGTTTGATCAATTCCTGGAAATATTTATACAACCACGTTTGGCTCAGTAATTGAAAGGGATCTGCCTACCACAAATTGGCGAAAAATGCGTGAATGCTGAAAGCGAGGTTGAACATTGCGTTACGGCGTATTTCGGACGTCTCTCCGAGTCGTGACCCGACGTGACTAGCGTGACTTTTCCTGCGACCACCGTTCCGAGAACCTGCCGTCTGTGCTATCTCATAGTGCAGTTTACCTCAAATCTTGTGCTATGTATGTGTTCTTCTTCTATCCCCACTTTTCTGGTACTTTTCATTCACCAGGCACCTCACAACGACTACTTTCACTCACCTCGATATTTCCCGCAGGCAACTTCCTCTACGGCGTCCAATTGTCCAGTTCTTGTCAATCTCGCTTGGGGGACTTGAGGCTTTTCCCCCCCTTTCATTTTGGCCGTCGCATGGCTGCCGAGCCCGTAATATTGATATTCTCGGGATGTCCACGATGTGCGACAACAATCCAGCACCGCTGGAGTATATAATCGTGTTCTTCGGCCTAAGGTGCGTCCACAGGCACTCTGTGGGTTTTCTATCACTCACTCAAGTATCTGGATCGATAGCTGTGCTGCATGGTCATTGTTTCCGTGCCACGTCATAGATGTCGCGCACTCCGCCGTGCACCTGGTGTAGTCTCGACGCAGCGCATGGCGGCTCTGGGTGGTCTTGCTGCGATGCTCGTTCACGCCTTGCCTACACGTGAGGCAGTGCGCCCGGATATGTGCTATCCATGGCGAATGTAGCGTGTTGCTGCTGGACAGAGGTGCGTGACCGTATTCTATCTCTTCCTTTGCATCCCCAGGGCCGGGACAGAGTGGGTGGAGGCAGTGAGTGCGAGGCATCGAGCATTGAGCGGACCGCAGAAGTTGCTGTTTCGTACCGGTTTCCTGCCACGATGCTCAGTGATGAGTGCCTCCGCTTGGACAGCCCCGGTGGGACGAGAGCAGCCCTGCTTTGCACAGCGGACTCTTGGCACCGCGAGGCGCAAAATCTGTGCGCTGCATGCGACTTGCCTGCGCGGAGCGATGGAACAGTCCCGCGGCGCGGACGGTGGTGCCGGTTGTGTGGCAGGTGGGCGCGGCTGCCAAAGGCGTCAGATTCGTGCGCTGCGTTCCCTAGCAAGCAGCACACAGCTGACCATGACGATCCAAGGATCTTTCCGTCCCGCCGCTACTACTATTCATTACCTCATGCCAGCCTAGGAGGACTACGGTGAGGAGGCGCAATCTGCACGTCCTGCAGCCACGGCGACGCTCCTGACTGCCCGTAACATCAGAGGCTGGTATCCCGTGGCTTTTTCCCCACCGCTGTGTAGCTCACCGAAAGACTGACCAGGCGTGTAAATGTAAGCAGGGGTAATTTAGCTCAAATAGTCGATTTCCTCTCTGAAACGACGTCTATTGTGCCTCTTATTTACCCTGTATGTCGTCTATATGTCGGCTATATATCCCAATTTCTTTTCGTAATTTTTGAGGGACATTTTGTCGTCACTGTCGCTGACGACGTCAACGGGTTCTGATCGCTCTTGATGGCGATGTCAAGAGGTTTTGATTGACGTGACCCAAATCTGGAATGTTGTTGATCGTCATGTCGCACAGCGACGGCCATGCACATGAATATTATAATATAGACCAAATGAACTGTACCCTGATATATCAGACTCGCCTCTAAGTTAGCGGTTTTTATACATCATGGCTTTCCGCTAACTAGAGGCTGCTGATAGATCATACTGCCACACTAAGGTGTGTGTTTTCGATGGCCCGTAGCCATCATGGCTTCAGAAATTTATGGTCATCACTGTAAACAGGACAGTGTGCATCCCTAGTCCTGACCATGAACAAGTAATGGTATAGAAAGAGTGTGATTGCCTGTGGGGATTTGTCATTCTGAGGCTCAACACAGCTGTGTATCGAGTATAATTTATTGGACGAGTCAATTTGACATTGTAGCCATTTCATAGCTGATTGGACTAATCACTTTGCATACTCCTGAATAAAATCTAGAGTCGCATATTGCATGTCCAGGGGCAGGCAGTCAAAAGGCATCTTGGAAGCTCTCTTACACATATCTCCAACCCATGAATTTTTCCCATGTGCAGCTAGTTCGAGCCAACTGTTCAAGCTAGCTCTTGCGAGATGAGTTCGTCCAAGGCCAAGTAGGTAACAGAGGTATGACAGCAGAACCAAGTAGCATCTGACTTGGAGAGGCATGATTCCCATTTTGGTGAAGAGCAGTGTGATCATTGAATGGGAATGGAGATTTAAAATTTGGCACAAGAAACTGACTTGAGTATCACAAAGCTGTTTGACATGCACATCTTCACAATCCGGGGGGATTTTGCACCCATGGATCAAGTGGTTTCGCACCCATGGATAAAGTGGCAATTGACTCGTGCCATGTATAGCTCTTTATATGCTTTAGGAGTCAGATGGCCAGTGGCATTTTGCAGACCCATGATGCGATGAATGCAATATCACACCGTGCTTGCCTCTTCTTTATAGTGATCGGCAAGGATATTGGGTTTTTCGGTTTTAAAATGAACACTGACATATTTTTCTGCTTCTTTGATGGCCAGATCACTGCCGGCGATTTGGAATTAGGGTACAGGGTTGGGAAGGGACACAAAGCACATGGAATGACACGAAAATATCACCAGCTCGAATCCACTTGGGGTTCCGGAGATGTGAATGCTCTCATCCGGCGCAGGTTGATTACTGGACCCTTGCCAGTTCCACCTTTCCCGCCTGCTTGGATACCAGCTCCACCCATGCCACCCGTTCCCCCTGGGAGATACATGATGTAAACATCAGTTTCAGACAGAGGCACCCAGTTATTTACTGACCAGAAACGTTGCCGATTTGCACCCGCTCACCAGGGTCCATGTCAATTTGGGGACCTCCTCCTTCGCCACCCTCGCCACCAACGTGCCCGCTGCCCCCCGGACCGCCAGTTCCTCCCTATGTAGGATCGCGTAAGGGAAGGCAAAAAGGTCTGACAACGATATATTCTCACCTGTGATCTCGGGGTGGAGCTGTTGGATTTTCGAGCTCTGTTACTCGAATGTGGGCTGGACAAAGATCAATCTCGGCATCTGCGCTCACCTCGATGTCACGAAGAGATTTGGCAACTTCATGGACAGTGAGAAACTATTGGAGCCAAATTGAAACAAAAAACAAGGAAGAGGCTCTGGAAACGTACAGTGGAGTCAGTGATCATTTGATCGAGAGCCATGTTGTGGTTTTGAAGGATTGCTGAATTATCGGTGCTGTTGAAAAACTGATTGAGTTTCCCTTTGGCCTTGGCCGCATTGAGCTGCTCTGTCATCCACGTCAGCTCCCTGCCCATGGGTCAGAAATTTCTTGGTGAATGACATCTGCTGACTTTTGAAGCTTCTCAATGATGTCTTTGCTTTTCTCTGGATCACTTTCCGCCATTTTAGTAACGATGGGTCTAAGTCGGTCTATTCGCGCCGCCAATTGGACAAAGCTTTGTTCGTTGGCCGATGTTTGCTGGACTCGAATGGTGATGGATTACAAAATAGTTATGATTAGTCTTACCTGGACCTGCCCTACAACAATCAAAAGAGCATCAATGATGCCACCGAAGGCTCCAGCCACTGGAATACTCCCGGAGATGGTACTGAGTGTCTTGAGTGAGAAAACCAGCACGTTAGTGACTGTCCCGGCGGTCTGCGTGCGGGGCAGGTGGAGGTTTTCCCTCCAGGATAAGTTCGTCGTTGGCTGTCTCGGCGGTTCCCACATCGGGTCGAAAATTTTCCCTCAGTCCTTCCAGTTCGTTGTCACCAGCCGACGAATTCACCGGGAGTGGTGTAGTGCGGGATCTTCTCCTAGTAAAGAACTGTGCTGCATTGGGTCGAAATTTTTTCTCTGGGATAGGTCGTCCAAGTTCGTCGTCACCAGCCGACGAATTCACCGGGAGTGGTGTAGTGCAGGATCTTCTCCTAGTAAAGAATTGTGCTGCACTGGGTCGAAATTTTTTTTCTGGGATAGGTCGTCCAAGTTCGTCGTCACCAGCCGACGAATTCACCGGGAGTGGTGTAGTGCAGGATCTTCTCCGAGTAAAGAACTGCCAGCAGCGGAAGGAACACATGCCTTCAGCATAGGTTTGAAGGATACAAAGGACACAAGGAAACGAACTTTGAAAGCCATTCCACCACAGCATTTAACTGCGAGGGGCACGCCTTTTACGGTGCTCTCGGCAAGAAGGGTCTGGTTGATTGTAACGGTTTGCGTGATTATGGAAATGAAATTTTATGGACAGGATGAAGGTAGGTAATTTGAAGGACCCAAGCAACGACATTGGAGCTAACGTATGCAAGGAGTCGAGTGACCAAGACTGGGGGTCATAAATCCGGTTTTGGTCGATCGATTCCCGGCGCCCGATCACATCGTGTCTCCGCCTCGAGGCCTCACGTCTGGTTTTCGGCGCCAAATATTGCAACTCGCGATGATATCCGATTCGACCAGCCAACAATACAGAAGACATACAAGGTGGCGGATTTTGATGACAGATGGATTGAAAACGAGGCAGATGTTCTGATCTGCGACAGTTTCTGGCGAACGCGACACATGGCTATTTTGGGAAATTGTGCCGCTTTTCAACTCGGTTAACTTTGCTGCCACTGAGCACGTGAGATTTGCGGGAATTTTTGTTCCCCGCCTTCTTTCTTATCCTTACCACCACCATCGGCCCGCTCAATACGTCCCCGACCTGCTCAACGTTCCCCATTGCGAGAAATATCGCCCACTGTGCCGCTGTTAACATCGAACTCTGTGAGAGCCGTACCTGACGTGACTTGATTGCTCCAGAATTGTACGTCGCCGTCCTTGCCTCACGCAATCAAGGCTGACAGTGCAGGCCCTAAGCCGTGCGCACGAATCACGTACGACACCGTCTCTGCCCTATTCAATCAACAGCACACACCTGCGAGCCAATCAAGTGTGGAACCATGAATGCCGAAGCTATCGCAGCTCGGTACGATCACTTCTATGTTCCGAACGGTTCCTACTGACCTCTTTAGTTAGTTTCTTCGATATAATTCATGAGAGGCTGTGTCCGACCATTGATTCTGAGGAGTATGGTTGCCTGGGCCGACCAAAGCTCTTCGCTTATGCTCAAGAAGGTACGTAAATCCTGTCCATATATCACCAACATAAACCAAAACTTGTTCAGAACATCATTCGTGGGCATCCATACTAGGTAGGTTGTGACAGCTAGCGGGAAAATTTTACACAGGGTCATCGCGTTTTTAGTATCTCTGGCTGTATTGATGTGCGTGTGCTCGTAGAACTATTCAATGATGCCCAGTAAAATGCGGACAAAATCCACCAACATTAGTCAACATAAATGTTCATTGCCAAGTTATAGTGTGTGTGAGAGAAAGTAAAGATGAGTGCAACAGCTAACATGCGCGAGAAATGTGTCGCTGTTGTCCACATCTGTCGTGCTTGTTCCAGATGAATCGGTCACAGATTAGCTATCTGCCGCACATCAACATTACCTGGGCCCGCCATCTCGTCAATCCTCAACAGTACAAGTTCTCGGATCCAGGCCTTCACCGGATCGGCCGAATTCCCGAGTCTGTGTACCTGTTGGGTGTATTCTTGAAACTTAACTCCTGGAACGTAATTCAAGGAGTGCAGCCAAAGACACAAGTAGCTTCAGGAGTTTGGCTCATGGTCCGAGAAAACTGGAGACTCAGGCTGGGTTGCCGGCAGCAGCTGTTGTGCGCTGGCAAAGTCCGAAAGGTGCGCAACCTCGAGATCCTGCCAGACCACCTCGTCGTATAAGTATTCTGACAGGCTACTCCTGGAGGACAAGGAAACCAAAAACGGGGCGTGCGGTACAGCGTAGTAGGGCTCCAACGCGTACGTGAGCGCACTACACGTGTGGGCCCAATGGGGATGCGCTGATGTTCGCAGATTCTCACCCCGAGGTGAGACACCTTCACTTCTTCGCAGACAACACCGCGGTTCTCCATGCCATAATTGACCCGAAGGCAAAGGCGGGGCAAGCGCACACAATGTGCTTCGGAAACCATGTTCAGGAGTTCCTTGGCCAAAACAAGGGAAACACAATCGACATCGACTGACCAACTGGTCTCCCAGACACACCAAAATCAGAGGAAATGAACACGCAGACGAACTAGGCGGTCGGGGGGATACGGTGCGTGGATGAGACCACAACGCTCACGCACGAGAAGCACATCGCAAAGGAGAAGGCACTGGGGGGGCAGATAGACAGATAGTTGGGGGGGAAATGTATCTGAGAGGGGGGTTCGGAACCGCAGACTGCATACCACCAGCTTGGAAACCAAAGGCCCACTCTGGGGAATAAAAAGGGAGATGTGCGGGAGGCTAATACAATCTCTGGGGGTGGCAGAACAGGTGCTTATTAAACCTATGCATCAACCTAGTTTAGGATGCTTTTGAGCCCGGCATAGGTTGCCTTTCACCGATGTTAGGTTGATTCCTACCTGGGTATAGGTTGACGTTCACAGGTTGATAGGTATCCTATTTGTGGTCACTTTGAACCTATGGGTTGTTCTGCTATTTGAGGGACTTTTCAACCTAATGTAGGATAATCTTGCTAACCTACTATTATCCTAAAAAGTGTTGAATTTCCTCATGCTTCAGGTTGAGTAACGGTACGAGATCGGTGCATTTTACCTCATATTTTGGCGATACGTGCAGGTTTAAAAGAGCACAATGTGTAGGATAAAATCGCATATGAGATATAATTTGTGGATAACGAATACAGCAAAGGGAAACGGGCAGGGGACAACGAGCGCTAAAGAATGAATGAGGATTGACGAGATGGCGGGCCCAGGTAATTTTGATGTGCGGCAGATAGCTAATGTGCGACAGATTGGTTCTGGAACAAGCGCGACATATGTGGACAACAGCGACGCATTCTGTGGTGGGCGACACATTTCTCGCGCACGCGTTAGCTCTGGTGCACTCATGTTTATTTTCTCTCTCACGCGTCCAACTTGGCAATGAATATTCATTTTGCACAAGACCAATGTTGATAGTTTTGTGAGTATTTTACTGAGTATCATTGAATAGGTCCACGAGCACATCCACATCAACACAGTCAGGAATACTAAAAAAGCAATGACCCTCTGTGAAATCTTCCCGCCAGCCATCACAACCTACCCAGTACGGGTGCCCATGAGTAATGTTCTGGGGCCCGGAGTTTCGGTCCATTTTGGTAATAAATGGACAGGATTCACGTACCTTCTTGAGTATAAGCTTTGGTCGGCCCAGGCAACCATACCCCTCAGAATCAATGGCCGGACACAATCTTTCATGAATTATATCGAAGAAACTGACCAAAGGGGCCAGTGGGAACCGTTTGGAGCATGAAAGTGATCGTACCGAGCTGCGATAGCTTCGGCATTCATGGGTGTGGGGCTTGATTGGCGCGCGAGCATGTACCGTCCCGAGTTTTGATTATATGGGGCAAGGACGAGGTCATACGTGATTTGCGCGCGCGCCTTGGGGCGTTCACCATCAGTATTAATCGTGTGAGCCAAGGATGGCGACGTACAATCTCGGAGCACAATCAAGTCACATTAGGCACACCTCTCACAGAGTTCAATGTCGACAGCAGCAGGGTGGACAATGTGTCTCGCAATGGGGACGTTAAGGGTGTCGGGACCGTGCTGAGCGGGTCGATGGTGGTGGCAAGGGGAAGAGAGAAGTCGGGGAACAAAATTTCCGCAAATTTCACGTGCTTGCAGCAAGCACTGCGGAGACCCATTTGTTTCACTATAGGTAAAACAGCCAGAAAAAAGTATTAGAGGTCCCTCGTATTTTTCTGCAGATTTTACTGCCAAGTAAAATTGTGTCAATTCTTTCTCTTTGTCAAACGATGCCTTTTTGTCTCGGTAAAACGATTCTCCCACTATACGTTTGGTGAGAGAATCATTTTACAGGACAAAGAAGTAATGATCTTACAAAGGAAAAAATACGAAGAAATTTTACTTGCATGTAAAATGCCTTGAAAAACAGCTTGAACCTCAAGTACTTTTTTCAGGCTGTTTTACTGATGGTAATACAATTTGATCACCGCAGTGAAGGTCAACCGAGGTGAAAAGCGGCACATTTCCCAAAATAGCCATCTGTCGCGTTTGCCCGAAACTGTCGTAGATCAGAACATCTGCCTCTTTTTCAATCTATCTGCCTCTCATCAAAATCCGCCATCTTGTATGTCCTCAGAATGAATTCGAGAATCGAGGCCTGTCAAACTGTCACATTAGTGACCGATTCGATCCGATAGTGTCGTTCACGTACCGCATGCCTACAGCTCTTGGTCTTCCTCGCCACTTTGCCCTGCCATCTCGACGTCCTCTTCATCCTCGTCGTCATCGTCGTCCACCACCTGCTTCCCCTTTCCCTTCGTGTTCTTCTTTGCAGCGGCTTTCTTCTTCCCAAGGATCTTCGCATTGCGGGCGGCAGCAACGCGTCGACCTCGGGGAGCCGACGGGTCGCGTTTGGCGGAATTGGCTTTCAGGTAGGCGTACTGTGAAGGGCAGTCGAGGAAGCCCTTTCGATACCCATGCCGGCGTTTGTTCTTGATGTATTGTTTGGCGAGCTCCTCGGTAGCCCAGTCGTTCTGGTAGCGCTCGAGGATAGGGTGCCGCTTCCGTGCCTCAACAACTGTGAGTATTTGTTTGGATATGAGTCATGGTAGATACTCACAACCGCAAATAGCTTCTCTTTCTGGGCCGCAGACGTCTTCGCCCATGGCTGCTCCCAATTAATGCCGGCTTGGAGCACAAGATCGCGCATGTTACGCTGAATATATACGGGTCAGTAAAATATTGTCTTGGGATGCTGCGCACCATGATTGCCAGATATTGAAGACGATCCTCGGCACCTCTACCCAACCCCATCTCGTTCTGAATATTGAAGTTGTTGCCCGCAGAACCAGCCGGGCGCGGGATCAAGTCCTCAATCACTTGATCGTCGCCATTGTTGTTGTTGCGGAGCGACGCGACTTTCTTCTTGAGCGCGACGTTTGCAGCCTTCACTTTCGCGAGCTCCTCTGGTCCAAAGGTGAGCTGGATCTTCACTGTAACACATGACGTACCCGCAAGCTCACGCTGTGCCTCAGAGACTGTTGCGTGTTCGTCGGCCTCTGGATTAATGCGGTCAGTCAACTCCACACCTTTACTGCAACTTATGACACACCAGTAGGCTGCTCACGGACCTCAGAGGTTTTCTTGCGAGCGCTGGCTCCTTGATTGGTACGGTCGTTGAGCGCGACTTGTGCCTTAAGCTCGGCAAGCTCCTTTCGTAGAGCCTCATTAGCAATTTCCTGCTCGAGGATCGTCCCTGGAACATGTAAGTTTCGATTCATGTGACGAACAGTGGGTGGAAGGCACGCACGGTCGGCGAGTTCGTGACTCTGCTTCAAAAAAACCACTGTCTGCGTCTTATCCCCGTCGATATGGGCATATTTGGCCTCCATCTCGTCACTATAGGGGTCGATGTGCCCCTCAATACGCTTGTTGATAGCCTCCAGCATGGCCGCCGTGCTGAGTGGCGCGTTTGACGCGTCTTTTGGGCGATTCTCGTTCTGCGTGATTTTCTTGCGGGCAGCGCCGCCGGCGGGTCGTGGAGCGACCGCGGACTTCATATTCTGGTTCTTGCTGTTCTTGCCGGACATGGGGAGCTTGCTAATGGTCCTTTCAGGCTGGGGGCGCGCCGTTGATGGTGGTGGTTTGAGTCAGAGAGCAATTTCAAATTGGATTTGTTGACAATGTCTCAGTAATGTCACGAGTGCGCATCCACATGCTTTTGATCAATAAACTCCTTATCTGCCCGACGCCGCCGTCTGTCCTCGTCCGGTTACCTGTCCTCAATGGCGCCCCGAGTTCACTGTGCTTGCGGTTGTGGCGAGATGGTGACCCGACAACAAGAGCGGAAACATCGCCGAGACGTCAACGGCAAGCCATATGTCCAGGAGACATTCTACCCCTCCCGACAGCGGCGCGTTTTTGCCCCAAGCTCTGAGGGGGATTTTCCTGCCGATTTCCTCGATGCAGGGCCCTCTGCAGTCCGCACACCGTCGCCTGAACCTGTTAATATGGGCCCTGATCACGATTTCGACGACGATATGAACGGGGATGATTTCGATATCGACATAGACGATCTGACTGGAGAAATGGCCCGATTCGGAGGCTTGGAGGAACCCGAGCTCCTCCCTGCTAGTTCATACTTCCACCGTGCCGTCGTGCTTGAAGAATCGGATGCGGAGGATGATTTGGATGGTGATGGAGACGAAGAGAGTATGCGAGATGAGGACAGTGAAGGGGAGGATTCGGATGCGGAGCCAGACATATTCGACTGGGATAGCTTCAAAGCCCCGACGGAAGGACTATCGGAATGGGACAAGTTGGGCGTGGAATTCGAGGCTGAAGCTGCTGTCGGTACGTTTATCAAATCGGCTTCTCTACCAATGCGAATTACGGAGCTGACTTGCGATGTTATAGCTCATAAGCTCAGTGAATACGACCTTGCAATTTGTAGAGCTTTCTCGTATAAAGTGCAGACAAATACCACGGATCGCGCATTTAAAAAAATTCCCCTCGCGTTTCCTCAGGATCCAGCTCTCCCCAAGCTTGACGCTCTCCGTTCCCGTGTCAATCACCTTGCAGGTTTCAAGCCAGAAATTTACGACTGCTGCGTCAATTCGTGTCTGTGCTACGCCGGACCAAATAAAGATCTCACCAGCTGTTCGTACTGCAACGAGCCGCGCCTTCGTCCTAATGGGAAACCGCGGAAAAAATTCACATATATTCCCATTATCCCTCGCCTCGTCGCATTTGCCGCCAATGCAGAGATGGCAGAGAAACATCAATACCGCGCTAACCACGAGCACGAGCCCGGCAAAATCACTGATATTTTCGACGGGACCCATTACCGCTCACTTCGTACGAAGGAAGTAGAAATCAATGGCAAGAAGTACGGTCACAAATACTTCGAGGATCCCCGCGACATAGCTCTTGGAGCATCCTGGGACGGCTTTGCGCCGTTCAAGCGTCGAAAGAAAAACTGCATGGCCCCTTATTCTTTTCGACTATAACCTTCCGTCCGACCTCCGATTCCTTCTCCAATTTATCCTCGCTCTCGGCGTTATTCCAGGTCCGAACAAACCAAAGGACTCGGACTCGTTTCTATGGCCTTTCGTGCAGGAGCTATTGAAACTCGCAGTCGGTGTCCGTGCATTCGACATCCTGTCCGGAGAATTATTTGCCCTGCGCGCATACCTGCTTGTCGTTTTCGGGGACATCCCAGCAGTGTCGATGTTCATGCGGATGAAGGGCCACAATGGTGTATCACCCTGTCGCATGTGCAAAATAATCGGCTTGCGTGTCCCTGACGCGCGCGCGACAACACATTACGTGCCACTGGATCGATCATGTCATCCGGAAGTCCGTCGCGATTCAGCTGCAATTCAAGTTTACGACCCGGCGAATCTCCCAGCCCGATCTGCTTCTGAGATCATCGCGCAGGGCTTGGAGGTGGAACGCGCGAAGACAAAAGCCGAAGCCGAACGACTAGCAACCAAGTACGGTGTCAAAGGTGTTCCTCTCCTCTCCTATGTCCCATCGCTTTCGTTCCCTCACTCATTCCCATACGACTTCATGCATCTTATCTGGGAGAATCTCATCAAAAATCTGATTCTTCTGTGGACTGGCGACTTCAAAGGCCTGGATGAAGGAACTGGCGAGTACCAACTTGCCAAAGCGGTTTGGGAAGCCATTGGTTCTCGAACGGCTTCATCTTCAAATACCATCCCCTCGGCTTATGGCAGCCGTGTCCCGAATATTTCCAAAGACCGCCCCAACGTCTCTGCCGAGATGTGGTCCTTCTGGACTCTATACCTGGCTCCTGTTTTGCTGCGTCGTCGTTTCAAGAATCGCAAGTACTACATTCATTTCATCGAACTCGTGCGACTTTTGAACATTTGCATCCAATTCGAGATAAGCGACGCAGAAGTCGAAGAAGTACGCACTGGATTTATTGAATGGGTGCGGTCATATGAGAAGTATTTCTTTTTTTCTTTGGTTGTCAACAATGTGATAACGTCTTAAACAGGTTATACTTCCAATATAAACAGGAACGACTACCCATCTGTCCGTTGACAATCCATGCTCTTCTTCACATCGCAGACAGCATCAAGTTCACCGGACCGGTGTGGTGCTACTGGGCATTCCCCATGGAGCGGTATTGTGGGAGCCTCCAGCCTGGAATCCGCAGCCGCAGATTTCCTTGGGCTTCTCTCGATCGTTATGTAGTCGAGAAAGCGCAGCTTACCCAGATCATGACAGTTTATAACGCATTCTCTGAGCTTTCACTTGTCGAGTCGCAAGTCCAAGTGCCAGGTTCTTTCTCGGATTCATCATGTACGAATCTTTGTCGCAAAATCCGACACATTCTGACGCGTCAACAGATCCGTCCTGTGTACTCCTGCCTCCGAAATCGTCCACCCGTCCGGCAGCAAATCAACTCAACACAATTGCTGCAGCACTTTCCACGCGAACGGGTGCCTCGATGGCCGCCGTCAATGCCGCCCTGAGGCGAGCTTTGGTCGAAGAATGGGGGAAAGTCCGGCGCGTTGACTCCGAGGCCGGCGACACGATGCGCTCCTGTTCACTTGGAGTTGTTGCCGAAGATGGACGAGATGCGACATTTGTTCGGGTAAGTGTGATTGCAGTGACAGAAAATTTTCTAATGTTGTTTCAGTATGAGATGCTCGTGGATGAGAATGCCCGCTATCCTCGACGAGCCGCTAAATATGTCAAACAGACCTTCTACGGCCAACTTACCCACCTATATCGGGTCCATTTCCCAACGTCGGTTCCATCCCTCAAGATACTTGAACCAACCACATATATCTTGGCAGCAATCCGGGCTTGTGACCTCAAGCCGGATGTCACTCAACTCCGTGGGCTTGACATTCATTTTCATCAGGGATATGGCCACCTCGATGTCATTGATGTAACTGCCCTGCAGGCGCTTGTGGGACGGGTTCCAGCTCAAAACAATGAGTGGGCAGTTATCGATCGCAGCGGAGCACTTGCTCGGGCGGACTGGTTTGGGGAGAGCGAAGAGGATTAGAACCATCTGGATTTCAGCGAGCCGCATCGTACCAAGGCCGTCGAATGTACTTTTGTGATTTGTTTGGCAGATTGAGTTCCTGAGCTCTAGCAAATCGTTCCAAAAGACGGTTCCCAAGAATTAGTGCTGGATATGAAATAACGGGCAATAAAAGTGAGACCCCCCATGTTTTACGAATTTATTTCGTCTGCACACATCGTTTTGATGGGAAGTTCCCACGATCAGGCTGACTCTTGATTTCTATTCTCGAGCTACGGACAGGGCTCAAGCGTAGCTAGGAGGCTGTGAAAGCATCAAATGTACGGGAATTTTCATCTTTGTTATGCTGCCTTGCCACAACTTTCAACTGGTAAAATTCACCCTGTTATAGGTTGACGGCCATATAGGTTGATTTGTGCCTCACTCATGGCAGCAGGAAATTCAATCTAGCATAGGTTGAAATCGCTAGGTTGAGAGGTAACCTAAATAATAGGTTGACCCAAATCAACCTAAAGTGAGCCCAAAATAGGTTGAAAGGCCTTTTTCAACCTGCAGTTTGTTGAAAAATTACCTAAGCCAGCTTCATAGTGAATGCCGAACATGCTATGCGTCAAGTCGGTCAGGAGTGAAGCATGCACCGCGATGACAGTCGCCAGAAAAACTCGAGACTTATCTCCTGTACCAGTGATAAGAATTCAGAAAAATTGGGGGAATAAAATTGGAAACTCATGACAGTCATGGCACACGAGATACTCCCCTGCAACGAGCCAAAGGCTAGTCAGGAATCCATAAGGCTCCAACCTTTTCGTTTTTGTTTATTCTGATGAGCAAAACAAATGAAAATGGAAACAAACGTTTGAAAAACCGTTTAAGATGTTTTAAACGGTTGTTTTTCAAACCGTGCAATCCTTGGGGTAAACCAGATGACTATCGGTATGCACATGACACCCGTAAACCTTCACCTTCCAATTCGGTGAGTGTTTGGTGGGATGAGGTGGGTCTTAGCAGGAGACAAGAGACAGACCGGCTATGCTGTTGTTACACAGCATTTCGGGAACTGCTAGACAGTGGTTGAAGTCGAGGGGAACGTCGTTCAAGACCGTCTAGGGAGGATGATGAGGTGACATGGGAGCTATAAGCAAGCAGTAATCTATCGGATCGGCTTGGATAAGTGTTAGTTTCGACCCTGAGCACACTGTGAAAAATTAATCGTTTAAATTGTTTTTTTTTTTCTTTTCGTTCACCATTTATCTAGTTCTATAAAACAAAGGGGAATAGAAAGGGTTATAACTGTTTAAAACATTTATAAGAGGAAATGATTGGAGCCTTAGGAATCCAAAGCAGTGTTGCAGTTAAGGGTCTTAATAAGGGTTCCTCTCAAGATTAAGGCTTTAATTTCAATTGAGACTTATTAAGGGCGACCGTATCAAGGGTCATTATGAAGGGTTATTTCCCAAAAAGGTATGCTGCAAAATTGTTGAAAGAATAGATATTATAAGCATGATTAACTGTTGTAATCGTCCCCTGAACCTTCCTGAGCACCAGCATCAGGCTGTGCTTCGCTGCAAAGAGCTCCGTGTATAAGTTTTCTGCTCTGCTTGGGAGGCATCAGGGATGGATGCGAAGCGGAGCCGATTTGTTTCAATAGAGCCATTTTTTTTCAACAGAGCCAATTTATTTTTCAAAGTTAAAACGTGGGATCTATCGGATCTAATCACACTGCACATCGCTATCGCTCGGCGCTTGGTTAGATAAGGATATTAAGGGTTGATAAGGGCTTAACATGAATCCAGCTTCTCATTAAGGCCTTAGCTTCATAAGAGTTAAGCCCTTATTAAGACTAAGGCCTTAAAGTCTTAACTGCAGCACTGATCCAACGGCGACTTGACTGGATGGCAGCCATATTGCAGTGGAAATCGGGTATTAAGGACCTCCATCATCATTACCAGAACGCGAATTGAACTCGATGAATGGAAGCAGTGTGGGTGGGAAATTCAAACAGGCGCCTAAGATGACTCCAGATGACATCGGGTTCTCGCCAAGGACGAGGACAGATAAAGCTGCTTCGAAGTCGATCAATTGTCCGCAAATTCCGAGACAGAACCGGCTGCATGCTCGATATTCCGTATCAGCTATTATATCGAATATCGGCAGACCGTGCTACCGAGCGCTTGGGGCTGACAGCTTACAGGCTGAATGGGAGTGGGAACAACGTTGTGCATGATCACAAAATGTGGCTGTGCGCACCTCGCGCTTACCTCGTGTTTTGCCTTCCACACTCACCTCGCACCCAGTTCGACCTCGGCTTGTTTGTTCCTCGGTCAGTGCAAACTTTTGGAGAAAGTCAGCCAGTGATATGCCTCTGCAAAAAATTTCTCAGTTTTCCTCAATCCTCTAGCTTCGATGTATCATGTCCACTCAAGATAATTCTTGTAAGATAAAAAGCATTGCTTTACTGAAATCATGAGTCATTTGGAGTACATGGATGGCCAAGATGGACCTTCACAACAAGAACTTCTACCCAGCCATGGTAGCCCTAGCGAAATCACACTTTCTCAAGATGATCCACAGCAACTGAACATCACCGGCAGGTGAAAACAAAGGGCATCCGGCATTTAAACTGGCGACTAAGGGTTGGTTAGTTAGTCCGGCCGCCAGGCCGGAAAAAAAAATTTTGACCTTCGAGTTTGGGTGGATTTTGACTATGGAGAAGTCGGGATTTGCATTCTAAGAGCTGGAAAATGCATACGTATGCATTCGGGAGCCTCGCAGCTTGATTTGCTGGTACTATGTCCATACATGACAGTTGTCGATCACACGCGTATCAAGTTTGAGTACTTTTATCGAGCGGATACTGGGAGCTGCTGAGTAAAAAGTATGCAAAACTCATTGAAGCAATGATATCGACGGTCTGAGGCCAGTAGCAATGTATTTTCCTCAGTGCAGTAGCATTAAGCCTCTTCAATGTCTGAAAACAGCTTGGAAGATCTACAGGCTGCGTGAACTGGTCAGAAATAGGACATGTATCCCTCAAAGGTTAGAAATATATGTTTGCGATGACTTCGGGAAAGTCCTCTCAATAACCTGAGATGGTTCTGGTTAAACTGGTGGGCGGAGCGAACCAAATCACGTGAATATTTACCATTCATGGTGCGTGAGAACCATTACGTAGTTAGTTAGTCCCAGGCCGGGGTCGAAAAAAAGAAAATCGACCCTATATCTCTTTTTTAAATGCCGGATGCCCCTTGGGTGAAAAAGGTTTTATTCTGCCGGATGAGTATTAATTTTGAGTATGGTCAAGGTGGTCCTGGTGGTCATGGACATGCTGCTGCACATGGTACCGGGGGCCAGGCTGATAGGGCTGGTCTAGGTCCTATTGTTCATATTGTTGCAAACCAGTTGAATGTGGCTCAGCTCCAGGCCACACTTGCTTCAAGTCAGGCAGCGGAGCTTAATAGCATTCAGGCCTCACAAATTGCTGTGCAATGTCCTGCATAAAGAATATTTCATGGGAGAAGCCATATCTTTGATAAAATGCATTATTCTTTCACCTCTAGCCAAGGGACTCAGAAGATTTGTGTCCTGCATGGACTTGGAGGTGCTGGAAAGACACAGATTGCTCTGAAATTCATGAATGACTCATTTTGGCGAGCCTAGGTCAATGAAATAAACCACTTAGCTCACATTGCTGTTGCAGACATCTTTTTCATTGACAATGGTTCTGTTGCAACAATTGATATGGGTCTCATGATCAGGAACATTGCTGTGATGAAACATTCTGGGAACTCTCAGCAAGATGGCTTACTCTGGCTTAGAAGCAAAATTGAAAAATAGCTTCTTGTCTTAGACAATGCAGATGATCCAAGTATCAACCTGCATGATATTCTTCCTGAGTGCAACCATGGGAATGTTATTACTGTACTATTCCAACCGTAGGTTCAGGGGGTGTGACCTGTGACCACTTAGGTTCAACTTTCATATGATTCAACTGTCCATGGGACCGTGACCTAGTTCAACTTTTTAAGATGTTTAGTTGTTGAGTAAAGATGGCGAGATCAACATTTGCTTGTGTGGAAGAAGTTTCTGCAAAATTTGTTGCTTCTTTCTGCTTCCGTGGATTTCATGCAGAAAACTCTGGAAAGACATACTAAAATCTGTTCCCCAAGTTTGTCACAATGACTTCAAACTACCCGAGGCTTTGGTGTCAACAAAACTGTCTCCTTTGACACTTGAATGCTGAAATTTTTGATTTTTAGACACCTGGAGGACACAAATGTGTCACTCAGCTCAGTGCACCCAGTGACCTGTGACCCAAATTGAATAGGTTCAGTTCAGGTCGTGTTGTGACCTGCGACTGAACCTACAGTTAAAATAGTACAGTATCTCCTCTTGAAATCCTGGACTTTGTGTTTATGCTGGGTCATATTCACCTGTATCAGATATGGAGGCAGAAGTGCAGTGACGTTGTTACTCAAAAGTGCTGCACAAGAGCTCACAATTGAAACTGAACAGGTTGCAGTGGACATTGTCAAGGTATCCTGACAGTTTGAACACATCCAATGTTGAGGTTGAATATCACTTTAGACAGTGTACTGTCTGCCCCTTGCAATTGTACAAACTGGTGCAATTATAGCAAAATCTCAAGACCTGGGAGGTTACCTTGCTCTCTACAAAAAGAATAGAAGACAGCTCCTGGCTGAAAAACCTTCTCGATCTTATTTGGACAGTATAAACTATATGGCAAATGAGCTTTGACCGACTTGAGTCAACAGCTGCCATGTTTTTACAGCACTGTTCATCCCTTCATTATAATGGCATTTCAGAGGAAATTTTCAGCTTATAAAATCTGATGATCTATCCAATGAAGGATTATGAAATGCTGTGGAATTTCTCTCACACTTTCAGAGCAAAAATGGGAAATGAGACTCTTTCAAGTTTGTGCATGTGACAAATGAGATCCAGGCTTATTCATTGGTTAGCTTTGATTCAGAGAAAAGGCTATTTTCCATTCATCCATTGGTCCATGCTTGGAGTCAAGTGAGAGTCTGTGATGAAGGGAAATATATATTGACTATGGGATCCATACTTGGTATGGCTATTTCAGAATATCCACAGGAGGATCGTCAATTGGCCAGTATAAGGTTACATCCACATTTTCAATTGGCTGTACAAGCTGTCTCAAAGATAGCTGTGGATATCAGGTATTACTATGGTTTGGTTTTTTGGGACACAGGAAAATACAAGGAAAGCAAGAAGCTTCTGGAAGAGGTGCTTAAGGAACAAAAAACAGCTTCTAGGTGATGATCATCCACACACACTGATTTATATGCATAGTCTGGCAATCACATATTCAAATCTTGGAAAGAATCAAAAGGCTAAAGAACTCCAAGTTGTTGTGCTAGAGAAACAGAATCAGTTTAAAGGTGATAACCATCCACACACCCTGGCTTCTATGCATACTCTGGCAATGACATACTCCAAACTTGGGGAGTATCAAAGGGCTAAAGACCTTCAAGTTATTGTCCTGGAGGAACAGAAGCAGCTTCTGGGTGATGATCATCCACACACATTGTTTTCTGTGCATAATCTGGCAAGCATGTACTCAAATCTTGGAGAGAACCAAAAGGCTAAAGAACTCCAAGTTGTTTTGCAGGAGAAACAGAAACAACTTCTGGGTGATAACCACCCCCACACCCTGACTTCTACGCATTATCTGGCAAACACATACTTAAATCTTGGAGAATATGAAGAGGCTGTAGACCTCTAAGTTACTGTGCTGGAGAAACAGAAACAGCTTCTGGGTAATGATCATCCAGACACCCCTGACTTTTATGGATCTCCTGGCAATTACATACTCAACTCTCAGAGAGTATCAAAGAGCTAAAGAATAAAGAACTCCGAGTTGTTGTAATGGAGAAACAGCTTCTGGGTGATAACCATCCACACACCTTGATTTCTATGGGTACTCTGGCTAGCACATACTCAGCTCTTGGAGTGTCAAAAGGCCGAAGAACATCAGGTTGTCGTGCTGAAGAAACATAAACAGCTTCTGGGTGACAGCCATCCACATACACTGACTTCTATTCATTATCTAGCTAGCACATATCCAGCTCTTGGCGGAGCATATCAACATGCTAAGAAAATCCAAATTATTTAGTTGGCAAACCAGAAACAGCTTCTAGGTGATGACCATCCAGACACCCTGACTTCTATGCATAATCTGGCAATGACATACTCAAATCTTGGGGAGAATCAAAAGGCGTAAGAACTCCAAGTCGCTGTGCTGGAGAAACAGAAACAGTTTTTACGTGATGATCATCCACACACCCTGATTTCTATGCTCGATTTGGCAAGCACAAACTCAAATCTCGGAGAGCATGAAAGAGCTAAAAAACTTTATATCACTGTACTAGCTAAATGGACCCAGATTCTGGGTAGCAACCATCCATATACATCGTGCATCCGGAACAAACCGCCCAACACATACACAGACATAGTACAGCAACAAAAAGCAGAACTCAGGAGTGCGCTGGGAAAACAAAACCAGATGACAATATTATAACCAATGAGTTATCTTCAGATCAAAACACAGGACAACCCAATGTTAGTGTTCCAGACCAACGCAAACGGATACTACCCAACACCCGTCCAAGCATCTTGCACCCAGACCATTTCATTTGCATCCCACTGCTTAACTCAGTTATCTTCACACGCATGCTTGGAATCGCAGATACGGATCAGACGGAGCCTGAGGTGGATTAGATGTAGCACACCTCAGCAGACAGGTGGAATATTCTTGAATAACACACCTCTATTTAGGTAGCTTGAATTGAAATAGTGCATTTTTGTATTTCATGGGTAGCATTTATCATATGATTCACAAGTTTGTTTCATTTCGATGTGCGTCGCAACAACTGTGAGCTAATTATTTGGACGAATTTTCTCAATTCAAGCAACTCATACGGAATTTGTTCTGTCCTGCCATTTCCGAAATGGCATTCCAGTTGAACTTACGTGCACTGCAGCAGAGACGCACTTCGAATGATGCAGTGTAGCGAAAAAGGCGAGTAAAACACATCCACAAATTGCCTTTTCGAGCGAAAGACAAAAGGCCAAATAGGTGAGCATGTAAACGACGTGATTTGAAGCTGTCGATGGGGCAGCTTGCTCTCCAAAGAGACCGGCTGCGGTCCAAACCGCAGCAAAAAAGCCTCAACCTGAGCAGTGAGCACCAGCTATTTTGCGCGGAAATTCATCACCCATCTCGACATTAACCGTGCGCAGGCCATGCACATCTAGACAATTCCTTCTTCCGTGCCAACCGAGTGCACAACTCCGGCGTCATGATCGCCTCCGCCTCAGTGCAGTCCTTGCGTACTTTACATGAAACCCCTCAGCACTTCGCCCAGATCTATTCGCAACACAAAGGGCAGCGCACCGCACCACGCATACCCGCTGTTCCGGCTTTAGCTCCTGTTTTTATTATGCATCCCCTCCTCAGTGCACGGAGGGCTCGTTCGCGAATGCGGGCCCCACTCCACATGTACATCCAGCCCTATCACGCTGCGTGTCAGTCCGCGCGGTCACGATTTCTGCTTGATTACGGAGAACCATCCTTACGCGTATGCTCTTCCTGCACGAACGCGAATACGAAAGCATGAAAACACGCAGACCAACAATGAAGAAGCACCTGCCTCAGCGGAGCCCATGGCCACGAACGCGTCGGCTTCAACATGCCAAAGATCGACGAAACGGCGAGGCAAATACAAGGCGAGGGAGCACGAGGAAGAATCTGGAGTCTGCGGCCCCAGCGGGGTGTACGAGGAGGAGCGGGACGAGAGGGGAGAAGTAACAATTTGAGAAGGAAGCGAAGAGAATAGGATATGGGATAGCAGTTCGTTACGGCTCGACAACATGGATCACCCACCACCCCGTGCCGCTGAGGTGGTAGTAAGGAGACACCGATCTGGGACGCGTGGTACGTCGCGTCCGCACCTCATGAGTCCAAGTCTCCGCCGTCGTCGTGGCATCCACCAAGACCCAGAGCCTCGCCCGCTTGCGCCGCTTCGCAAAGACTCAGGATGGAGACACGCCAGCGAAGAAAACAAGGTAAGATAAATTTGGAAGCAAAAAAGACAGGCGACCGCTGCACTAGTGAAAGCGCAGCTGATATTATTTCGGGGAATGATCTACGCGTTGGGTGGAATGGCTCCATGGTTCGACGGAGGGGAGAATGAGGAAGCAGAGTGAAGACAAAGACGAGGGAGGGAGGGAAAAAAAAGCGAGACGCAAATGAAGGTGCAAACTTGAAGTACACGGGGGTCGGGAGGTGGAAAAAGAAAGAAGGGTCGTCCTTACAAGTTATCCCTTCCTTGGGCCGCGGCGCCGATTTCGATGTCTGAGATAAAGGTGCTGTGTGCAAAGCCGTGTGGCGAAGACATGGCGGGATCTACCAACAGATAATCGATGCAACTGTGGACGGGTGAGATGAAATGAAAAGTGCACCCACAGCACAATTCGGTCCAGGACACCGTGATGCCGGGCCGAGAGTTGAAAGTAGGGTGTCCGTCTCAGGCAAGCAGCCGTTGTTCTAGCGCATGGAACCGAATCAGCACAGGAAGCAGAAATGCGAGCTCGACGTTCAGTACATACGGAGTCGACCTTCTCTGGCTCCGGAACATCAATCGGCAAGCGTGTTGAACACACATCAACCACAAGCCGAGCAGAATCTATCGTAGTAGACCGGTAAAGAACCCACAACACCGGGTGGCTTCAAGTTGCATCGCCCTGTTGGACACGAGGACGAAAGCACAGAGAACGATGAGTACTTGAGAGGAAGAAGCACCCGCTGCTTGCGGAGCCCATGGCCACGAGCGTCCCGGGCCCGACAGCGATAGATCGACGAAACGGCAAGACAAATACAAGGCAAGGGAGTACGAGGAAGATTCCAGAGTCTGCGGCCCCAGCGGGTTGTATGAGAGAGAAGCGGGACGAAGGGAGAATGAACGATTTGAGAAGGAAGCGAGGAAAATAAAAATATAGGATAACGGTGCTCGTTGCAGCTCGACAACATCGACCACCACCCTGCGCCATGCAAGTACACATCGAGCTGGGACGTGTGGTACGTCGCGTCCCCACACGAGTCCAAATCTCCGCCATCGTCGCATGCACCGAATCCCAGAGCTTCGCCCGCCGCAAAGAATAAAGACACGCAGCGAAGAAATTAAGACAACACGAGATAAAGTTCGAAGCAAATAAACAGGCCACTGCTGCACTGATCTTATTTCGGGAAGGATCTACGCAGCGTTGGTTGGAAAGGGTCGATGGCTTGACAGGGGAGAATGTGGAAGCAGAACGAAGACGAAGACGGGGAGGGGAGGGAAAAGGAGCGAGACGTAATGAACATGGCCATAAGTGAAAGAAGGGTGGTCCTCACGAGGTATCCGTCCCTCAGGCGCAGTGCCGATCTCGATATACGTGTCTGAGACGAAGGTGGTATCCGCGAAGCCATGTGGGCGAAGACATGGCGGCGCCTAATCGATGTAATTGTGGACGGGGGTGAGAGGAGATGAAAATTGTACCCACAGCACAAATCGGTCCAGGAAACCGCGATCTCGAGCCGATAGTCGCAGCTGGGGTGTTCGTCTCAGGCAAGCAGTGATCGCTCTAGCGCATGAAACCGAATCTGTACATGATATGCAATGAAGGAGAAATGCAGGTTCGACGCGCAGTACATACAGAGAACCGACCATCTCTGGCTCTGCAACCTCAATCGGGAAGCGTCTTTGATCCGCACCAACCAAAAACCGAGCAGAATCTATCGTCGTACACCGTTACAATACCCACAGTACCGCGTCGCTTCAAGTTGCATCGCCCCGTCAGGGAAAATCGACGACCGAGTACTCCGACTTGCTTGATCTTGACGACGGCGTGGACCATGCCCGCCGGACAGCTACATTTTGCAGTCGTGCCCAACGCTTGGCAACGGCGGATACTCGACGGGTGACAATGCCGGTTCTGAATTTTGAAGCCCAAAATTTCGACACGCAGACAGCAGGGAGTCAAAATTTTGCATAGATTTGCATATACAGGGAGTCATTCTTGTAGCGAGTCGAATTCAACGAGATACAAGGTCGGAAGACGAGGGCGACTTGACCGACTGAGAAGTTCGGGAGAGAGAGAAGTGACGTCACACCGTGACCGGAAGCGCCCAACTAGCGCCCTGCGCGTTTCTTTCACCAATCTCGGCAAATTGCAGACGCGTATGGCCAATCGCCCGCCGGATCTTGGTCTTGTCAAGAGCTTCCCTTTGCCCAGAGACAAGACACGCTTCCAATGCCCTTGCTGCGTGCCTCTACGTGGCAGTGCGTGCTCTCCGACTCGGAGTCCGGATCCAATGTCCATCGACTTGCGTCTCGGAGAATCAAATGAAATAGCGAAGAAGGGAAGAGAATAGCGCCGAAGAAGAGACTCGACCTTGTACCAGCCCTCGTAGGGCAATACCCTCCGCGCCACGCCCGGCTCTTACTTGCCCTGTGTCTGCCCCGCGTCTGCGCCCGCTCCGATCGCTCTGGCGACTCTGTTTCGGACGACGAGCACGTCAACAACGCACGACTCGACAAACTCGTGGACCTCCTCGCCGACCCGCATTCATCCTCCTCCCACTCCAACTCTCATCCCAATCTCGCAGCGATGACGCATGATGCGACGACGACGCCGACCCAGACGCTCTCCACATCTCGCTGCACTCGTACCTTGTGCCTCGGCCCAAGATGGCGCCGGCGCCCGCCTCCTTGCACGCCGAGGCATATCCCGCTCTGCGGCTTCGATTTGTTTGCGAGTCGGCGGGGGAGGGAGCGGGAGGGAGGGCGAAGGACGGGTGGCCCTGCAGGGCGGGAAGCGCTGCACGGTTCGTCATCCTTTTTAGCCAATGGTACCGCGAGGGACTGAGTTCAGCGAGGAATAGGAGTAGGCAACGACGAACGAGAACGATCTCTTCGTGCGCGCGACGCCTTGGAGGAGGCCGTTGCGCCTACACAACTCAAACGCCATGCTACCTCGCGTGCAGTGTGCGGGTTTGTTCCTCCGCGTTACCTCCACTCCTGTCCCTGCGTTCATGTCTCCGCGTCCCACTTCCACCCGTCCGCTCAACGGGTAGACAACGCCAACTCGACGTCGATGGCGCACGAGAAGGCGAGCCGCACCCTGCCCTCCCCCAAAGCGCGCATTTCGGAAACCCTGGCCGCCTCTGCCAATCGGAATCACCACACACCTGACATGTCGACAACGACGGCAGCGCACCTTG
Organism: Mycena sanguinolenta; assembly: GCA_014462675.1. Lineage (NCBI taxonomy): Eukaryota > Fungi > Basidiomycota > Agaricomycetes > Agaricales > Mycenaceae > Mycena > Mycena sanguinolenta. The sequence goes on along the minus strand of JACAZH010000059.1, from coordinate 157,475 downwards.
CGACGACGGCGCATCGCGACATCTCCGCCGCATTCCTCCGTTTACCCCTGCGTCTGCTCCCCGACGCCCTCCTCGCCTCCTCCCCGCCCCATTCCTCCACCTCCCGTCCTCGTCTCCGTCGCCACTCGCCGACGCCTTAGCTCAGCCCCAAGTACACGCCGCCGCAGCGAAGGACGCAGAGGACCAAGAAGCCGCGGGCGTCGACGGCCTCGTCATGCCTTGCCCTTCGCACCGAGGCCCATGAGCAGGGGAGGGTCGGAGAGCAGGTCGAACGGGCAGTCGAGGTCGAGTGCGAGCTCGAGGACGAGGTTTATCTGGCGGAACTCGATTCTCGGGAGCGGTGCGGGATGATGTGTCCACCCGTTCTCGGTTCTGGTACTGGTATGTATCCGTCCCTTCCCCTGCTTTAACTTGCTTGAAACCGTGTTGACACTCAATTTCCAGACAACGGCAGCGGCAAATGCAAGAACCTGGAGTCGTTCAAGAGTCGGTCGGAACGAAGCATGAAATTGCACCCCAGCGCCACCTCCTGGGCGATCGCGTCTTCCCCGCCCATCTCGACCTTTTTTCTCTTCTCCTTCGCACCCTGCTCCTGCTCCCCGTACCCGTCATCCCTACGTTTCCCTTGCGCGGCAGATTCGACGACCCACTCTGACTCCTTTGGCGCGTTCACGCACGCTTGCCCTCTTGCTCATGCCTACGTCGGATCGGAAGGACGAGAGGACGATTTCGACGGCACGTCTGGCAGCTTCGAGCCTCCTCCGCCCTCTGATTCCGCCTCCGAATCCTACGACTTGAGCTTCGTTACCGCCTCGCATCCTGGCTTCGACTACGGCTTCGGGAGGGACGACTTCGGCTTCGAGGCCGACGCAGAGGTGCGGAGGGAGGGTGGTGGGAAGACGTCGATCAAGAGGGTGTACAAGCAGGCCCTCCCGAGCTCGGGGCTGTCGCTGTCTTGTCGCGGCGCGAGAGTACGGGTTTCGGGATGGGATAGGCAGGGAATGATGGGTTTCTGCACCGCGAGCGAGCTTCACGAGCCCTTCGATGCTTTCCCTTCAGCCCTCATCAGGAAAAACACTCCTGGCTAATTTAGTCTAAATTAGGTTGGTCGTCTCTAAATTTGGCAAATTTGGCAAATCTTGTAAGATTAGGTAAATTAGGTCAGCTAGGTTGCCGCTAGTGTCATTAAAGAAACTAATTGAACTAGTAGTTATGGTATTGATCAAGTTGTCTGTACAGTGGAATTGTTCAAAACAGTCAGATACTTATTATGATCATACTCATTAATATGTCAAGTCCCATCCAGTGAACCAAGTCCTTAAGCGCTGTTGCCGAGACCTGCCCTGAAGTTTCCGTAACCAGCCGTAACTTGACTGTAATGTACACGTGGATGCGGAAACAGCTGGCTTCGCTGCTGTCACAACAAGATCAAACACCTTTCTTCCTTTCCCTTCATCATCCGTCCGCATCACTTGGTCTCTCTGCTTGTTATTATGCCTGGCCTCATGGACTGTCTATACGTTGACATCAACAAGCCTCTCCTCCATGCTCTCTGTACCCTGTGCTTGGGTATGTGCTTCGCTCTTCACTAACTGAGTCCTTCCACCTGACGCATGGCTACAGTACCTTGAGCTTCCCTTGGCTTATCTCCACCACAGTATACCAATGAGGTGAGGGCTCTCTCTATACTATGTGCTTCATTCACTAGATGTAGCAGCGGCGCTGGCGTAGCTTGTTTGCCACGTCATTGATCATCAGTGACAGCCTCCATTGTGCGCTGTCACCCCTTCACTTCGCTTCTTTGTATATAAATACTTTCCCAGGTTTCCGAGCGTGCCTTCGCTGTTGACAGCAATCTTGAGTGAGGAGACGGGTCTTTGGATAGGTGTATTCAGTGAAAGTGTGTCATCTTTCTGTTCTTTCTCTCGCTCTATTGTCTGATGATGTGTCCGAACAAGAATGCCAACATTGACGTCGATGTCGCGATGCCTTAGGGTTGCCAAGTTTGTGTGGTGAGCTTGTCGTTGCTCACTTATAGCTTCCAGCATGCTTACAGAGCTCAAGATTACGTATATTCATTGTTGAGGACAGACATTTCAATTATTTTCTATATCTGAGTATGTTTGCTTGCCTTTCTCGCAGCTATCTCCTTACTGACTCGGTTGGAAGATTGAAATTAGTTTAGATTGCTTGGGTGCATGTATGTACATCTAGGTACACACTTCAACTGGTCAACATTGCTCGGTGAGGATCCTCGTTGTCGTGAATGAAATCTAAGCTTATTAACATGTCTTGTAGTCTTCTATTCGCTGGAGTTGAGAGGTGTGGGTGATGCAGATCCTTAATTCTGATACCCAACGTTGTCAATGAGACATTATACTACTCATTGTATCTATGTAGTATTCTCTTGAATATACTCTATTTCTCTTGTATTTTTGATCCAACTTGAGTTCGAACGCGCATTTGGTGCAGTAGCATGCTCCAAGCTGAGACTGAATCAGCCCTAATTTAGGGAAATTAGGACTAATTTAATGGGGGACTATGCAAACATATCAGTGATTTATCAGTGGTGCCCACTTCCACCCCTTTGCTGTCTGGTCACCAAGTTAGTTCAGCACACTCGCCGACTTAGCGTAGTGTTGTTCAGCCCTCCGGCTTTCTCCAGCATTCGCCTCCGTCTCCAGCAGTCGCCTCTGTTTATCCGGCATTCTCCAACACAGATATAACACAGTCTTTCATTTCATCTTCGAACACTTTTGATTGAAGGTTCAGTGTTAGTAGATTGTAGATTCCCAGCAATGTGCTGAATGCACGGTAGCCGGAGGACCGGCAGTTGTTGTTCAGTTACGGAGTCAGACACCACAAAATAAATGTGATGCCAACCAGCACTTGGATTGTGTATCCAGTGACCTTGACCTGTCATGGAACGCGTCAACAAACCATGAGAATAATGGGGAGCACAAACCTCTCTAACCGCTAATCACTATTGAATAAGAGCTGCACCATTGCTAGCCGCCTATCAGGAGCCTGTCACTTGGCCCGGGTGACGCGCAATTTGTAGAGATCTAAAGTGTGGACTCATGGGCATGAATATGCTGAGGGCTGGTGAAGTACACAGCTACTCACAGCAGTAGGTTGGATACCTGGGACACTGCATAACAGTTCAATGTGCAACTGGAAGACTGAAATTCAAACTTGAAGGGCCACAGTTGAATGGTGGTTCAAATAGATGATGATGTGATTATTGGGGAAGATCGAAATGATGCTGTATTCAGCATTATAGTTCCAGAGCAGCTCTGAGTAACCAGTGCAAGTTGTTAAAAGCATATGTCAAGTTGACTCAGAATACGGGGAATCACAATGATGCTCACTGGAGTATATAGTCTCCATATAGATAGTGAAGGGCCAAGGCTACGGGAAAAAATCTTGTGTTTAAACTTGATAAGGTATGTGTTAGACTCAGACTCGGATTCAGTGTCACTTCAGAGAGGAGGGATGCCATTCCAGAGGTCCATGTTCTGTTGAGGTCCGAATGACTGCAAGGGGTTTTGTTGAAAAGAATATACTTGCCTGATAAACACATGCACAGGCAAGAGTATCAGAGTTTGTTCGATTTTACTTCCTTGTTAAAGGTACATGTTTCGAGAGGATGGAATATCTGACAACAACATTTGATTGGGGGTTACTAGTGCAGATTGCTTCGATTGTTCAACCAGAAATTGACTCGTTGCAAGATTCATTTTACATATTTGATGACTGCTGTTTGACCATGCTGAAGGGTACTGAGGACCTTGATGATTTTATGATGTGTTTTTTGAGGATTGATTGCGTACATTGTGAATGCACACCACGGGTGAATGCAGAAATAGCTTTACTTTGAGTCTATTTGGCAGACTTTGCGAGAAAATTCGGGATGGACTGTTCTTGGAAAATTATGGGTTGAATACAAGGTTATATATATTTGAAATTGGATCGAAGGGGAGTTGAGCTGGAGGTTGCTGCCAATTTAATCCATGTAATGCATAGGAAATCACTCGAGCTAGGGTTGGGTATGTGAGGCCAAGAGTTATGAAATTCAGTCCTGAAGGATGTGAAGTAGTTTGCTAGTGGTATTCCACAATTGCGTCGCAGTAGCTGGTGCTAAACCATCAGAAAATTAAGGCACTCAAGGCCACACTGAGGTTGCACGGTGTGGATTCCTGATCCGTAATCCGACATTCAACTTGCCCAGTTGATATATGACATTAAGGCTTAAGCCATGTTAAAGTTAGCTCTGTGTACAATGGGGACAGTTGTTAGCCAGAGGTCGCAGGATAAGAATGCAATATGGGAAGTCCACAAATTGGAAAGCCTTGACGTGATACAGCCAGTCTTTTGAAAATTATGGAAGATGAATAATCCAGCACGGCATTTGTTCTATCTGTTTTGGTATGAGTTACTGCAAAAAGTTTGTTTGGGTGGTGATATAGTCTTGAAACGAAATTTATGAAGTGGATGGGGAAGTCCAACTTGAACAAGCGAACAGATCATTTGAAAAAATCTGTTGAGCAAGTTAAACTTGGTCCAGTTTCGTGCTTTGCTTGGAACTTGGGTTTTATGGGTGTGTCTAACTTGCTGCAACGGTGGGGCCAGGGTGGCCTATCACACATTCTCCACTCTAGAGCCTTGGGCTGCTGTGGCGGAGGGTTGCCCTCGACAGCAAGCCCAAGGCTCCAATCCCATCCACTGTGTTCAGAAGTTCATTAAACTTACTGTTTCTGGGACAATCAGTCCCCAAGTTGCAACCTAATCTGCGTACCATTAGCGAGGGTGTTCATGCAGGGAGAGGATGTACGTAAGGATCGATCTTCATAATTCAGGAGAAATCAGGACCATGCAGACTGATTCAATGTCAATCAGGCAGCGCGATAAAGGCTGGATGTACATCTGGAGCCGGGTGCACATTCGCAAATGAGCCCTCCACGCATTTAAGAGGGGTGTATAACAGAGGTAGGAACTGAGACCAGAACAGCAGGTATGCAGCATTGCGTGGTGCTTCGTGTTTTGCGAACGGAGCTTGGCGAGGTGCTGTGGGGACTCCAATAAGCCAACGCTGGGGCACGTACGCAACAGCTGGACCGAGGTAGAGCCGATCATGATGCCGGAGTTATGCACTCAGTCAGCATGGAGGAAGGAAATTGTATAGATGTGCGTAGCTCCCACTTACCCTGCACACAGTAATGTCAACAAGATGGGTGATGAATTTTGGCGCAAAATAGCTGGTGCTTAGTCTGAGGCTTTTTTCATTGTGGTTTGAACCACAGCCAGTCTCTCTGGAGAGCAAGCTGTCCCATCGGCAGCTTCAAATCGCATCGTTTATATGCTCGCTGAAACGATGCACCAAAGTGCAGTAGTGGAATTAAATCACAAAAGAGCTAGACAAAGTCTAAGCTCAAAGATATCTTCAATATCCAACCACCAACAACTTCAGCTTCGTGTGTGTTTCGGGGAAGTGGGCCAGGCGTATCGGCCGTCAATCTCAATAAGAACCTCTTAATTCCTTGCGATTCAACACTTATAGTGAAGAAACGACTTCAAAATCAGTTTATTCTCTAGTTACTAACCACAAACACTAGTTGGACTTGAAATGGCACAAGGCCTCAGCAAAGAGACTTAACTCTTAGTTGATATATGAGGAACGAAGTCCTAATCAATGAGTATAAGTCCAGACGTCAGGAAAACCACTCCCTGAACGCCTATAATGCCAACTGAGTGGGGTGGTATTCACTAAAGTACATACAATACATGCAGAGTTTAAATACTAATGCCAAGACAAGTATATTACTAAAAATAACATGTTTTTGGCCTCAATTCTCCGTGTTTGACAGCTCCGCAGCAGTGCTGACTGAGCCAGGTCGGCCCCAAGCAAAGTCCGAGGCCGCTTTGGTCCGCTTTCCCCAAATAAACATTCCCCAAGGAGGATGTACAGCATTCTGACTCACATCTTTGCACAGCTTATTTCCTTTTATTCTGACAGCTTCTAGACCATTCAGATCAATGGAACGATGCTCCAGACCTCTCTGGACATCCCTACTTCGAACCATGTGGTAACCGAACCCCTGGAGCGACCCAGAGATCACGAAGTTGAACCACTAGATTCCTGATTAGGCAATTTCATCGTTTTAACTTCAGGCAGCCACAGACAATGGTTCTTTAGGTTAAGTAACTTCGTTTAATGTCCTCCAGATGTCCCAGTTCATGTTTAATGGCCTAGCATCCACAACATACTCGAGCTCACTGTACAAATTGTACAGATTGCAAGGCAGTGTTGTGACCAGTGTAGTAGGAGGGATAATAATGTCACTGGCTTTTAGATGCATACTACAGCCTAGTACTCAGTCTTTGGGATTAGACTAGCACCCTATGACCTTATTCATGGGTTTTATCAGCTGTAGTCAACTGAAAGGTTGCAAAAATTGGTATTTCAGGTGTGTTTTAATTCACACCTTATCATTGCGTATTTGATCCACACCATTCGCTTAGAAAGGCAATTTGTGACTGTTGTTCATCGTGATTGACCTGCTGTAACATTCAACGTGTCTCTGCCTCAGTGTATGTAAGTAAATTCAAGTGAGTTCTCTCTATGTGCCATTCCGTAGATGGTAGTCCGAAGACAGGACAAATTCAATATAAGTTACTCGAATTCAGGGAATTTACCAATCATTAACTCAAGTAGTTGTGGAGCAAATGAAAATGATGCTTGCCATTGAATTCTGAATCACTTGAATAAATAGCTACTGACAAAATACAAAAATAATAGGGACTACATATTTGAACTCATGCCACCTTACTCATGTCCAAGAATATTACCTGTGTTTGCTATTTTTTTTCTCCAGGGTGTGCTGCATCTAATCCACCTCTGGCTCCATTTGATCCATGTCCTCTGTTCCAGCAATGCAGGTCAAAATAAATGGTTTTGGCACTGGGATGTGAATTAAATGGTTTGCAAGATGCAAGATGCTTGGATGAGTGGGGCCAGGGGCCTGTTTCTGTTGATCTAGGACAATAGTATCAAGGTGTTCTTCACTCGAATGCTCTCCCAAATCTGAGTATGATTCCTGCCCCACATCAACTGTGGTATGACCATGTTCTTGGTTCCCCAGCATACAATTGAGTTCTGCTTTACGATACTTGACTATGTCTGAATATGTGTGTGCCAGTTTATCCAGAACATCCAATGTATCTGGATGATTGTCACCCAGAAATTGCTTCTGTTTCTGTAGCACAATGATATAAAGTTGTTTGGCATTTTCATACTCTCTAAGATTTGAGTATGTGATAGCCAGATTACCCATAGTCCACAAGGTATTGGGATGATCATCACCCAGGATCTGTTTGTGTTTCTCCAGCACAAAAACCTGGAGTTCCTTGGCCTTTTGATACGCTCTGAGATGTGAGTATCTGATAGCCAGAGTACGCATAATCAACAAGGTATCTGGATGATCATCACCCAGGATCTGTTTTTGTTTCTCCAGCACAAAAACCTCAAGTTCTTTGGCCTTTTGATACTCTCCAAGATATGAGTGACTGGTAGCCAGATTACCCATAGTCAACAAGGTATCTGGATGATCATCACCCAGGATCTGTTTGCGTTTCTCCAGCACAAAACCCTGGAGTTCCTTGGCCTTTTGATACTCTCTGAGATGTGAGTATGTGATAGCCAGATTACCCATAGTCCACAAGGTATCTGGATGATCATCACCCAGGATCTGTCTTTGTTTCTCTAGCACAAAACCCTGGAGTTCCTTGGCCTTTTGATACTCTCCAAGATCTGAGTATGTGATAGCCAGATTACCCATAGTCCACAAGGTATCTGGATGATCATCACCCAGGATCTGTTTGTGTTTCTCCAGCACAAAAACCTGGAGTTCCTTGGCCCTTTGATACTCTCCAAGATATGAGTGACTGGTAGCCAGATTACCCATAGTCAACAAGGTATCTGGATGATCATCACCCAGGATCTGTTTGCGTTTCTCCAGCACAAAACCCTGGAGTTCCTTGGCCTTTTGATACTCTCTGAGATCTGAGTAACTGAGAGCCAGATTACCCATTGTTGACAAGGTATTGGGATGATCATCACCCAGGATCTGTTTTTGTTTCTCCAGCACAAAAACCTGGAGTTTCTTGGCCTTTTGATACTCTCTGAGATGTGAGTATCTGATAGCCAGAGTACCCATAGTCAACAAGGTATCTGGATGATCATCACCCAGGATCTGTTTTTGTTTCTCCAGCACAAAAACCTCAAGTTCTTTGGCCTTTTGATACTCTCCAAGATATGAGTGACTGGTAGCCAGATTACCCATAGTCAACAAGGTATCTGGATGATCATCACCCAGGATCTGTTTGCGTTTCTCCAGCACAAAACCCTGGAGTTCCTTGGCCTTTTGATACTCTCCAAGATCTGAGTATGTGATAGCCAGATTACCCATAGTCCACAAGGTATTGGGATGATCATCACCCAGGATCTGTTTTTGTTTCTCCAGCACAAAAACCTGGAGTTCCTTGGCCTTTTGATACTCTCTGAGATGTGAGTATGTGATAGCCAGAGTACCCATAGTCAACAAGGTATCTGGATAATCATCACCCAGGATCTGTTTGCGTTTCTCCACCACCAAAACCTCAAGTTCCTTGGCCTTTTGATATTCTCCAAGATATGAGTGACTGGTAGCCAGATTACCCATAGTCAACAAGGTATCTGGATGATCATCACCCAGGATCTGTTTGTGTTTCTCCAGCACAAAACCCTGGAGTTCCTTGGCCTTTTGATACTCTCCAAGATATGAGTGACTGGTAGCCAGATTACCCATAGTCCACAAGGTATCTGGATGATCATCACCCAGGATCTGTTTGCGTTTCTCCAGCACAAAACCCTGGAGTTCCTTGGCCTTTTGATACTCTCTGAGATGTGAGTATGTGATAGCCAGATTACCCATAGTCCTCAAGGTATCTGGATGATCATCACCCAGGATCTGTCTTTGTTTCTCTAGCACAAAACCCTGGAGTTCCCTGGCCTTTTGATACTCTCCAAGATCTGAGTATGTGATAGCCAGATTACCCATAGTCCACAAGGTATCTGGATGATCATCACCCAGGATCTGTTTGTGTTTCTCCAGCACAAAAACCTGGAGTTCCTTGGCCCTTTGATACTCTCCAAGATGTGAATATCTGAGAGCCAGATGACCCATAGTCAACAAGGTATCTGGATGATCATCACCCAGGATCTGTTTGCGTTTCTCCAGCACAAAAACTTGGAGTTCCTGGGCCTTTTGATACTCTCCGAGATCTGAGTAACTGAGAGCCAGATTACTTATAGTCAACAAGGTATCTGGATGATCATCACCCAGGATCTGTTTGCGTTTCTCCAGCACAAAAACCTCAAGTTCCTTGGCCTTTCGATACTCTCCAAGACATGAGTATCTGCTAGCCAGATTACCTATACTCCTCAAGGTATCTGGATGATCATCGCTCAGGATCTGTTTGCGTTTCTCCAGCACAAAAACCTCGAGTTCCTTGGCCTTTTGATACTCTCCAAGATCTGAGTATGTGATAGCCAGATTACCCATAGTCCTCAAGGTATCTGGATGATCATCACCCAGGATCTGTCTTTGTTTCTCTAGCACAAAACCCTGGAGTTCCCTGGCCTTTTGATACTCTCCAAGATATGAGTGACTGGTAGCCAGGTTACCCATAGTCCACAATGTATCTGGATGATCATCACCCAAGATCTGTTTGTGTTTCTCCAGCACCAAAACCTCAAGTTCCTTGGCATTTTGATACTCTCCAAGATCTGAGTATGTGATAGCCAGATTTCCCATAGTCCACAAGGTATCTGGATGATCGTCACCCAGGATCTGGTTTTGTTTTTCCACCACAGAAACCCCTAGTTTTTTAGCTTTTTGAAGCTCCCCAAGATATGAGTCTGTAGCAGCCAGATGACCTATAATAGTCAAGGTCTCTGGATGATCATAACCCAGAATCTGGCTTTGTTCTTCCAGGGCTTGTTCCAGGAGCTTCTTGCTTTCTTTATATTTGCCAGCCACCTGAAAAACCAATGCATAGTTAAACCCAAAATTTTGAGCTACTCTTGTTCCACTCTGTACAGCTAATTCAACATGGGGATATAGTCTGAGATGGGCTAACTGGCTACCATGCTTTGGGTGTTCTGAAATGGCCATGCCAAGTACAGCTCCTATTGTAGACATGTATTTCTCTGGTTCACAGACTGTTGTTCTACTCCAACTGTGCACTAATTGATGCATAAAGAAGACCCTCCTTCTTGAATCAAAGCTGATCAATGAATAGGCTTGAATCTCATTTGTGACATGCCAAAACTTCACAGAGTCCCATTCACCTGCTGGCCCTAGAAAGTATGAGAGAAATATCACAGCATTTTGCAATTCTTCTTTGGATGCATCATTAGATTGCAACTTATACTTGCATGCATCACTGAAAATTTCTTCAGAGATTGCATTATAATGGAGGAATGAACAATGCTGCAAAAACATTGCAGCTATTGATCCAAGCCGGTTAAAGCTCATTTGCCATGTTGTGTACACTGTCCAGGCATATTTGTCATGGGACTGAGCAAGTTTCTCACTGAGAAGCTGTGCTCTGTTCTTTGTATAGAGAACTAGATAGCCCTCAAGATCTTTGGATTTTGCTATGAATCCACCAGCTTGAACAATTGCCAGAGGTAGATAGTACAATGCCTAAAATATTATTCAACATCAATGTTCAGTGAGTTCTGAGACTAACTATACCTTGACAATGTCCACTGCAACTGGTTGAGTTTCATTTGTTGGCTCTTGCCCAGCACTCTTGAATAACAGTGCCACTGCATCATTCTCTCCTAAATCTGATACAAGGGAATGTAACCCAGCATAGACAGTAAGTCCAGGATTCCGAGAGGTGATGATGATATTCCCATGATTGCATTGAGGGATGAAAGCATTCAGATTGATCTCTGGATCATCTGCATTGTCCAAGAAAAGAAGCCATTCTCCAACTTTGCTTTTGAGCCAGAGTAAGCCATCTTGTTGAGAGCTCCCATAATTTTTCATAATGGCTATGTTTTTGAGACCGGCATCAATGGTTGCAGTAGTGCCTGTGTCAATGAAAAAGATGTCTGAGAAACTAAAACATCAAACATCAACCATGAAACTGGGATAGTGGGAAGCAGCACACCAAGACATTGATTCATTGATGAATTTCAAAGCAATTTGGGTCTTTCCAGCGCCACCAAGTCCATATAGTACATAAATCTTTTGGGATCCTTGGTTGGAGGTGAAAAAATGATACATTTTATCAAGGATATCTCTTCTGCCTTGAAATATTCTTGATGGAGGAGGACATTGGACAGCAATTTGAGAAGCTTGAATGTTGCTGCTGAGCTGAAAGGCCTGCTCTGCAGCAGATGTAGATGTGGCATGCACATTCATTGAACTCAACTGAGGTGCATGGATATGCACAGTGGGACCCAGACCCACCCCACCAAGGCCACCAGTACCATGTGCATATCCTTGACCACCAGCACCTCCTTGGCCACCTACTCAAGATTGATGCCCATCTGGGACAGTAACATATTTTTTTTCACCCACCAGTGACATTCATTCGCTGATCATCATTATGAAGCTTGGTACCGCCAGAGCCACTGATATGATGTGAATGTTTCTGGCTAGGATCACCCTGGTCTACTCAAAATTAATGATTTTTTCAGCAGCAACATATTTTTGGCATCATACACTGCGATTGAGAGATGCCTTGGAGGGACATGAAACAACCGGGTTATCTTTGCAAAAGCATGTCAGCTGCTGCTCAAGTGACCTCAAGAGGAAGGACTGACCGAGTAGCGGATAAGGCGATGTGCGAGGGGAAAAGGTCGAGGTGGAAGACAAACCCCGAGGCAAGCACAGCCACCAATTGGTAACACCCTTCCCACCATCACCGCTCTGGTTCCAGTCAGCCTGTCAGCTGTGAGGCTCAAGCGCCCAGTAAGGTCTGGTGATCTTGTCAGAAATACTCCAAAATACACCCTACCTCCGCATGCAACCCAAGGGGGAATCAACTCTCGAATTTTGGAATCAGATCGAAAATGGGGTTAAATGTGGGTGGTAGATCGATATTTGAAGGTCCCAAGTGGATTCGGCCGGGAAGATATGAAAACTTTGATGGCAAAGTCGAATATTTTTCCGAATTTTTCTGACATTTTTTCTGGAATGCACGCATCCTTTGGAGTGTTTTCCCCCGAAATTTCAGGGCGACCCCCTCCCCACCGTGGGAAAATTTATGAAAAAAATCCCCAAAAAATCAGAAAAAATCAGAAATCGATTGCCAGCCCTCATTTTACCCCGATTTCGACCTGGTGTACAAAACTTGAGAGTTGACTCCCCCTTGATGCGACCGGCCCTCAGTGTTCCAGAATTTGCGAAGAATCCGAGTGCATCGTGTGATCACCTTCAAGGTACCTTGCCTCGCGACTTTCATGAAGGCGGGCTTTCCCCTCGACCAATATCATTTCTAATTTTCCTAGGCGTCTTCTGCCCCAAGTATTGTCCAGACCTCTGAATGACATGGTCGCCGTTATGCTTCCAGACGGCAGAGTTCAAGCCTTGCACCGCCTTTCTGTGTCTCCCTCGCTCCTCCACCTCGTCTTGCATAGCGGACGAAGAATTCAAGACAAAGAAAGGATGATATTCGATACGTATATTTGTCCATCTGTCTCATTCTTTCCCGTTTTCATCTGAAAAAAACAAGAGCTCTGGGGGCGCGCCAGGTGCACATGGAGGGGCTACGACGCGAAATCGCGCATTTATTGTTCGTCTCTCCATCCTCTCGCTCTCGTTCCTCCGCAATTATCGCCTTCTCGTCCCAGGACTGCGGCTTGTCGTCTCCATTCCTGCCTCCTTCGCAATCCACATCTAGATCTTGCGCATCCTCGACGCGGATTCGGTGCTCGAGTCCAGGCCCAGGTCCTGGTTTGGGTCCTTGTGTTCATAGGGAGATGGAACTTTTTGGCTTCTCTGTCAAGTAATGGAGGGACAACGTGCATGAGAACCTGCGTCGACGACAACAAGGATCAAGAAGGTCCCGTACTCGGGGTACGACACGACACCTCGTTGATTCGGCGTCTGTCACTATGTGCGCTTGTCCGCCCGCGGCTGAGGACCTGGTGGGACATATGCGAGAAGAGCGGGGCGCGAGCTTGACTGTTTTTTTCATTCGGAAAAAGGCAACGGCTGTTTCGGATTTCCAAGCGAGGCTAGAGGAGAGTACGGTGCAAGCGTCTGTGCGCCTGCACCTCTTGTTACTTTGTCGTCATTGTACCTAGTACCTTACTGTATTCGAGCCCACAAAATAATATTTATTTCATCCCCATGCATTGTCAAAGCGTTGTACTCGTACTGTGCTCTTATGGCATCTAATTGCGAGTGCTCATAGGTACGCGCTCGAAACACCACTGTGCACGCTTAGCTCGTCGATATCTACTACGCATACCTACACATGCCGAGATATCGTATGCACAGGTCCGTACAACGAGCGAAGAATTTGAAACCGAATGAAAAATGTGACGAGTAGGAGCAAGTGTACGTAGCACTGAAAAACCGAGTCACAGTATCGTATCGTGCTTGTCGAGCCGTGGAATCGATCCGACGAATTCATCTTCTCCGCAGTCCGCCCTCCGTCACGAATACACCACTCGATGTCAAATCCCACTCGCCGCGCCGCCTCGCCCTCTACATCCTCCCCACTTCTCCATTCCCTCCCTCCCTGGCCCCTTTCTCTGTCGAAGAGGGCGAGAGCTGGAGGGCGTGTCGAAAGGAAATGTCAAGGCTGGAGGGAGCGGCGCCGAAGCGCTCAATGAAGCCCTGGGCGATGCGCCCTAACTGAAGCCCGTACTCTCGCACCGCGACGGCGACAGCCCGGGGCTCTGGAGGACTGCTCTCCGTACTTCCTCCCCTTTCTCCTCGTTCTCATACTCCCTCTGCCCCGTGACCTCCCGCCACGCCTCCCGAACGCGAACCCAGCGTCGGAGGACGAGGCAAGTCAACGGCGAGGTCGCCCGGAGACCCAACGAACGGCGCCGTGAGAGGACGCGAAGGCGCCAAAAGAGTCGTCGACGCCCAGTGCTGAGTCATAGCTGTAAAATCCCCCGCCAAATCCCTTCCGCCAAATCCCCCGCCCATTTCGTCCTTCTACCCACCGAGTCTGGCGTCCATCATGAATACGCCGCTCGCCACGCCGCCGTCTCCTACCGTCTTCCACTTCTCCACTTCCCCAAACCCTATCGAAGACGTGAGGGATGGAGGGCATGTCGAAGGGGAAGAGGGCTGAGGTTGTGTCGAAGGGGAAGATGGCTGGAGGGCGTATCGAAGGGGAAGAGGGCTGGAGAGCGTGTCGAAGACAAGGACTGGCGGGAGCTCCATCGAAGCCCTCGCCAAGGCTCGCGGAGCTGAGAGCGACCTATGTCCCTTGCGAAGTCGGCCCTCCTGCGCCGCGACGGCGAGAGCGAGACAACAGCCCCAGGCTCATACCGAAGCACGTGTCGAAGAGCGGGAGGACCGGCGAGGACTGGAGGGCGGGTCGAAGGGGGAGAAGGTTGGGGTCGAAGCGCTCGTGGAGCTCGCGGCGTGGAAACCGACCCATCCCTTCCCCAAACCCACACCCATACTCCCAAGCAGCGACGGCGACAGCGTCAATTCCAGGCTCGGGAGGGCCAGATTGTGCACCAGCTTGATCGACGTGTCCTCGCCCTCCTCCCTCCGCACCCTCTTGGTCGGCCTCGAAGCCCAAGTCGCCCCTCCCGCAGCCGTAGCCCCGCAGCCGTAGCCTGCATAGGAGCAGAGTGCATAGGAAAAGGGAAAGAGGTCGAGGTGGTCGGGGGCGACGCAAGCGTCGACGTCGCGCTGGGGCGCGAGTTCATGCTTCCACCAGAGAGGCTCTTGGACGACTTCAGTATCTTGCGTTTGCTCGCTGCCGTTGTCT
The DNA here is from genome assembly GCA_014462675.1 of Mycena sanguinolenta. Lineage (NCBI taxonomy): Eukaryota > Fungi > Basidiomycota > Agaricomycetes > Agaricales > Mycenaceae > Mycena > Mycena sanguinolenta. The sequence continues at coordinate 142,454 of JACAZH010000059.1, read as the reverse complement.
GGAAATCGAGTGTCAGCGCGGTTTCAAGCAAGGTAAGGGAGGGGAAGGGACGGATACATACCAATACCAGAACCGAACGGGTGAATACACTGTCCCACACCGCGCCCCGAAATCGAGCTCTGCCAACCAGACCTCCACTCGGCTTCCCACTCGAGCCCGACCTCCGACCCGACCTCGACTGCCCGCTCGACCTCAAGCTCCTCTGCGACCCACCCCTGCATATCAGCCCCAGCGCGAGGGGCAAGCGCGTACGTGAAGCCGTCGAGGTCCGCCGCTTCTTCGTCCTCTGCGGCGGCGTGTACTTGACGGTGAGCTAAACCATCAGCGGGCGGTGGTGGAGCCGAGGGTGAGACGTAGGGGAGGAGGGCGGCGGGAGCAGACGCAGGGGTAACGGAGGAATGCGGCGGGGATGCCGCGATTTGCTGCCGTCGAAGGGACCGGGCAGTCGTCGTCGTGTCGGATGTGGTGATTCCGATTCGGCGAGACGGCGAGGATGCTCGAAATGTGCACTTTGGGCTTCACGGCGGGCGGAGGCGCGGCGAGAAGCTGCATCGCCTTCTCGTGCGCTGGCGCTGCCGTAGAGCGGATGGGTGGGAGGGACGCGGAGGGATCGGAGGTAGAAGCAGATATTTAGGTAATGCGGAAGAGGAAGCGAACGCACTCCGCGCGACATTCGCCGAGGTGACGTCCTTGAGCTGAGTTGACGCGACGCCCTCAAGCGCCTAGTGCGAGCAGGTCGTCTGTGCTCCGGAAACGATCGAAGCCCCAGAGGGAAAAATGCCTCGACGTGTGCGTGGACGGGTGCCGAAGCCTTCTTGAGCCGAGGTACGAATCCAGCGAGAGAGGTCTGGGTCCGCTGCGGCGGCGTCGCGCCAGCTGGCCGAGGTGAAGTGGGAGGAGTGCGAGTGGCAGTTGGAGTGAAGGTAGGAGTCGGCGGCAGGCCACAGGGCTATGGAGCATCAAGCGCGCAAGACGGACGCGTCGTATCCCAGCGTTGCGGAGTTGGCGTCGGTGTATGCGTTCGAAGCTGAGTCCCAAGGTTGCCAGAGCCTGAGCGAGAACAAATGGGACAAGAGCAGGGTGAGCAGGAGGTGAACGAGAAGCGGAGTGTGTCACTCACGAAGGCTGGTCCATCTTCGTCGTCCCTTCTCCGCTATTCTCTGCCCTTCTTCGCTATTTCATTCGCGCCCCGGGGACGCAGGTCAGCGAGCTTCACGCGCAGAGGCGCGCAGCAAAGGCATCGTAAGCCCGTCTTCTATCCGAGTGAAGGCCAGCGCTTGAAAGCACCAAAATCCGGCGGGCGACTGGACCATGAGCGTCTACAATTGCCGGGATTGGTCGAGAGGAAACACACGCGGAGGGCGCTAGTTGGGCGCTTGTGGTCACAGTGTGACGTCACATCTTCGTCTCCTCCGCCCAACTGCTGCTTTGAAAATTATCGGGATTCTTTCGAGCTATATACACACAAGAGATCTCGTTCACAATTTCAAAGCGCGCGCGATTCGCCGAATCCAATTTCTGAGCTCTCAAACCTCAAAAATGCGTTCAGCTTTGTTCAGTTTTGACGAGGGAATCCTCTTGAGGTCTGCCACTGAGCTATGAGAGTTCGCGACGCAGAACACGTACTTGACCTAACCTTCGTGCCGTGAGCGCTGAACGACTCGGAATCTTGGACTCTTTTTTGTCTTCTTTCTTCTGTCGTATCGGGCGATAAGAATATTGGAGGTATGCGTGTACAACATCTCTGTCCGCTTTAGCTCCTGCAGCCTCAATCACTCTCTCGAATGCCAAAGGTGCGTACTTATTTTGCTTATTTCCTAATTATTTCTGCTATTGAATATCATCCGATTGTGCAGAGCTTCCCTATCCTCATCCCAACACACCGTACATAGTACTTACTTGTCCGGCGTTCTCGAAGATAATGACATTGCGGTACGTTGCTTCCCCCCCGTTCCCTAAAACACCGACTAATTAACTGCGCTCAGGTGTCTCGGGCTCGTTATCGCCTACATAGACGTCGAAGACACTTCACTTCAAGCGGTGGGTCCTTGGCTCCATTGCTTTCTCCCTGCTCCTCCGTCCTCCTTCCCTCCGTCGCCTTCCGTCCCGCCTTGACCCAGTCTAATGCGCGAACAGATCCATCGACGACTCCACGATACGGACCGCCGCGATCTGCGATCTTCAAGAGATCCTCACAGAATCCACAATGAAAGAAACGCGGAGGGCGCTCGTTGGGCGCTCGCGGTCACGGTGTGACCGTCACTTCTCTTTTCCGCCTCCTTCGCTTTCGAGTCCTGAAACTCTTCCCTCGTGCCCCGGCCTTGTAACTGGTCAAATCGAACTTCCCACAAGAACGGCTGGCTGCACATCCAAATCTATAGGAAATTTGGTCCCCTACTGTCTGCGCGGAAGAGCTTTTTGGTCCTTTGCATTCGTGATCGACAATTTGGCTCATCCAGTAGCTGCTGGTGCACAAATGGTGGCAAGAGCGCGAAATATATCTGAGTGGCGATTTATTTTTGCGCCGTCGCCGAAATAAAGCAAGCGTCTGAGTACTTCAATGTCCAAACAGTCGGACTCGGTTACCACCCTTCGCTGAGGAAGATTTCTTTCAGCTCGTCTTCCCACCCATTGCCGCGAGGGCGAGGAAGATTTCTGTGTCTTTCCTTCGGGGTGCCCGGTACACGACGCTCTCGGATTGACATCGCAGAGGCCGGAGAAGGTTGACGCCGTATCTATTGTGCGTCGCGCACACTTTCTTGCCATATTCTGATTCGATTCCATTCACTAGCTCGACGAGCACCATCACCAAAACCGGGAGAAACATACAAGGCTATACAAGACCTTGCAAGGCGCGACAGCCATGCAATGCTAATTAGCGTGGTGAAGATACAGCAGGATTTATAAAGGATCTAATTACATAGCAAGGCTAATTAGCCTGGTGAATCTTCGCCAGGCTTTCTAGATCTCACCAACGTACTTGCCCATGTAATGCCTTCCATTCAGGTACACGACATGTAGATACATATCTGGCTCCTGGTGGATACTCAAGATGCGATACATTTATTCTGCTTGCAGGAGCGCAGCCGGAAGAATCACACACAAAATGCGGCGAAGAAAATACATTCAATTCAAATGGGTACACGAAAAAGTTAATCAAGCTCCGCCTGCGGGGCCAGTCGCGGTGGCTGCGACAGCGTGCACGGGGGTAGCCGAGGCGGTCGTGGTGGCGTTGACGGTAGCGGTGGTGGCGGCAGCGGCAAGCTTCTTGGCGGCGCGCAATGCCTTGAGTTGCTCGAGGTGACTGGGCCCTGCGGGCTGAGCAGCGACGGCGGCGCGAGATGATGTGGTGTTTCCAAGGACAACCCTTCAAGTAAAATCAGTAAATAGCTATAACAAAAGACTGTAACGCACTTGTCCCAAAGACCAAGGATACGCTGTGCAAAATCTTCGTCATCGAAAAGTCCATAGATAGTCCAATAGAACTCTTCATAGTTGAATTCACCGTCCGTCTTATTCCAATCTTGCTTCGAAGACAGCGCAAAATAAACCTAAACAGCATTGTCAATGATGCTCCCGTCGAAAATGAGTACATACCTGGGTAACGACCCAACAAACAACGCGGGGAGTGAAGTTGAGCATCCCGATGATGCTGGCTTTGCCGCCGCGTCCTTTATGGTAGCCGTCGCATTCCAATGCTGAGTCAGGACCCATGAAGAGGCATTTTGCGGACTGGAAAGGTATTAGCATCAGCTGAGGTAAGAGAATGGTGCGTACCCGGAGGAGAACCTCCCCGGTGAGTGCGTTATCGAGCACCGGGAGCCACACAGGATCCTTCATCGGCACGCCGATGGGGAAGTCCTGCTCAAGGGGGAAATTGGTGGCGGCGTCGGCCATTATCAAGTCCCAATTCCGCCCGAGGAGGACTTGGCCCTACGCAGTGACTCAGATGACGAGGATCCGGAACCCACCCCGCCCGGCAGCCCTTCGCCTGTCCCAAGCCCACCTCGCACACCGGAGCCAAGACCAGAATCAGCTCTTTCTGATCATAGCAACTCATCCAAGTCTGAGGATGATCCGGAGGCTTCGGACTCAGAGCCTGAAGACGACGACGAAGAGCCCGAGGACGACGATGACGACGAAGAGCCGAACATCGGCCCTGAAGATGGCACAGGTGAAATGGAGGACGAGGTGGACGAGGGCTACGCTCCGCTGTGAATCTCATTGGATAGTACCGTTTATTTTACTTTAATTTATTCTACTCCTTCGCCACCGTGCTAATGCATATATACATGGTCCTACAATGTAATACCACCCTATTCAACCTACAACAACCTGGCGAGTACCTTGCAAGGTTGACAACAGCCTGGTGAGCTCCTTGCAAGGTTGACAGCAGCCTGGTGAGCTCCTTGCAAGCGCAATACCAGGCTTGTTGCACCTTGCAAGGCCTTGCCGACCACATCAGGCGTGACGAACTATAACAGGTCATAACAAGTTTCCCCGGTTTTGGTGATGACCGACTTCACACGTACACCCTGTCGTGAGTCACGTAGCGGTTCGACATGGCGATATCCTGTGTCGACCTTGTGCGCATGGTACGTGCTTCATCCCATCTCACTGCGTCCACGAATGCCGTTTCTGATTTCTGGGTCGGAGGGATGCACGGTGCAAGCGTTTGTCTATCTTCCCCCTCCCCGTTACTTTATTACATTCTTCATCGTTTTCCATCACAGCGACTGTACTGTATCCAATCGCAATGGAATATATTTAATTCATCCATACAATGCCAGAGTGTCGTCGTACTCGTACTCTTCCTCGTACCATCCCATTGCGAGCCTTTGCAATCTGGCTCGCGATACACCACCGTACACTCTACACGCCAGGCTATAGCTTCGGTCGTCCGTCGATATCTATCTGAGAGTACTGTACGCACACACATACGTCCAGGTAGGTAGTGTATGTACAGCTCGACAACTAGCCAAGTCGATACCGAATAAGCAAAAGAGAAATGTCACGAGCAGGAGCAAGTGTAGATAGCAGTGAAGGCGAATCGTGGTATCGATGCGTCGAAGCGAGTCGCAGTTTCGGATTCATCCTAAAATCCTTTCACCAATCCTCCACTCCATATCCTCTCTTCCACCCACACAGTCCGCCGTCCATCACGAATACGCCGCTCGATTCCACTCGCTACCCGCCTTGCCGTCGGCTTCCCTGTCGAAGAAAGCGAGGGCTGGAGAGCATGTCGAAGGGGAAGAGGGCTGGCGGGCGTGTCGACGGGGGGTGCTGGCGGGCGTGTCGAAGGGGGAGAGCTGGGCTGGCGGGAGCAGTGCCGAAGCGCTCGTGGAGCTTGCCGTGCAGGTACAGGGAGCAGCGTCGAAGCCCTCGTGAAGCCCGAGGCACGAAACCCCACCCACTCCTTCCCGAACCCGCACTCCCGCACCGTGACGGCGATAGCGAGACGACAGCCCAGGCTAGCCATCTGAAGGGCGTGTCGAAGAGCGGGAGGACTGGAAGGCGGGTCGAGGGCTGGGTTGGCCGGAGGGAGCAGCGGCGAAGCGCTCACGAAGCTCTCTCGCGTCACTGAAACCCAGCCTTGCTCTTCCTGGAGCTGGCATTCCCAAACGACAATCCCGGGCTCGGGAGGGCTTGCTTGGTCGACGTCTCCTCCCTCTCCCTCCGCACCCTCTCGGTCGGCCTCAAAGCTGGGGTTGTCCCTCCCGAAGCCGTAGCCGTAGCCGAAGCCAGAATGCGAGGCGGGAGCGAAGCCGAAGGTGTAGAAGTCGGAGTGGGAGGCGGAATCGGAGGGCGGGGGAGGAGCGAAGTTGCCAGACGTGCCGTCGAAATCGTCCTTCCGCTCCAATGTAGGCATGCCGCTCCAACGTAGGCACGACGTGGAGGGAAAGTGTACGTGAATAGGCCAAAGGAGTCGGTGTCGATCGTCGAATGTGCACCCCGCCACCGCACAACGGAGACACAGAGAACGGGGACGCAGGGAACGAGGGGGACGGAGAGCAGGAGGAGCGGAGTGCGGAGGAAAAGGTAAAAAAGGTCACGGCGGACGGGGGCGACCCGAGCGCCCAAGAGGTCGCGCTGGAGTACGATTTCATGCTCCTCTTCTCGACGATTTGGCTTCGGTTCTCGGGGGGTCTCTAAAATCGAATGTCAGCTCTGAATAAAGCGAGACGAGGGAGAGGAAAAGGTGAATACGTACCAGAACCGAGGACGGGCGAATACACCGGCCCACACCGCTCCCAAAAATCGAGGTCCGCCCGCCAACTAGACCCCGTCGACCTCCGACTCGACGTCGACTACCCGCCCCCGAGCCGCTCTGCGATCCCCAGCCCATCTGGCGGGACAGTCGAAGTCCGCCGCCTCCTCATCGTCCACGGCTTGGTGATGCGCGGCGGCCTGGAGATGGGCGAGCGCGTCTCTAGGTGGCACGGAGACGAGGGCGGAAACGGATATCCCTGTCCAGAAGTCGTCGTCGCAAGGTGCGCTGCCGTCGTCGTCGACGTGTCGGGTGTATGTGGTGATTATGGGTCGGCGGGGCGGCGAGGATTTTCGCGCTTTGCGGCAGGCGGGAGGAGGGCGTCTCGCCTTCTCGTACGCAATGGACTTCGCGTTGGGGTTGGGGTTGTCGTTAAGCGGACGGGTGAGAGTGCGACGCGGAAATAAGATGCAGAGACAGATATTGAGACCCTGCAAAGGAAGTCCACCACGACGCGTGAAGTCCGCCGAGATAACGTCCTTGAGCTGCGTGCGCGGCGCCGTCGAGGGTCGTGCGGGTGAGCAGGTCGTCTGTGCCGCGTCGTTGCTCGCCGCGTTCCCCGCTGCACCACCCTCTCTACCCGCCCCAAGCAGCTGCAGAAGACACGGTACTGTGCAGCGCCTCGTCCCCGCTCCAGCACCACCCGTCCCTTCGTCTTCCTTCCCCCGCCGGTCCTCAATGAAATCAAAGCCCCAGAGCGAGATATGCGTTGGCACGCGCAGGGTCGAGCGCCGTCGCTTAGGCCGAGGCGCAAAAGTGCGAGTGCAGCGACATCTAGTGGGCGTCTGGGTCGCCGTCGTCGCGTCATGCGTCATCCGCTGCGGGATTGGGGTGAGAGTCGGAGTGGGAGGAATGCGCGCGCGGGACGGGGAGGAGGCCCTCGAGTTTGTGGGGTCGCGGGTTGTTAACGTGCTCGTCGTCCGAAACAGAGTTGCCAGAGCGATTGGGGCGGGCGCGGACGGGGGCAGACGCAGGACAAAGAAGCGCCGAGCGAGGCGCGGAGGGTGTCGCTCCACGGGGCTGGTCCATCTTCTTCGTCTCTTCTCCGCTATTCTCTGCCCTTCTTCGCTATTTCATTCGATTCTCAAGTCGAGAGCATGCTGCAAGGAAGCAGAGGCATATAGTAAGGGCCGCTGAAAGCCTGTGTTCTCTCAGGTTGAAGGGAGGTCTTGAAAGGACCGAGATCCAGGGAGCGACTGGACCATAAGCGTCTGCAAGTTGCCTAAGCTGGGTGATGAGCGAAAGAGTCAAAGGCGCCTGATAGGCCCACGACATATGCGCTAAGAGGTCCGATCCGAAAATGCCCGATTTCGGCACTTCCGTACGTGACTTGTCGTGGGAAATCCGTACGCATAAGGATCGGGTAGGCCATTTTTTCTTTCCATCCGTCAGCATCTTGGATCGGACGTCTGGGCGACCGCTGTCCGTCAGCATGGGGGATCGGACCTGCTGGGAGACCATATCCGTCAGCATAATTCTCAAAAGGCGATATATCATGCCCACTAACTTTAGGTAGTGGGTCCTGTAGCGCCCTATCAAAACTTTTTGGCTGTAATGATCTCTTTTTGATAAAACCAAGACTTTTTGATTGATCCCTTGATCTATTCGCCCCTTTTGTCTGATCCCTCGATCCGAATTTCGTTCGCCGCTGACCATCAGTGTCCAGCCGTTGACCCGGTTGATGTGCCGTTGTTCTAGGTTCCTACCTTCGGGTTTCACGGGCAACTAGCCAGTTATTCACGTGGGTTCGCACTTGGCTGAGCTCCCTCCTTTTTAAACATCTGTCCACAAGCTTCTGTTCTCCTATCTTGAGGTGTTGCTGCAACATCGCAGGGAAGATATAATCCTTTGATATCAACATTCGTGCCGGGTTGACCATAGATATTCATCCACTGACTTGATTTTCAGTTGCGTTATGTCCGTTTCTGCTCCAGTCACTCTGGCCCAATGAGAGCTGGTCGACGCGGCGGCGTCGACCGAGCCAACTTTGGGCTGTTGAGCAATTTAGGAGTCACATAAGTTCATAAGTTCCCAGCATATAAATCTGTGATGTCGGTCTGAACATAGGAGCCCAGTGATTGCTGCTGCTAGTTATGATGCTGAACAAAGTGTTGGTGGGCTCTGCTGCGACAGCGCGCTACAGTTCTTATGTATGTTATTATACCCAGAGAATTTGGGATTTGGAAAGACCGGCATCAGAGGTCCGGCATCAAATTTGATGGGATCGGCTCTCCCTCGGCACTTACTGTCGGAGCTCGAAATGCTGTCTTTCACTCTCTGAGCGCTCGCTCTTGATACATCGAGAATATGACTTTCCCACAATTATCTGGAACTTCTAAATCCTCGCCGCCTTCAGTGTGAGTGTGTAGACCCTGAATTAGTGGTGACTGAATGTCTCACAGCATCAATGAAGTCCTTACCTGTAATAACCCGATGCTATTTCTTTACTCTCTGATGTGCAATAATCAGATACATCCACGCCCACTTGCTGCTGTTCCCAGCTCCAATTTTTGTTGGCTCCGTTGCAAGACAATTACTAGTAGAGATGAGAGAAAATGGTTTATCGCTGCCTTGGACGTGCTGGATGCATCTTTCGATCTAAATACACCTTTTTCTGGTGGTAGGCACCTTTCTTCACTTAAAAACGCGTCGATATAAGCGCGTTCAGTTTATTTATCTCTGTTGTTCTGTACGATGCCATGAACTCGGCTTGATCGAGTTGATCGATCGCTGATCGAGGGGCCGGCGTCCGCCGGACCTGATCCCGGTCTTTTGATGCCGGTCTTTCCATTTCCCAAATGGACTCATTATACCTAAGTACGGTATCAATGAATGAAGTAATACTCTTGATTGTATGGATGGAAACGGAGAAGAACAAAGCTAAATCTCATTGGCAGAATCCTCAATCACGACATCCTCCAAAAGAACAGCCCCCGCCACACCCATGGCCAGATATGCGAGGGCCCAGAGAAAAGGAAGATACTGTCGGTTGGCGTGGGGGCTCGTCCACTTCAAGCGTGGGCTATGATTGCGACGGTCTACAAAAATAATGAGACATATTTCAAAGATACTGCACTGACGAACCTTTCTTGCGCATTTTTGGTGAGGTTTAGTTCGTCTTTTTTTCGTGACTTGGTGGAAGAGTGGAGAGAAAACAGCAAAGTGGAGGCGTCGTGAGGATATGATGTTTCGCTTTGATGAGAAAAATTGCAATCAGCAAACTAATATCAGACCAGGGCAAAGATTTACAATCGCGAGCCGAATACGCATTTGGACGAAGCAGCTGGTTTGAAAACACATGGATATGGAGGTGCGCATTGTGGTACCTGTTGAGCCGGGAAAGCGGGTTGTGAACGGCAGGATTTATTGCAACAGAGACACAAGAAAGTCGCGCAAGTTTCAAAGTAGGAATCGAACAGTAAGAGAATGCCAAAGAATGCAGAGTCATGGTGTGGCGGCCAGCGACACCGATTGAACAAGTTACATGCTGGAGAATAACGGGATCCGAGATGTTGAAACAGAGACTCACTAGCAGAGTCAGACGCAAACGAACAAGTCACGCTTGTGTGACATAACGCGTTTACCACCAGTTTACTGCCGAAACCCTCAAAAACTTTTCACAGTCAGAGGAAGAAGATAAAATATTGCGAAGACTAGAGCATAAGGATCAATGTACGTATGACGGGCCAAACGTCGCAAAAATAAAACTATTTGGGGACCTGATAAATTTTTTTTTTCAGAGGGGTCAGAAAATTTTTTTTTGAGGTCAAAGCTAGGAATACCTTCAGACTGGGTCCCTAGAGTCTTCTCAGGCACCACTATGTAAGTACTGGAATGATGGGGCCAAATTGGCACCTGTGAAGTGTGTCAAAGGTGCTTCGGCTGCATCAGCAGATGCGTGCACAGCCACCGGAATGGTCCGATCCGGCAGTTACCGCTCTTGGCTCTTTTTAAATGATCAGGGAACCACTTCGGTCAGTTCGGCACTATTATGCACAGCCATTTATTCCCATATATGGTGTCTTCATGTTGTTTCTGCAGTTCACCCAGACCAATCCGTAAGCTATTGCACACAGACAGATGTAATTTGAGGCTTCATAATAAGACTGATTCTGAAAAAAGGAGAGTCCTGTGTTGAATGGAATCTTCCTTGAAAATGCTCCAGATGTTGAGTTATTTGTCCTGAGAAGAATTTGAATTGTTCAATTAACAATGTTCATTAGCAATTAGAATTTTTCCTCATATTACCTGCTTAGTTTGCCCTGTATGATTCAAGTTCCTACATACAGCTTGACACATGTAACCCCGTGATTTGAATCCACTCGCTCAGCCACCTGAAAAGAGCCGAGAGCGGTAACTGCCGGATCGGACCATTCCGGTGGCTGTGCACGCATCTGCCGATGCAGCCGAAGCACCTTTGACACACTTCACAGGTGCCAATTTGGCCCCATCATTCCAGTACTTACATAGTGGTGCCTGAGAAGACTCTAGGGACCCAGTCTGAAGGTATTCCTAGCTTTGACCTCAAAAAAAAAATTTCTGACCCCTCTGAAAAAAAAAATTTATCAGGTCCCCAAATAGTTTTATTTTTGCGATGTTTGGCCCGTCATATGTACGCGTTATAGAAGCTGTATGTCGAACAGAATTGAAATGTTGGATAATTGCCGAGACGCATCGCGATCAAGCGCGTCTAGACATTGTGCTGTTGTCAGACAACTACTTGCAGGTATCTATCTCGAGTGAACGACTGGAGAGACAATCGCTCGTATAATGATTGTATGTACAGTCATTATTCCGGCCTCCGTACTTAGGACAGAAATGTACCAAAAATGGAGGACAAGTATGACGCAAATGCATTTCGAGGAAGCAAAGGTTGGCACCCGTTTGCGTCATAACTGGACCCTACCTGACTGTCGATGCTTAAGTGTTGAGGTCATGCGACTGGGTTCGGGCTGGTTTGGGAAAATACGACCCAAGAAGGCAAGGAAAATCTCTTCGTCTCCGTACGCATGTGGATCGGACATCGGGCGCGACTACCCCATCCGTCAGCGGGCCGGATCGGACGTTGCCGGTTTTTCTTCCAAAAGTGTACGCATTGTGATGAGACGTAGAGGCCATTTTTCGGCCCAATCCGTCCGCATCAGGATCGGACCTCTTACCGTATATGCCGTGGGCCTCGCCTGATCGGCGCTTATGGTCACACCGTGACCGTCACTCTTCTCACTCTCGAACTGCTCAGTCGGTTTCGAGTCTCCCTCGTCTTCTGACCTTTTATATCATTGAACTCTAATCGCTGGAGGAACGGCTTGTTATTAGGCAATTCTATGCAATATTTTGACTCCCCCTGCCTTCTGCGTCGAACTTTTGGACTTGAAAATTTAGAACTGGCATTTTCATCCGTTGAGTATCCGCCACTGTCAAGCGTTGGACAAGACTGCAAAATACAGCTTTCCCGCGCGCAGAGGCCATGCCGTCATCAAAATAAAGCGAATCTGAGTACCTGGTCGTCGAAATTCTCCGATGCGGCGAGTGGGCGATGCAACTTGACCTGGGGCTGACACCGTGGCGTGGGTTCTGTACGGCTCTACTACGATAGATTCCGCTCGGCTTCTGTTTGGTCTGGGTCCAAGACGCTCGCCGATTGAGGTTTCGGAGCCAGAGAAGGTCGACTCTGTATATACTGTACGTCGAGCTCGCATTTCTGCTTCATTGAATATTCTGTGCTAATTTTGTTTCATGCGTTAGAGCGACGACAGTTTGCCTGAGGCGGACGCCTCAGTTGCGACTGTCGGTTCGAGACCGCGGTCTCCTGGACGGAATTGTGTTATGGGTGCAATTTTCATCTCATTTGACCCCGTCCAGAATTGCGTCGATTATCCATTGGCAAGCGCCGCCATGACTTAGGTCATACGGCTTTGCACACATCACCTTCATCTCGGACGTCGACATCAGCGCCGCGCACGAGGAAGAGATACCTTGTGAGAACCGCCTTTCTTTCTTACTTGCCGCTATCTTTGAATCTCCTCTCTATCTTCGTTCTGCTTCCCCACCCTCCCCTCCCTCGAGCCATCGACCCATTCCAACCAACACTGCGTACATCCTTCCCCGAAAGAAGATCAGTTGCACTTTCGCCGGTGCAGCGGTGGCCTATTTTTTTTTGCTTCCATCTTGCCTTGTTTTCTTCGCTGCCTGCCTTGATTCTTTGTGGCGGGCGAGGCTCTGGGACTTAGTGCATACGACGCCGGCAGATTTGGACTCTTGAGGTCTGGAACCGACGTACCACACGTCCTAGATCGGTGTCTGCTTACTGCTGCCCCGGCTGCGCAGGGGTGGGTGGTCTATGTCGAGCCATAACGAGCACCGCTACCCATATTTCCATTCTCTTCGCTTCATTCTCAAATTGTGAATTCTCTCCCTTTGTCCCGCTTCGGCCTCATAAACCCGCAGGGGCCGCAGACTCCAGAGTCTTGCTCGTGCTTCCTCGCCTTGTATTTGTCTCGCCGTTTGATCAATATATCGCTGGTGAAGCCGGTGCGTTCGTGACCATGGGGCAAGTGGCCGCTGTGTCTTCATTCTTGTTCTGCGTGTTTTCATTCTTACGTGTTCGTGTTTATACAGCGAGAGCATGCGCGTAAGGATGGATCTTCGTGATTGACGAGAAATCAGGACCGCGCGGACTTATTCGATGTGCGATAATGCTGGATTTACAATTTACATGTGGGGTGGGCGTGCATTCGCGAACGAACCCCCTGTGCATTGAGTGAGGAGGGGATGTATACTAGGGGCAGGAGCAGAAGCCGGAACAGCGTGTTATACAGTGCGGTGCCCTATGTTTTGCAAATGGAGCTGGGTAAAGTGCCGAGGGATTCCCTGTAAACCAACGCTGGGGGCGCGTATGCAAGGGCTGGACCGAGGCGGAGGCGACCACGACGCCACAGGTGTGCACTCGGTTGACACGGAAGAAGGAAATTGTATGGGTGGGCATGGCTCCCAGTTACCCTGCGCGTAGTAGTGTCGAGATAAGCGATGGATTTCTCTGCGAAATAGCTGGTGGTCAGTCTGAGGTTTTTTTCATTGCGGTTTGGACTGCAGCGGGTCTCTCTGGAAAACAGACTGTCCATCGACAGCTTCAAATCGCTTCATTTACACCCTCACCTATTTGACCTCCGCCATTCGCTCAAAAAGGCAATTTCTGGCTGTGTGTTACTTCCTGCCGTGCATCTCTCCCTAGTGCCTGAACTGGATTTTCTCCTTGCGCAATTTCGTGATTAGTAGTCCAAATACCGGACGAGTTCAATGTAAGTTGCTCGAATTCAGGGAATTTATCGATGTTTAGCTCAAATAGTTGCGGCGCACATAGAAATCAAACATGCTATTGGATCATGAATAACTAGCTATCTACGAAATACAAAAAAATACAAGGGACAAAATTTTCAGATTCAAGCCACTTCGCTCATGTCCGAGAATATTTCCTGTCTCTGCTATTTTTTTTCTCTGGAGTGCGCTGCATCTAATCAACTTCAGGCTCTGTTTGATCCATGTTCTTTGTTCCAGCTATTCGGGCCAAAATAAATGATTGAGGCACTGGAATGTTCTTGAGCAGAATAGAATGTCCGTAAAGGTCTTTGCTCATGACACTGAGACTGGGTTTGGCATGCAAGATACTTGGATGGGTGTTGTTTGAAAACTGTCCACCCAGGTCAATAACATTGAGCTGTGCCTCTTTTGGATGCTCTTGTAGATTCTCCTCATCGACTATAGTACAGCTATCTTCCTGTTTCTCCGACATACCGTTGAGTTCTGCTTTGCAGTGCTTCACTATGTTGGAATATGTGTCTACAAGTTTCTGCCTGACATATCATGTATGTGGATGGTTGCTACCCAGAACCTGTTTGCATTGTTCCAGCACAATGATATGAAGTTCTCTAGCCTTTTGATGTTCTCCAAGGTCTGAGTATATAGCAGCCAGATTACTCTTGGCAATAAGGGCATATGGATGGGTTTCACCCAAAATCTGTGTGTTTTTCTCTAGCACAAAAACATTCATTTCTTTAGCCTGTTGATGCTCTCTGAGATTTGAGTATGTATCAGCAAAATTAACCATAGTTTTCAAAGTATCTGGATGATCATCACCCAGAATCTGTTTTTGTTTCTCCAGCACAAACACATTCAGTTCTTTGGCCTTGTGATGCTCTCCAAGACTTGAGTATGTATTGGCCAAATTACCCATTGTCCTCAAGGTGTGTGGATGATTGTGCCCCAGAATCTGTTTTTGTTTCTCCAACACAAAAAATTTCAGTTCTTTAGCCTTGTGATGCTCTCCAAGACCTGAGTATGTCCCAGCCAGATTACCCATAGTCCTCAAGGTATTGGGATGAGCAGCACCCAGAATCTGTTTTTGTTGCTCCAGCACAAAAACCTCTAGTTCTTCAGCTTTGTGATGCTCTCCAAGGTCTGAGTATGTCCTGGCCAGATTACCCATAGTAGACAAGGTCTCTGGATGATCATCACCCAAAATCTGTTTCTGTTGTTCCAGCACAATGATGAAGAGGCCCTTAGCCTTTTGATGCTCTGCATGATATAAGTATGTAACAGCCAGATTGTTCATAGCCTTCAAGGTAGCTGGATGATTTTCACCCTGAGTCTGTTTTTTGTTTCTCCAGCACAAAAACCTGTAGTTCTTCAGCCTTTTGAGACTCTCCTGAATTTTGATATGTGATGGCTAGACTACCCATAGTGTACAATGTTTGTGGATGGATCTGACCAAGAAACTGTTTCTGTTTCTCCAGTGCAAAACTTTTGAGTTCTTTAGCTTTGAGCTCGTCTCCTAGCCCTGAGTATGCTCATGCCAGTTTTACCATGGTAAAGAGGGTGCTAGGATGGTTGATACCAAGAAGCTGTTTTTGTTTTCCAAGCACTTCTTCCAGAAGCTTCTTGCTATCTTCATATTTTCCATAATCAGTCCATATTGAAACCTGAAATTCAGAGCTATCTTTGTACCATGTTGAAGAGCCATTTCAACATGTGGATATAGTCTCTGACAGGCCAATCCAATATTCTGTTCTGAGTGCTCTGAAATAGCCATGCCAAGTATGGCTCCTACTACAGAGATGTATTTCTCTGGGTCACTGACTGTTGCTTGACTCCATGCATGTACTAAGGGATGAATGGCAAAGGCTTTCTTCTCTGGATCAAAGCTAATCAATGAATAGGCTTGGATCTCATTTGTGATAGATGAAAACTTGAAAGAGTCCCATTTACCAGATGTTTTTTGGAAGTTTGAGAGAAATTCCAGTGTAGGTTGCAGTTCTTCTTCAGATGGGCCATCAGACTGAAGGTTGTACTTTGCTGCATAGCTGACGATTTCTTCTGAAATTTCATTATGATGGAGGAATGAACAGTGTTGTAGGAACATGGCAGCAGGTGGGCTGAGCTGGTCAAAGCTCATTTGCCATGTGGTGTACACTGTCCAGGCATAATGGGCATGAGACTGAGTAGGTTTTTCACTGAGTAGCTGTGCTTGATTTTTCATATAGAGAGCCAGATAGCCCTCAAGATCTTGAGATTTTGCTATAAATGCACCAGCTTGTACAATTGCAAGTGGGAGATAGTACAGTGCCTGAAATATTCTTCAACATCAAAATTGAACAAGTTTACTTTTGATCTGACCTTTACAATTTCCATTGCAACTAGTTCAGAATGAATTGTGGCATCTTGTGCAGCAGTCTTGAGCAACAGTGACACTGCATTTTTCTCTTCCATGTCTGATACAAAAGAATGTGACCCATAAACACAATGTCCTGGATTCCGAGAGGTGATAATGATGTTCCCATGAGTGCATTGTGGAATAAAATCATTCAGATTGATTCTTGGATCATCTGCATTATCCAAGAAAAGAAGCCATTCTTCAGCTTTGCTCCTGAGCCATAGTAAGCCACCTTGGTGAGATTTTCCACAGTGTTGCATAGCAATGCTTTTGAGACCCAACTCAATTGTTGCAATGGTGCTATGGTGCGCTTCACTTAGAGGCCACCAATTTGTGACAACCGTTACTAGTCACTCAAAAAACAAGATTTTTCTTATCCCTTTTGCAAAAGTGTTTCTTTCGATGAGAGGAATGACTTGGCAAGACAGATTTTTAATAGCTCAAAAATTGGAGGAGTTATAGATTTGTGGACCGGTCAATTTGGGACTCTCTGCCAAAATGAGGGATTCGGGCCTCCCTGAGGGCCTATTCAGGCTTTCTTTCATTTGTTATCTTACATTTGAATGGTTTGATTTTCGCCCCAGGGCTGTAGACTATTTTAAAATTGGAAGAATCCCTGTGACCATCTATGGAAATCCAGTTAATCTCTTCCAATCACAGGAAGAGCTCGAGTATTTGATAATTTCTAGCCATTTGGTAGCTCAAAAAAGGGTCAAACAGCAGCTGAAAGGCCATAGATGCACTTCAAAAAAGTTTCAATTGTCGGCCACATTTGGGACTTGTTCAACTTTGGTGGTGACAAAGTGATGCGCACCATAGCATCAATGAAGAAGATGCTGGAAAAGCTAGATATCAAACTCAATGAAAGACACTTTTATTTAGAACATAAACTCACAGAGATGGGGACTCATCAATGAATTTCAGAGCAATCTGTGTCTTCCCAGCACCACCAAGTCCATGTAGTATGTAAATCTTTTGGCTATTTTTGTTGGAGCTGAAAAAATAGTGCATTTTATCAAGGATAGTTCTACCCTGAAATATTCTTGATGGAGGAGGACATTGAATAGTAGTTTGAGAAGCTTGAGTGATGCTGTCCTTCATTTCAACTGAGAGCACAGACAAATGCTCTAGGATGTCTTGGTTCTGGTGCCTGAGAGAGGAAGTGGTGTGATTCAGCTCGCCTAGTATGCCACCAGCTCAAAGTCATTTGGTTTGAGTTGGTTCACTGATATGAGAAGAACCTTACCTTGATGAACCATTCCAAGTATTTCTGCTGCTGTCATTCTTGATTCAATTGTAGTGAGCTTCTGTAGCTGATCCAGAATGGCTTTCATATCATCGCCTTTGACAAGTTCCCGAACAAAATTTTCTACAGTTAAAAATGAGCTAAACATTACAAATGATGGAATTCACCCACTTATCCGGTTTTGCTCCATCATCTGTGTAGCAAGAGCAAGTGCTTTGAGCATTTCAACCAAAATTTCAACAACAATATGTTTGGATTCCTTGCTGAGAGGAACTTCAGAGCGTATACTCAGCTGCCTGAAGAACAATTCCAGGCTCTCCAAGAGGTCTATGAGGGCATCAAATTTTTCACCGACTCCTTGTGTTGCCTTTGACATAAGTCAACTCAATTACTAACTCAAAGTATTTATGCTGTCCTCACCTTCAACAGCAATCCAATGGCAACGAAAACAGCGCCACCTGGCGTGGACTGCAAAAATATGGGCTTCAGGGAAAGTTTAGGCTGCTCCCCAGGAAGCAGACCCACCACAGATATTGCGCCATCAGCGGCGTCAATCAGTGCGACAATAACCTTGAGTACTGGTTTGAGCTTCCGATGGAATTTCCGCCATTTCGAAGTTCCTTCATGGTACCCTGTGAATTTCAATGCAATCTTCTGCAAAGTCTCGAGAATGAATGCGATGGAGGTGCAGCCTTGCAAATGGAGGGCGAAGTCACTGTTTTCGTGCTGCAGATTGGTCCCAGTTCGGTTTTTTGTAGACATCGAAGGCATCATCCCAGAGGGTCTGGAATGTCTCATCGTCGACTCCAGAGGCAGCTATGAGAGTAGTATGCAAGTCGCAAATGCTGTACCCAAGCAGTGCAATGACATGCACAGGATATCATGATCAGTGCAACACCATGCCCAAGATATCATGATCAGTGCATGAACATCCCAAATCAGAAGACCACCTGAATTTGGAGGATAGCCCCTGCTATATGGAATCTGCAGTGTGGTATTCAACACATCAAAACTGGAACTGATGAACTAGCAGAGGAGATGGGTAACATCGATAAAATTGGGTTCAGATCCCACGAGACATGCATGGAATATCTCAGTGACCTGGGAATAGTGATTAAGCTGTGAAACAAACTATGACAGGCCGTTCGGGACATTAAAAAAACTTTTGTTGGGAGCGAAATTTTTTTCTTGAGAACAATTTTTTTTTTTCTTGGGACCGAAAATTTTTCATCTTGGGATGAAATTTTTTTCTCCTGAGGTCAAAATTTAGAATGCCTTTGAACCATATCCATAGGCTGCAGATGAGTATAGTATGCATGTACTAGGGTGTTTTGGGCCAAGTTGGCTTGCATGAAGCACCCTGAAGCTACTTCGGCAGTATCGGCAGAGCATGGACAGCCACCAGACTGATCCGGGATAAAAGCTCAGCTGTTTTCGGACGTGTTTCGGTGTTATCATTCACAGCTGCCTGTTTCCATATATGGTTTCTCTGTGTTGTATCTAAGATGATTTACCCAAACCACGCTATGGCACACAGCTGTAATCTAAGGCTTCGTGATCAGAAGGCTGATGGTCAGCCTGGAGGGGGGATTTTCAGACTCTTTGTCTGCGGGAGCACTGCGGCCTTGAACTGTGAAGTGCACCAACGGTTGCATGCACGGTGTTTTGGTTCAGCGCCGAGCATTCTAGTTCTCTTTACCTTTCGTGCGGCTCTGCTTGACCTTGGGGGACATGGTGGGTAGGGTTTGACATAGCAACAACCCTCGAGATACTTGTACTGCGGTTCGGTAAAGGGCTTGGAGCTGGTGGATACCGCCCCACAGCCCCACAGCAGCTCCACTGCTGAGGAAGGCAAGCAAAAGCCGTGAATAGATCGTTCTTGAAGCAGCCTGGTGACAGCAACAACAATGGGCAGCAATGAGCAGGAAGCGTGCACGAGGTCTTGAAGATGCTGGAGATGTGTGTGGGGGAGCACTGGGAGGGAAGAGCGAGACGAGGAGTGTTCCGAATGCAGTGCTATCCAGTGATGTCACCTCATGCTGTCAACTCTTTTTTTTTTTTTTTTTTTTTTTTGAGCGTTAGATAATGAAGCTCAGTCTGCAAAGCATTCCAAGTTCATCTGCTGGGGTAACCAATCTTTGATCAGTAGAAGCCGGTAAGTTGTCTGTCGGGAAATGCCAATTACGCACAGTTTTTAAGACCTAGTATGGGGCTCCAGCCTGGGTTGTGCTATCCAACTCCACGTTTTATAGTTAGTGGCCGCATACCCACTAAAGCCCGCTCTGATTGTATCCAATCGTCTGGCAATGACTGTTCGTCCCAAAGGATGCCACTCCATGTGTTGAGTATTAATTGTCTATTCAGTGCAAGGCGACCGAAGTGGATTTTATTAGTAAATAGTCGCGTTTTAGTGCCAGGTTAATGGCTGAGACCCAGCGGCTATGGATCTCAACAGAAGTTGTCTTGTAAAGATCAGCGTCAAATCGGCATTGATTTCGCAGGTTCCATATGAGTTGCATTGAGTTGCTCACTAGAATCGCAAATAATCTCCGTTTTTCGGGTAAGATTCGACCTTTGGTTGTTCTGAATTTAGGAGGTTGCAACCCAACAGTAGTCCCCAGGATAAGCGGGGCCAGGTGTTATATTGGTATTTGAGACTCCAAAGAGTAGCGCACAGGGTCCATATTTGGCGCTGCCCTGGTGCTTGGCAGTCGAGCATTATGTGCTCCAAGGTTTCTTCCACTTTACAGTGAGTGCAAAGTGCAAATTCTTCAAGGTTCTCCATGTGTTTCCAGAAATTTACGACACGGTATATATTATGTACACATTTCCATAGGAAGTTTCTTGTCTTTCTTGGGATGTCAGTTGACCGTAACGATCTCCAGATGGTTTCATCCGTGGGGGCATAGTTGGACGTCTCTTGTATGCTGCATCGGATGCGTTCCAGGTTGGTTGTGGTGGATTTGCGATAAGGACGGTCTTTCAGGGTGTTTATCACCTTTGTAAAGTATCGCTGTGTGCCATATTTCAGTAGCACTCCTGGGCAATTGAACATGATGTCTATCTCAGTGTCAATGGAAACATTTTCTGCTGGTAAATTCTTGAGAGCTGACGCTGGGTTAATAGCAACTTTCTCAAATCTTATGCCGTCAACTCTCTCAAGTCAATTCGCCCCAGTCCAATGCCGTTTTACCTATGATTTTTCTGCCCTTGTTGTGCGACTGTTGAAGAGCCGTCAAGAGGAAGCATAGCTCGCGGTCCAATGTAAGTAGTAGGTATCTGCACTTTCTGATTCATTGAAAAAAATGTTGAATTCCATGGTGTTCAAGTCATGTCTCTCGAAGTACATGAATAGGTACATGAATCCGCAAGTACGTGAAAATATTTTCATGCACTTAGCTATTGAATTTGGAAATTCACTACTCGGATACTTTTCGCGGCCTTTGACAACCCCAGTGATTACGATGTTACGAACACGGAGGAATGGTACGAACAACTCGGGCAATGGCAGCCGCGGACATGCGCGAGAAGAGCGGGACGGGGATGGGGGCGCACGTGCTTGACTGCATTTTCCAAAAGGAAAAAGGCGTCGAGAGGCAGCAGACAGGGACGGAAGTGCAGGCTGGTCCGTCTTCCCCTTACATTATTACATTCTTCGTCATTGTACCTAGTTACCTCGACTGTATTCGAGCCCCACAGAATAATATTCATCCTTGCCGTCAAGCCTCGAGCTCAATACACCGCTCTATGCGCCAAACTACTCGACGATATCAGAGATTACGCATACACGTACACATACGTTGAGGTAGGTAGTGTAAGTACGGATCCGTACAGCTAGCAAGTAGAAACCGAATGACAAACGGAAATGTGGCAAAAGGGCACTGTAGGTAGCCATGGAGAAGACAGGAGAGTATCGTACCGTGCCAACGGGATCAGGTCGCAGAATCCACCCGAAGATCAGATCCCTCCGCCAAATCCCTCCTCCATGTCCCCTTCCCCTCGCAAAGTCTCAAATACACCGCTTCCCCACACCCTCTCTGGGCCGTCGCTTCTCCTTCCATCCGTCCTCGTTCCTGTCGAAGGAGAGGGCCAGGGGCGCGTCGAAGGGGAAGAGTGGCGTGTCGAAGGGATGGGGGGGGAGGGTGGAGGGTGCAAAGCCGAAGCCCTCGGGAAGATCCATGCCTCCATACCGGAGACCCACCGAACATGCCGTGAGGGGACGCGAAGGCGCCGAAGGAGTCGTCGACGCCAACTGCTGAGTCGTAGTCGCAAAAACCATCCGAAGGTCATATCCGTCCGCCGAATCCATCCTCTACATCCTTCCCGCCACCCGCCAAGTCCACCGTTCGTCACGAATACGCCGCTTGATTCCGCTCGCCACCCGCCTCGCTGTCGGCTTCTCTGTCGAAGAAAGCGAGGACTGGAGGGCGTGTCGAAGGGGAGCACTCTGGAGGACGTGTTGAAGGCGAGGACTGGAGGGCGTGTCGAAGGGGGAGGGCTGAGCTGGCGGGAGCAGTGCCGAAACGCTTGTGAAGCTTGCCGTGCAGGGAGCAGCACCGAAGCCCTCGTGAAGCCTGTTGCGCGAAGACTCATCCTCTGCCTATCCCCTCCCGGAACCCACACTTCCGCCGTGACGGCGATAGCGAGACGACAATCCCGGGCTCGCCATACTGAAGGGCGTGTCGAAGAGCGGGAGGGCCGGAGGGCGAGTCTAAGTGGGGGGAGGCTGGAGGGAGCAATGCCGAAGCCCTTGTGAAGCTCGCTCGTGGGGCTGAAACCCAGCCCTCCTCCAGAAGCCGGCAATGCGCCGCGACGACCCAGGCTCGGGAGCACCCGCTTGATCGACATCTCCTCGCCATCCTCCCTCCGCACCCTCTCGGTCGACCTCGAAGCCGAAGTCGTCCCTCCCGAAGCCGTAGCCGAAGCCAGGATGCGAGGTGGGAACGAAGCCGGAGCTGTAGAAGTCGGAGTGGGAGGCGGAATCGGAGTCGAAGTCGCCAAGCGTGCCGTCGAGATTGTCCTCTGAACGCGCCAAAGGAGTCAGAGTCGATCGTCGAAGCTGCCGCGCTCTGCTGTCGCACAACGGAGACGCAGAGAACGAGGCATGGAGAGCGTGGAAGAGTAGGACGGGGAAAGAGGTCCAGGTAGGTGAGGGGTGACGCGACCACCCAAGAGGTCGACAGGGGTGCGATTCCATGCTCCTCTTCTCGACGATTTGGCTCGCTTCAGTTTCGCGGTGGGGTCTGGAAAGTCGAATGTCAGCACGGAACAAAGCAAGGTGAGGCGGAGGAAGAGATGGATACGTACCAGAACGGAGGACGGGACGTCGACGTCGACTGCCCGCTCGATTCGCTTTGCGAGCCGCGCATTGAGCGAGAGGCAAGCCCGGGCGTAGGCGAGCCCGTCGACGTCCACGGCGCCTTTGTCTTGCGCGTTCCGCGCGGCGGCGTGGAGGTGTGCGAGCGCGGCTACGGGTGGAAGTATGGGAGGAAGGCGGCGGCGTGGAGGTGTGCGAGCGCGGCTACGGGTGGAAGTATGGGAGGAAGGCGGCGGCGTTCAGACGCAGGGTGAATGAAGGATTGCGGCAGGGATGTCGCGATGCGCCGTCGTCGCAAGGTGTGCTGCCGTCGTCGAGGGGAGATGGGTGTGTGGTGATTGGGTGGGGCGGAGAGGAATCTCGACATGTGCGATTTGGGTTTGATGGCGGGCGGGGCATGGCGAGAGGAAGGTGCCTCGCCTTCTCGTGCGCCATCGACGTCGCATTGGCGTTGCGTAGCCGTGGAGCGGACGGGTGGGAGTAGGACGCGGGGCGGTAAATGGCACGCAGAGACCGATATGAAGGTAATGTGGAGGATGCAGCGCACGGGTGACCCGCGACGTCCTCGAGCTGAGTTGGCGCGGCGCCCTCAAGCGCCTAGTGCGAGCAGGTCATCTGCTCCGGAAACGATCGAAGCCCCAGAGGGAAAAATGCTTCGGCGTGCATGTGGGCAGATGCCGAAGCCTTCTTGAGCCGAGGTATGAGTGCAGCAAGTGAGATTTGGGTCCGCTGCGGCGGCGTCGCGCCAGCTAGCCGAGAGTGCATGTGTGTAGCTCAGTCTAGGTCTAACTAGCAACCTCAACAGACATGAATTTCTCAGAATACATGCCTCTGGTAATGCCATTGTATTCAATTCTCATATTTCTTTATGAAACTATATAATCCAGGTCTTTTCGATGCGGTGTTCGGAAGTTGATCAATATCACATGCTCTAGATTGGAGCTGATTTATGGCCTTGGCATTGACAAGGAGATCTGGGTAAGTTAGTATAGGTGAGTCTAGTCACTTGTGTGCATCTATACAGACCTCACATCATCTGGGCAGTGTCTGTGTAGCCAAGCTACACTTGTCTGGACAGGGGCTACATCTACCTTGACACAATTGTGTCTAGATGAGTGTAGTTAGGCTAGAAAGGGCCTTTGTAGCAACCTACACTTGCCTTTACATGGCTACGAGAACCTTGACAGACCTCTGTCCAGGGATGCCTTGAACACACAGGATGCAGATTGGGTGAGTATGTTCGTGGCCCGTGGTGCCGCTGGCACGGGTGTTTCTTCATTTTTATTCTGCATATTTTTGTGCTTTTGTCCTCATCCTCGTGCAAGGGAGTGGCTCGGTATATTTATGGCGAGGCGGATGCGGTAGACATGGAGGGAAGGTGTGCAGACAACCACGATGTCATGTGGGTGTGATACAACTGGAGCGGGAAACACGGCTCTGGATTCGGGACAGACAGAGGAATCCGCGCATTGAATTGGGGGAGGGGGGGCCTCACGGAATGGAACAGCAGGGTTATGACAGTGGACACAGGCAGGTCCAGAGGCGAGCCTGGCGACTCGCTATGCATGTGGATGACTTATCAGCTGAGGCGGTGGTCCGCATGTGTGGAGATGACTGGGATTGCACAGACAGTGATGATAGGATACAGGTGAATGTAGTGTCGATGCATATGGTGAATACAAGCAGAAACTCTTTGCAAGGTATGGCAAAATGCAACTCGGAGTCAGGGACGATGCAGGGCGGGGGCAGGCATACAAATCCTATGCGATGCGAGGGGAGGACTGCGACGTGAACAAATGTGCAAGGAGTGCCGGTGTTTGTACATTGGGGTTGGCACACGGAGATGATGCTCACAGACACACATGGGGACCAGTGATCAGGGAAACCAAGAAGGGAGGACTTGATTGGTGATGGCGTGAGTGTGAGGCGCCGCCGACACAGGGGTGCCTTGAATTGCCTTTTTTTCCCTTGGTCTTTCTGGTGCCCTTCCCAGCCGCTTTTTGGGGAATTCATTGATTGGTGATTGGGAGAGGAGCGGAGTCATCCACTTATTTAAAGGATGTGTTATGGGGTGATTGTGACCGTGGATCTCGCTCTGGAAGTCAGTGGGTGCTTTGGTTGGCCTCTTTTGCATTTGCGACTGATTTCTGATAAGTCTTCACAATCCTCTTCCACTGATCCTCGAGGCACGGAATATTTTCTGTTTGGTGTGACCTTCAGTCTTCTCATTTTCATTTATTGTTCTCGTCTGTTTCTGAAGATGACAGATTGCGCGCTCAGCTGGCTGCAGCTGTAGGAGAGAAAATGTGGAGGTGGGAAGGATGAATGCAATGTCATGCAAATCTGATTTCAAGTGACTCATCGTGTTAAGAGAGGAGAAAAAAACTCATGTAGTTGTTGCATACAATGACATACTTAGTATTCTATGAAGAGAAGGATAGCTACAAACAATACAAGTACAGAGACAATGCTGATGAGAACAGTCATTGAGAGAACTACCTGGTTCAGGTTCTGTGTCTTCAGTTGTCTGGCCCTCCTATAATCTCCAAGATTTGAGTATGTGATTGCCAGAGAGTGCATAGAAGTCAGGGTATCTGGATGATCATCACCCAGAAGCTGTTTCTGTTTCTCCAGCACAACAACTTGGAGTTCTTTAGCACTTTGATACTCTCCAAGATTTGAGTATGTGATTGCCAGAGAGTGCATAGAAGTCAGGGTATCTGGATGATCATCACCCAGAAGCTGTTTCTGTTTCTCCAGCACAACAACTTGGAGGTCTTTAGCCTTCTGATGCTCAGCAAAAACTGAGTATGTGCTTGCCAGATTATGCATAGAAGTCAGGGTGCGTGGATCATCATCACCCAGAAGCTGTTTCCATTTCTCCAGCACAACAACTTGTAGGTCTTTAGCCTTCTGATGCTCAGCAAGAACTGAGTATGTGCTTGCCAGATTATGCATAGAAGTCAGGGTGCGTGGATCATCATCACCCAGAAGCTGTTTCTGTTTCTCCAGCACAACAACTTTGAGGTCTTTAGCTTTTTGATACTCTCCAAGGTTCAAGTATGTATTTGCCAGATCATTCATAGTGGACAGCATGAGTGGATGATCATCACCCAGAAGCTGTTTCCATTTCTCCAGCACAACAACTTGGAGGTCTTTAGCCTTTTGATGCTCAGCAAGAAATGAGTATGTGCTTGCCAGATTATGCATAGAAGTCAGGGTGTGTGGATCATCATCACCTAGAAGCTGTTTCTGTTTCTCGAGCACAACAACTTTAAGATCTTTAGCTTTTTGATACTCTCCAAGGCTCAAGTATATATTTGCCAGATCATTCATAGTAGACAGCATGTGTGGATGATCATCACCCAGAATCTGCTTTTGTTTGTCCAGGACAAAAACCTCTAGTTTTTCTGCTTTTTGATGCTCCCCAAGATCTGAGTATGTGACTGCCAGATTACCCATAGTACTCAAGGTATCTGGATGATCATCACCTAGAGTCTGTTTTTGTTTCTCTAACACAAAAACCTTCAGTTCTTTGGCCTTTTGATACTCTCCAAGATCTGAGTATGTGACTGCCAGATTACCCATAGTACTCAAGGTATCTGGATGATCATCACCTAGAAGCTGTTTCTGTTTCTCCAGCACAACAACTTTGAGGTCTTTAGCTTTTGATACTCTCCAAGGTTCAAGTATGTATTTGCCAGATCATTCATAGTAGACAGCATGTGTGGATGATCATCACCCAGAATCTGCTTTTGTTTGTCCAGGACAAAAACCTCTAGTTGTTCTGCTTTTTGATGCTCTCCAAGATCTGAGTATGTGACTGCCAGATTACCCATAGTCCTCAAGGTATCTGAATGATCATCACCCAGAATCTGTTTTTGTTTTTCCAGCACCAAAACCTTCAGTTCCTCTGCCTTCTGATGCTCTCTGAGATCTGAGTATGTAGCAGCCAGATTATGCATAGCCCTCAAGGTATCTGAATGATCATCACCCAGTATCTGTTTTCGTTTCTTCAGGACAAAAAGCTGCAGTTCCTCGGCCTTCTGATGCTCTCCAAGACATGAGTATGTGACTGCAAGATTACCCATATTACTCAAGGTATGTGGGTGATCATCACCTAGAGTCTGTTTTTGTTTCTCTAACACAAAAACCTTCAGTTCTTTGGCCTTTTGATACTCTCCAAGATCTGAGTATGTGACTGCCAGATTACCCATAGTACTCAAGGTATGTGGATGATCATTACCTAGAGTCTGTTTTTTGTTTCTTCAGGACAAAAAGCTGCAGTTCCTCGGCCTTCTGATGCTCTCCAAGACATGAGTATGTGACTGCAAGATTACCCATAGTACTCAAGGTATGTGGATGATCATTACCTAGAGTCTGTTTTTGTTTCTCCAACACAAAAACCTTCAGTTCTTTGGCCTTTTGATGCTCTCCAAGATCTGAGTATGTGACTGCCAGATTACCCATAGTCCTCAAGGTATCTGGATGATCATCACCAAGGATCTGTTTGTGTTTCTCCAGCACAAAAACCTTCAGTTCTTTAGCCCTCTGATGCTCTCCCAAATCTGAGTATGTGAGTGCCAGAGTACCCATGGTACTCAAGGTAACTGGATGATCATCACCCAGAACCTGTTTTTGTTTTTCCAACACGAAAACCTTCAGTTCTTCTGCCTTTTGATGCTCTCCAAGACATGAGTATGTGACTGCAAGATTACCCATAGTACTCAAGGTATGTGGATGATCATCACCTAGAGTCTGTTTTTGTTTCTCTAACACAAAAACCTTCAGTTCTTTGGCCTTTTGATACTCTCCAAGATCTGAGTATGTGACTGCCAGATTACCCATAGTACTCAAGGTATGTGGATGATCATTACCTAGAGTCTGTTTTTGTTTCTTCAGGACAAAAAGCTGCAGTTCCTCGGCTTTCTTATGCTCTCCAAGACGTGAATATGTGACTGCGAGATTATCCATAGTACTCGAGGTATCTGGATGATCATCACCTAGAGTCTGTTTTTGTTTCTCTAACACAAAAACCTTCAGTTCCTTTGCCTTCTGATGCTCTCCAAGATCTGAGTATATTCTGGCCAGACCACCCATAGTCATTAATGTATCTGGATGATCATCACCCAGAATCTGTCTTTGCTTCTGCAGCACAAAAACCTCCATTTCTTTAGCCTTCTGATGCTCTCCAAGATCTGAGTATATAACAGCTAGATTACCCATAGTCCCTAAGATATTTCTATGAGCATTATCAAGAATCTGTTTCTCTAGCACTTTCTCCAGAAGATCCTTGCTTTCCTTGTATTTTCCGGCTCTCCTAAAGATCAATCCATATTGAAACTTGAAATCTAAAGCTATTTTTGCACCATTTTGTACAGTCATCTCAATGTGTGGACATAATCTCACACTAGCCAATTGAATACCCTCCTCTGGATGTTCTGAAATAGCCATGCCAAGTATAGCCCCAACTGCAGACTTATATTTTTCTTGATCACCAACTGTTGTTTGACACCAATCATGTACTAATGGATGGATGGAAAAGAGCTTTTTCTCTGAATCAAAGCTAATCAGTGAATAGGCCTGGAGCTCATTTGTGGCTTTCAAAAATTTCAATGAGTCCCATTCCCCAGTTGGGCCCAGAAAATGCGCAAGAAATTCCAGTGTGTTATGCAACTCTTCTTTGGATGGCCCATAAGATTGAAACCTATACTTGGATGCACTGCTGAAAATTTCTTCTGAAATTCCATTGTAATCCAGAAATGAACAATGCTGTAAGAACAAGCGACCTGCTGGTTGAAGCTTGTCAAAACTAATTTGCCATGTAGTATATACTGTCCAAGCATAGTGATCATGAGATTGAGAAGGTTTTTCAGTAAGGAGCTGCGCTTTGTGCTTTGTGTAGAGAGCAAGATAGCCCCTCAGGTCTTGAGATTTTGCTATAAATGCACCAGCTTGTACAATTGCAAGGGGTAGATAGTACAGCGTCTAATATTATTCAATGTCAATATTGAATATATTTTGAGTTACAGCATACCTTGACAATGTCCACTGCAACCTGTTTAGTTTCAATTGTGGGTTCTTGTGCAGCACTCTTGAGTAACAATGCCACTGCATCTTTCTCCTCCAGGTCTGATACATGGGAATATGCCCCAGCATAAACACAAATTTCAGGATTTCGAGAGGTGATAATAACATGCCCATAATTGCATGCAGGCAGAATATCATGCAGATTGATACTTGGATCATCTGCATTATCCAAGACAAGAAGCCATTTTTCAACTTTACTTCTGAGCCAGAGTGAGCCATCTTGTCGAGAGTTCCCAGAATGCTTGATAACAGCAATATTCTTGAGACCTGTACCAATTGCCACAATAGAACCACTGTCAATGAAAAAGATGTCTGAGAAGCTAAAACAAACAATCTTAGCTGAGAAACTTATTCTATTGATTTCTGGCTCACCGAGATGATGACTCACTGATGAATTTCAGAGCAATCTGTGTCTTTCCAGCACCTCCAAGTCCATATAGTACATAAATTGTTTGAGTCCCTTGGTTTGAGTTGAAAAAATGATGCATTTTATCAAGAATATCCCTTCTGCCTTGAAATATTCTTGATGGATGAGGGCATTCAAGAACACTTTGGGATGCTTGAATGAATGACTGCTCCACAGCAAGTGTGGCTTGCAGATTAGTGACAGTCAAATGTTGTGTATTGATGTGAACAGTGGGACCCAACCCAGTCCCACCATGACCACCAGTGCCATGTGGGTGCCCCTGACCGCCAGGACCACCTTGGCCACCTACCCAAAAATGATAATCATTAGGCAGAGGAATTTTCTTTTCACTTACCCTTGATGTTCAGTTGTCGAGGTTCCTCGGAAAGCATGATATCACCAAGGTTGTCACTATCACATGGACTGCCCTGGCCAGGCTCATGTTGATCTACTAAAACTGAGTGATTTATTCAGCAGAGTGAATTTCATCTCTAACCAGTGACATTTTGCAGATCATCTTGGGGAAGCATAGTATTGTCAGGTTCCTGGGAAGATTGATGGGGACTGAGATTGTGGATCTTTGCAGAGACATATCAATTGCTAGTCAAGTTTCTTCAAAAGCAAGGACTGACCGAAGAGCAGACAGGGTGTTGCGAGGTGAGTGGGGGGAGTAAACAAAAGAGGTAGCACAGCCAACTGGGCTGTGCTCTTCCCAGTTGTTCGGTAACTCCGACATGAGACATGTTCGCTGTGCCTTGCCTTTGATATGGGACTTCTTTGTGAGAAGATAGAGAGGAGGAGGGACAGATGAGACGCTAGTGCCTCGCTCAGACATAGACACGGACGCGGATGGACGCAGAAGACAAGCGAACCAAGAGATATATTGATACGCGCCGCGTAACAAGCGCCGTAGCACGCCGAAACAAACATCTAGTCTAACATTCTTGTGTCTAGATAATAGATATCTGACTCACAGTGCTGACAGACGGCAGAAAAAAAGTCAACCAATGCTGCTGTGGACAAATTTTGGTTAGTATGTACAAGATGTTGGAGCACGAGTTGCATGACCGCGCACAGCCCTGCCTTTAGCACTTAGTTGTGAGGTTCCTGGTTTCAATGGATCTGTTCCTGACAGACAGAATGGGTCCTAATTACTATAAGTGCTATGAATCTCGCTAGCGGCCCCAACTTGGCGGTTGGGTCGCACGTGCACTGCGGTACATAGGTTTCCTTGTTGGAACCCAAGAAAATAATCCAATAAGGCTCAGGAATGAACCTGTTGCAGATGCACGGAGAATACCTTTGAGGCTACGGACTAGTTGTACAAATTCGCCAGTACTGATTAGGTCAAATGAAAGGGTAATTAGGGGTAAGGGACGATATCTTTATGGTCTCAATACAACAGCCAAAGACGTCGGACATACAGAGCAATGATCTCAGCATTCTTCCCATTCCCTTTCTTAATCTTCATCGGACTCGTTCTCCGAGGAAAGTAGCAACTACGTACGTGGAGCCGATACCCGTGTCCAACCCGATAATTGCTACATCTGTAATATCGAGCACCCATTTGGAAGTTATGAATTGCCTGTGAATCATCGTTCCGAGTCGGGCGTGCGTATGTGCCCATTATCTCTTTGAATTTCCTTTGAATTCATTATTCGGGTAACGACGATTCTTCGGCCGCACCGTGCGAAAACCTTGGAGAAACATCCCTGGCCCGCCCCCCAACTCTCATAAGGGCGCATGCCCGCCTTTACTCGACCGAGAACCAAATTCTCATGATTATTTTTTACAGGTGCGTTGCGCCGCCGTCCAGCTCGTACATACCCACATCGCGCATTGCCCCTCGAGTTGGGGTTGGGTTCCCGTACTGAGAGCCAAGCTCGTAGCATCCCTTCGCGACCGCTCGCCGTCAAGTCTTGAGCTCGATACACCGCTGTACAGGTAAGGATACAGCTCATTAGCTCGTACGTCAATATCTATCTGAGTACGCGTACACAAATGTCGAGGTGGTGTTGACCCAGTCGGTACAGCCAGCGAAGTAGGAAGCAAATGAGGAATGAAAAAATGTAATGAGCACCAGGAGCAAGTGTAAAGTAACACTGAAAGTCGAATCCGAATCGTGGTCGGCGAGTCGCATCAGAACTCATCCTAGAAAAATTCCCCCCGTCAAATTCATCACCATCCCTGCTACCCACATTCATCCTCCTTCCGCCGTCCGTCAGGGAAACGCCCCTCGATCCCACTCACTACGCTGCCTCGCCCACTTCCCCACACCCTCTCTCCCTCCGTCCCCGTTCCCTGTCGCTGTGGATGAGCGGGAGGGCTGGAGGGCGTGTTGAAGGCGAGGGCTGGAGGGAGCACGGCCGAAGCCCTCGTGAAAATCGCAGCGCTGAAACCCACCCATCCCTTCCCCCTCCCCATCCCAAAGCCTACACTCCCGCTGCGCCGTGACAGAGACAGCCCCGGACTCGGGAGCGCAGCCCTACCCACTTCCCTCCCTTCCCTCCCTGTTCTCCCTCCCGCTCCGTGAACTCCCTCCACGCCTCCCGAACCCAGGGTCGAAGGAGGGGCAGGTCTCACCCGGAGACCCACGAAGGCGGCCGGGAACCCACCAAACGCGCCGTGGGTGACGTGAGGGCGCCAAAGAGGTCGTCAAATCCCTCCTTCATATCCGTCCTTCGCCGAGCCCTATCCCTCACGAATACCCCTCCTCCCCACCCACCACGCCGCCGCCTTCTCGTTCTCCCCACTTCGCCACTTCCCCATACCCTCCGTGCTCGTTCACCGTCGAAGACTGGGACAACTGGAGGGCGTGTCGGAGAGGAGGCTGGATGGCGTGTCGATGGAAGGGAGGGCTGGAGAGCGTGTCGAGAGGAGGGCCGGCGGGAGCAGGCCCTGATGCAGCGCTGAGGGCGACCCATGCCTTTCGCGAAGCCGGCACTCCCGTGCCGCGACGGCGATAGCGAGACGACAGCCCCGGGCTCGCCATACTGAAGGGCGTGTCGATGTCGAAGAGCGGGAGGACTGGAGAGCGTGTCGAAGGGTGAGGGGGAGGGCCGGAGGGAGTAGGACCGAAGGGCTTGTAAGGTTCGCGGCGCTGAAATCCGCCCATCTCGTTCCCAGAACCTGCACGGCTGCGCCGCGCCTCGTCGCGACGGCGACGGCGACAACCCCGGGCTCGGGAGGGCCTGCTTGTACACCCGCTCGATCGACGTCTCCTCGCAATCCTCCCTCCGCACCCTCTCAGTCGGCCTCGAAGCCAAAGGCGTCCCTCCCGCAGCCGTAGCCGAAGGCAGAATGCGAGGCGGGAACGAAGCCGAAGCTGAAGAAGTCGGAGTTGGAGGCGGAATCGGAGGGTGGAGGATGACCTGAATCCGCGCGGCGTGCCGTCGAAATCTTCCGCTCCAAC
This sequence comes from Mycena sanguinolenta, assembly GCA_014462675.1. Classification (NCBI taxonomy): domain Eukaryota; kingdom Fungi; phylum Basidiomycota; class Agaricomycetes; order Agaricales; family Mycenaceae; genus Mycena; species Mycena sanguinolenta. Next base: position 110,009 of record JACAZH010000059.1, on the reverse strand, counting down.
GTAGGCATGCCGCTCCGACGTAGGCATCAGGATGAGGAAAAGCATGGGTGAACGCGCCAAAGAAGTCGATGTCGAGCGTCGAATGTGCCGCGCCCCGCCACCGCACAACGGAGACATAGCGAACGAGGGGGTACGGTGAGCATGGGGAGCAGGTGCGGAGGAAAAGGGAAAGAGGTCGAGGTGGGCGGGAACGAAGCGAGCGTCGACGACGCCGCGCTGGGATGCGTTTTCATGCTTCCTTCCGACAGGCTCTTGACGACTTCAGCTTGCGTTTGCTGCTGCCGTTGTCTGGAAATTCGCATGTCAGCACGAAATCAAGCGAAGTGAGGTAGAGGAACGGATGAGTACGTACCAGAGCCGACGAGGGGCGAATACACCGGCCCACACCGCTCCCCAAAATCGAGCCCCGCCAGCTAGACCTCGTCCTAGACCTCCGACTCGACCATTTCCTGCCCATCGGCTGCGGTGCGAGGGGCAGAGGGCGCGTATATGAGGCCGTCGAGGTCCGCGGTGTCTTCGTCCTCTGCATTTCTCGCTGCGGCGGCGTGGAGGTGGGTGAGCGCGTTTACAGGTGGCATGGAGACGAGGAGACGAGAGCAGGACGTGCAGGAACGGAACGGGTATTCCCCGATTCGTCGCCGTCGAGGGGAGGTCTGAAGCCGTCGACATGTCGGGCGTACGTGGTGATTCCGATGGGAGAGCGCGACGGCGAGGGTTTTTGAAATGCGCGATTTGGGGCTTGACGGCGGGCGGGGCGCGGTGGGGGGGTGCCTCGCCTTCTCGTGCGCCATCGACGTCGCGTTGGCGTAGCGTAGCCGTGGAGTAGCCGTGGAGCGGACGGGTGGGAGTGGGACGCGGGGAGGTGGATGGCATGCAGAGACCGATATCGAGGTAATGCGGAGGATGCAGCGCACGGCCCGCGACGTCCGCCGAGGTGACGTCCTGGAGCTGAGTTGGCGCGGCGCCCTCAAGCGCCTAGTGCGAGCAGGTCGTCTGCTCCGGAAACGATCGAAGCCCCAGAGGGAAAAACGCCTCGACGTGCGCGTGAACGGGTGCCGAGGCCTTCTTGAGCGGGATACGAGTACAGCGAGAGACGTCTGGATTCGCTGCGGCGGCGTTGTGCCAACCGCCCGAGGCGAAGAGGGAGGAGTGCGAGTGGCAGTTGGAGTGAAGGTAGGAGTCGGGGGCAGGCCCCAGGACCAGAGATCATCAAGTGCGCAAGACGGACGCGTCGCATCCCAGCGTTGCGGAATTGGCGTCGGTGCTTGTGTATGCGTTCGAAGCTGAGTCCCAATGTTGCCAGAGCCTGGCATGGGACAAGAGCAGAGTGAGCAGGAGGTTGACGAGAAGCGGGGTGTGTCACTCACGAGGGCTGGTCCATCTTCGTCGCCCCTTCTCCGCTATTCTCTGCCCTTCTTCGCTATTTCATTCGCTCCCCGGGGCCGCAAGTCGAGCGAGCTTCACGCGCAGAGGCACGCAGCAAAGGCATCGTAAGCATGTCTTCTATCCGAGTGAAGGCCAGCGCTTGAAAGCACCAGGATCCGGCGGGCGACTGGACCATGAGCGTCTACAATTGCCGAGATCGGTCAAGAGGAAAGACACGCGGAGGGCGCTAGTTGGGCGCTTATGATCACGGTGTGACGTCACATCTTCGTTTCCTCCGCCCTGCTTTGAAAATTACCGGGATTCTTTCGAGCTATATACATACAAGAAGTCTCGTTCACAATTTCAAACCGCGCGCGATTTGCCGAATCCAATTTCTGAGCTCTCAAACCTCAATCAGCCTGCCGGTGGACAAATTTATAGTCGTGCCAAGAATTTCCTCGCGGCGTGCAGGCCTTTGGGCCACCTCATCACGGAGAAATGCGTCAGCTTTGTTCAGCTTTGACAGGGAAATTCTCTTGAGGTCTGCCACTGAGCTATGAAAGTTCACGACGCAGAACACGTACTTGAGCTAACCTTCGTGCCGTGCGCGCTGAACGACTCGGAATCCTTGACTCTTTTTTGTCTTCTTTTTTGCAGCCTTTTGTCGTGTCGGGCGATAAGAGTATCGGAGGTATGTGTGTACAGCGTCTCTGTCTGCTTTAGCTCCTGCAGCCTCAATCACTCTCTCGAATGCGAAAGATGCGTACTTATTTTGCTTATTTCCCTATTATTTCTGTTATTGAATATCGTCCGATTGTGCAGAGCTTCCCTATCCTCATCCCAACACACCATGCACATTACTTACTTGCCTGGCGTTCTCGAAGATATTGAAATTGCAGTACGTTGCTTCCTCCCCGTTTCCTACAACACCGATTAATTAACTGCGCTCAGGTGTCTCGGGCTCGTTATCGCCTACATAGACGTCGAAGACACTGCACTCCAATCGGTGGGTCCTTGCCTCCATTGCTTTCTCCCTGCTCCTTCGTCTTCCTTCCCTCCGTCCCCTTCCGTCCCGCCTTGACCCAGTCTAATGCGCGAACAGATCCATCGACGGCTCCACGATACGGACCGCCGTGATCTGCGACCTTCAAGAAATCCTCAAAAAATCCACAACAGAGCTCGAGCTGCCCAGCCGTCGAGGTGCATAGCCCTTCTCCCTCCCGCCCTGCCCCTCCCGCTCCCTGTCCTTGCACCTCCGCGCACACTCTGGGCAAGGGACAAGGCACGGCGGCCCGCCGGAGCCTACGCCGTGGCCTTGGTCTGTCTGTCTCTGCGACGCAACGCGCCCGTGTTGCCGAAGCGTGCGCCGACCCGCACCGTCGCGCGCTCTGTCTCTGCCGACCTCTACGCGTAAGCTACGCGTCGGCGTCTTGACCTCCCCGCGGCGCACTCCATACCCATATCAATCCCGCTCTCCCTCCCATTTCCACTTCGCATTCCTGAGCCCACGGCAACTGATTCTTTTTCTGGCAGGTCGACGTATCCGCCCACCCCCGAAGCGCAGAACAAGGAAACTTGCCGCTCAGTACTCTGTTCGGTGCGTCCTTCCCTCAGGCTTTCGTCTGCTTTTCTCTTTCTTTGGTTCTCGTTTCGGTTCTGTGTTTTCTTAGTGTCGCGTGTGGGTGTCAGTGTCGATGTGCGCGTAGCGGGAAGCGCAAAGCCGAGGGTGAATGTCGAGGCCTCTCGAGGACAGGGAGAGGATGGTGCAACGCGGAGCGTGTGCGGTGTGCTGGTGATACGATGCAATGATATGCGTCCGATTGAAATGTCGGGCGAAGATCGGGAGGGAGGAGTACCTGCGGGCGCTGATGAAGTGCGTTACGAAGGCGAGAACGATGCGAATATTGGGGGAAATGGTAAAGTGCGATTCACAGTGCGGCATACATGTATCAGCGACGGTGGTGACTGCGAGCGATGGAAATGTACCCGGAACCGCTCGTGGAATAAATTCTTCCCAGCAGTCAGCTAAAGGGGAGCGCGAAGGGTGCTAGTGAGACTCGCGAATCGGGACCGCCGACTGTCGAGGGGGGTGCGGGTGCGATTGGGATGCGGTCGAGCAGGAACGACGACCCGAGGACGCAAGCAGGGGATGAGCGTATGTGCGCTGGCGACGCGCGGTGTCCATGGAGGTGGCGGAAGAACTGGTGGATTGGGGAGTAATGGGGAGAGGAGGGAACGAAGCGTAACCGACCTTTCGGCGACGTCTCTATGTCTCACTGCGATGCGTCAGCGCCGCGGCCAGGCTCAAGCGGTGGAGGAAACAAAGCGGCAGATGGTCATGGGGCACGAGGGAAGTGCGCTCGTTGACCCGCACAGCAGGCCGATGCAGTGGAGGAGGATGTACGCAGCACACCTCGATCCCCACACCGCGTTGTGCACCCCATGTCCATCTTCATTTTCATTCTCTTTCGCCGTATCCCGGAATTCTATATGCTGAGTGATTTTCTTCAAGACTTGGATGATGCTCTTCTGCTTCACTATTGCGCGGACGTGCGTCCACGCCGACTCGCCGTCTTGGCGGAACCGACAGCCGACCTGATGCGGGTATTCTTGCTTTTTTTGTTTCGGCTTTCGCCAGTGTGGATGTCGTGGGATGCGGGAAACAGAGAGGGAGACTTGTGGATCTCCGACGATGAAGAAATAACGTCCGAGATTGATTTGAGTGCCGAGGGATGCTCGTCGATCTTTGCAGGAAGCTATATGAACGGGTGGCAGCGAGGTCGAGCCGGCACCCGTCCCCAAGCAGGGCGCGAGAGCAGGAGAGAGATCGAGCCAGATGGAATAGCGGGGAGGGTCAACGCAGAGTGCGTGCACATACCGGCGCCACTGTCGGGGCACAGGGACAGAATTAAGGCGTGATGACAGGAAACGGGGAAGCGACAGTGATCGTGGGGTCGTGGGAGGCGAAAGATGTCTACAGCTTTTATACGAACGCACTCGCACCTCGATCTCCGCGGGTTGTATCCCATTTCCCCCCGCGCTCGGAATTTAGACATGGGATAGGCCACTAAGTTCTTTTCCAACAGGCGTGTTGCTAATACTCACCGAACGGATGCTTCTGGCATTCGGTGTCCCCCTCCGTTCTTAGTTTCCGTCGCCGCCCGTTCTCCCTAATTGGTGTGCACCACGGGTGCACGGAGAACTGGATTCTTTTCCGAGGACAAGTGAAGCTGGAGTAGGTGTGTTCCGTGACGCGATGCGGTCCATGCATCCAACTGAAATGATGCGACTGGTGGAGTGCGTGAAGCCAAGGACAACCGATATGCAAGAGATATATGATATGGGCCAGGGCATGTGAGGCGGGACGAGGAGCAGACAGGATAGCATGCATGCGCAGCACAGAATTTGCGTGCCGGTGCGTGCATGAGGGATGCGATACGGAGCCACGATAGTCGTGTGCTTGTTAATCTTGCCAGAGGAACTGGAGTTGCATGCACGGACTCCTCTAGCTATGGCGTTCGAAGTGTACATTTAATTGGCCGCAAACGATTTGGGCTTTTTCGGAGCTTCCGCAATATAAATTCACCTGTTGTGCCCACTTAACCGGCCCAATTAGCCGTGGCACACCATCACGATGGCCCGGCTAATTGGGCATCGTTTCCGGTAGATCGCGGTGTACAGTTTAAATACTGCTCAAATGCTATGCAAATAACATACCTTCCGGCTGTCCTCAAGCAAGCGGCATCCACAGCGTCCATCAGGCGCTGATGCCCTTGATGGCGCCGTCCTGTGCGTCGCGTAAGTGACGAACGAGATCAAGCGCCATCACGCTTGGATCAGAGCCGTCAAATCTTGATGCGCGGGACTCTGTTCCGGTTGACAGTCGATCCCCGTTGTCAAGGATGACGGCCCAATCCCAGAGGCTCACGCGGCTTCCTCAGCAGCCGCACAACCCAGGACGCGAACACGCCCAACCCATCCAACCCACCCAGCCCGCCGATCGCGTCCATCACACGGAATCAAAAGTCGGCGACGTTGTCGGCGATGACGGCGGCAAAATATCCTTTAAAAATCATGGAAGATTTTGGTTATGTAGTGTGCATGTACACAATAAAAAAAAACGTGAAGTAATGCCTAGAACCGATGTCATGGAACCGCGTAAATCGACTTTTATTCGCAAAATGTCGCCCACTCAACTTTCCCCCTACCCTGCCGGTGCCTCATGCGGCGAGCACGATGGCCCTGGGGAAAAGCCTTGTAATAACTTACATCCAGCGCTATCCGCCATCAACGGTGTACTGGAGTGGCGGCAAGCGCGCTTTCCACCTCGGTGCAGGCAGCAAGCAGCATATCGGCTGCGGCATTGCAGGTCAGACCAGGAGCTTGCAGTGCTGCATGTGCTACAGGATCTGTGTGCAAGACTAGTGACATCATAGACATGAGGCTGCGTCGTCCAGCATCCACAGCGCAGCGCTGGTCACCGTTTCGTTGCAGCACAGCACTGGCAATAAGTGCGTGGGGTTGCACATGGTGCGTCCGAACATCCGTCTGCGACACATCCGAATCAATCCGCCGCACTACTCGGGGGTTCCACGCTGTACGGCCCGAAAAAGTGCGGCGCACCAGCTGCGGGACGACCAGGAAACGCTGGTCCTTGCCGGCATTGTCTATGCAGACCCTTGAGCGGTCAAAGAGCTGGGTATTGCGCTTCCCTGCTTGGGCACAGAACCGGAGAGACCGATGTGCCATGCATCTGCGGGGCTCGGGGCTATGCCAGCTGCAAGCCCGACACAGTGCCGAGGGTATCTGTGATGTGGCACGAGAATTTTGCGCATTCATTATAGATGACACGCAACTGAAAATGGTGACCAAGAACACATATCAAGCAACTTTCAAACCCACATATGGACTGCAGACACGCCGTAGACCAAAAGAAATAATGTATCCTTGCCAGCAACGACTCAAAATCTTGTCAAATATGATGACCACGCGAAAAAAAGGCGTAAATCCCGCGTTCAAAGGCACCAAACAGGCGAAGCAAAGGCAGAGAGGTGGTGATTAGGTCCCCCAGGGAAAGACTGTCAAGTTTCAGGCGGACTGGGTCAAATACAGGGAGTTTCTGCACAGAGGAGTTCGAGGCTGGAGAAACCACCTGTACCAAATTGTCCGCGCTGTAAAAAGTGCCAAAAACGTGAGGAAAACAGCCCGTGAATCCATAGAACAAGTTTGAGGGTGAACTAGGGGGAGAAGAGGCACAGAGCAGAAGTTTCGAGGGAGATGGTGGAGGATGAGAAGAGAAATTGTCACGCTGGTCACGTCGGGTAACCCCCCCGAATGACTCCGACAGATGTCCGAACAGGTCACTAACATCAAGTTAAGCCTCGCCTCAAACATTCACGAAGTGTTCGACAATTTGAAGTAGATAGATTCCTTCCTACTAATTAGCCAAATTTTTTAGTGAAGTTTGTTGGGATTTTTGTGCAAAGTGTGAGGCCAGAGCACGGAAGCTGCCTTCTGTAGCACTTGGAGTTCAAAACCGCTCAAACATCTGACATTCGTCGATTGCATCCATGATAAAACATCCTCTTGAGCCCTCATACTGTAAATACCTCCCAAAAATATGATCCCATTGGGAAACGAAAGTGAAGATGGAGTTTGTCAGAAGGTGTCTGGAACGGTCACTAATAGAAACTTCGTCCTGGCTTTGAACATTCACGCAATTTTGAATAATTTGAAGTAGGTAGATTTGTCAGTTGCGTTCGCTCATCAGGAAAAACCAGATCCGCCATTTGGAGCCAAATGGTCCCAATTGGCCCAATTGACAGATTGTTGACAATTACTCAATTAAGAAGGTGGGTATATTCTGATCCCAATTGTCGCCAAATATTTGACATTGTCACACATTACTGCCAATTGGCGCCGCTTTCGTAGGTTGTGTCAGGAATTATGTTAGATTTAATTGAGATTCACACTGGCTTTACACGAAAACAAAACTATATGCCATTATTATATAGGGTAGAACATGTGTAGTATATCAATAGAACGACTAAGTAATGAAGAGACTCGGATGCGGTAAAGGAAGGAACAACTCGGGGGGTGGTCAGATATTAAAACGTGGTAGCTTAAGAACATCGGGGACAGGGATGCACATGTGGCTGGGAACAAAGCAACGGCCGCACATCAAGCTTGTTCGAAGAGGAGCATAGCCTCTTGCTCCATCAAAGATGGCTTTGCCGTCTTGATGTGTTGCGAGAACGGAGTGCCGGCGCTGATTGAACATCAGACCAATCTCAGTCTAGCAGGCAAAATGGAATTGCTTACGCAGCTTGGGCAAAGATACGCTCCATCGTCTGATGATACTGGTCTGGTTTTGATGTCTTGAGCAATTCTAGGATGCTCCGATGAACACTGTAAACATCCTTGAACCGCTTCTCGTCAAAATCTGTGGCATGGAGCTCCCCCATAGACCAGTCCTGTAGTGCACTCCATATCTATGTATGGGCGGCTGAGAATAGAACAGTGGAGCAAATGTGTCACTTACTGCGGCACAAGAAATGGCGACCAATGACGGAGTTGCCTCGTAGTTGCCGTTGGCGTTCCGCGTGAACATCTCTGAACAACGCTCAGCAATGGCATTTTTGCCCTTGAAGATGGTGGACATGACGTCGGAGATCCCTTTGTGGAGGTAAGGCTTGGCAGGATCAGGTCTGCCATACTACAGAAGGAAATGGGCTAAGAAATACACAAACAAGATAGGTCCACGCACAACTAGAGTTTGAGAACGTGGTTCGATGACCTATGTAGGATAAATTGCCGCATGAATGAATTATAGTGGTACTTACATCTGGCTTTTGTTCATATGCAAATGATTGTGACTTGAGGAGGCGTTCGACACGTGCAACGCAGTTATTCTGGACCTTGTAGTCACCAAACATGATTGATATGGCAGTAGTCTTGAACGCTCCACGGAAAGAGCTGATGCGAGTGTGTAACTAAGGAGAAATCAGATAATATCACAAGAAGAGGAATGATCCCAAAAACCCACGAGCGCAGCAAGCATTTCACCGTATCGAGATAAAACAGTGCCATCGGGCGTACAGAGCTCAACCATTGCTACAATCTTCCGGAGTTGATGATCTTCTGCCGCACTAGTGAGAGCGTCGAGGGCGAAAGCTGTTTTCTCAGCTGGCTCGGGACACATATCATCCTGAATGTAGCATGACTTGTAATAATCCAGTGCGACACGAACAACCTTTTGAACGTCTGGATGCTGCAACTTGAGGTTTATACCACCGGTCTGGGAGAAACGAATCCCGAGGTCGTTCTCATCAAAGACCGGGGAGGCATCGACGTCATCGTGAACACTTTCATTACCCTCGGCAGGGGAGCGGGACATGCCACGATGGTCAACGTGCCCGCGTGATGTTGACGCTGAAGGCTTTGATGGGGCCCATGAAGGCACCTAGCATTTTAAAATTCTTTCAGTATGCTGTGAAGAACAAGTGAAAGACTCGCCTCGATTGCATGACGCTTGGTAGTGCTTTTGCGAGCGGTGGAGCGTAACCGTGAGGGAGGAGGTGTGAGCTAGAAATTTCAGAATAACTAGATCATAGTATAAAGGGGAAACAACACACCGTGCTCAGGTCCAGCCTGCGTAATGGCTGCTCATGGTGGCTCTGTGTGGTCGCAGGGGCCGGAATAGATGGCTTCGAGGGCTTAGCTTGAACATAGGCTCGGATTGAACAGGTGAGCGCCATGATCAACTCAATGCGAAACAGACTCACCGGTGTGGGCTCCGACTCTAGAGTGTGCTTGTGCGCTGCATCAAGCCCAGCTTTAAGGCCAAGATCGTTGTCATCGTCAGAGATGTCCATAGAATTCAAAGCCAATGCATTTGAGCTGATAGAAGAACGGCTTGAGGACCGACGATGCCGACTAGACTCGACATTACTGCTCATGAAGTCGTGAAAAAGAAAGTTCGGAAGTGATGTCATAGTGCACGTACCGCCTCTTCGAGCCTGTCTCTGATTGCCGCTTCGTCGAGACCTTCAAGATCGTCCACTTCCGGCTCATCGTTGTTGTCCTCGTCGTCTTGGTCATCGCCTTGGTCATCGTCTCCGGAATCCCTGTTTTCGTCCTCGAAGAGCTGGTCGGGATGAACATGTTCCTGGACTGAATTCGGCTCCTTGTGAGATTTCTTTCTAGGTACTGGGGCTGAAACAGGAATGGCGTCTTCGTCTAGCTCGTCAACAGCGTCACTCTTTTGGTCTATCATTGGATTGTTCAGGCCACATATCCCAAAAGGCTTGAAAATGTACTCACATAATTGCTGTTGCTGCTGGGCAGAAGCAGCGTCTGTCTCCTCGGCATCATAGCTCGGGCCTGTAGTATCAGACGACATGAGTCACTAGGATCAAAGCCAGGTCGAGAGTAACACCTATTTGGCTGGTTTTCGGAACTTTGGAACGCTCTGACTGTTGGGCTGTCGACGCCGAACGCTTCCTAGCATTTGAGGCGGGTGCTTTTGAGACATAACCACGAGGCGCAGCTCCATTCCACACTGAAGAGTTAAATCAACTCAGGAAACACCGGGATACTGCTGCATCGCAAGCTACGAGACTCACCAGCTTTTTCATTTGCTTTGTTTTTTGCAGCGCGTGGTGCTACAAAATGATAAGCAACTTGACCAATCGTGAAAAGGCGGGTACGTACGGCGAGAAACTGCATTATCTGCTGGTGGCTGACTTTGTTTCGGTGTCGGTTTGGGTTTAGGCTTCGGACGGCTGGTCATTTAGGATCTATGTAAAGAGCGGAAGTCTTTTCGAAGGGGACGTGGCGGGAGAATGAATGTGGAAGTTGGTGGGCAGGAAAGGAATGAGGGTGACGTGGTCTCTTCCGACTCGGAGTCGCTTGTGGCTCGTACGTTTTTTTTTCTTGTCATTTCCCAAATATCCGGACCCCTAAATGTTTTCAATTCGCTGTCGCTTGAGCTTCGGGAGTCCCTCTATCGTCTTGCGAAATCCAATGTCTACGCAGGCGAACATTCACTACACTGGCTGCAACAGATGGTTCCGGAATATAACACAGCACCACCGTCAGACGCAGAACACCCGCTGTATTTCGGTTTACCATAAGCTCGTCGCTCAAAAAACTCGGAGTGCACACCGCAGGAACCTGTCTACTGATGCAGCAGGCATTGACGATGAAGAACCCCTTGGCGCCGATGATTCTATGGACCATGATGGCTTCGAGATTGACTCAGCATCTTTCTTTTCTCCGCCTGCAGATTCTGCATCAGGGAAAACCTCCCTTGAAATTTTTCGGTAAAATTTCTTGTGCCCAAAAATTTTCCAACAATTTCTGAAACTTTGGTGAAATTTCACAAAATTCTTCCAAAACTGGGCTCAATGTTCCACATTTTTGTAAACTTGACATATTTATTTTGCTCATTCATCGAAATTTTAGCCCAGTTCTCAGACCTTTCTCCTGTTCAAGGTTGGTTCAGGGTTCGCCCTAATAGCCCGCTTGTAGCCCGCTGTTTGCCCGCTGTGGCCCCTCATTCAACCGTTCTAGTGAATGAGCTTGACATCGTCAATTGAAAGAGCAGGAAGACTGGGGATTGATACTTGGCCAGTATCCAATACACACAGGTGTAAAGAAGCTTTTTGCGCATGCAGCGCATATGCCATCCAAATGACGTGCATTTGCCGAAGACGACATTCATTACAAGTCATTGAAACTCCGATATCAATGCTGTGATTGATGTATCACGGGTTGGTCGGTGGTGCCATGTCACATCCTTCTTGCTCTTTTCCCTCATCCTCAGCGCCCCAAAGCTGTCCTGCACCCTCTCAAGCAATGTCAAGTCTCATCGTAGGGCCATAGGAACTCTAGAAAACACTTCAAGCCAACCTCCTGGCAGCTTTTCCTGTCAAGCTTGACTTGCAAAGCCAGCTAACCAACTCAAGTAGCTCTTGTCTCGCGTCAAGCATCGTCAAACGCCATCAAGCCCTCTCATGTCATCGTCAAGCTTCTCCGACCTTCTCAACCCCTCAAGACAAAATATCTGTGTTCTCTCCTGACCTGCATTGAATTGCCTGCGACTGGCGAGCACATCTTCACGCACTCACACGGCCGCCACATGTATGGCGTATCTTCTATCTTATCCCTATTGCTGACCTCACTACCTTCCAGAGAACGTCCCTGTATACCATACACTGAGGTGCGTACGTCCCTCTGAGTCGTACCGCTGATCCTCGCAAACAGTATACATTACCCAAACAAGATCCGCAACTTGTGCACGATATCTACACCTCCGCATCCCAGCCTTGAATCAAAGGTAATACATTCTCCATTTTTTCCCTCTTGATATGTATACCAACGGAATTACAGTGTTACAATATCTTCCACGCCCCTCGGTCCATCCTCGTCAGTCTCGCTTTGCAGCAGGTCGCAGTCACTATCGTCCTTCGAGTATCCCGCCACCATCGACTATGTTTGCGGGTCACTGACAACCCGGAGCACGCCTCGGACGGCTCCCCCATCTGGTTCCCGATACACGCCACCATAGAGCGGGATGTGCCTCCTTGCGAGTGGATGTGCATGCCGTCGCGTGTGCAGCGGTGTTGACATGTAGTGTACAAGCCTTGTCATGTATCTTAGTCAATTTTAATATTATTTGCTTTCAATTTATCTGGAATGGAAGAGTCGAAAACGAGGAAAATGAGGAGCAGCACACTTCAAAATATCTTCAAAAGTTGCACAAATTTATTGAAAATTTTTTGGTGAGAACATATTTCTGCTCATTTTCGGTAAATGACAAAACTTGACATATTTCCGCATATTTTATCGAAAAATATGTGAAAATTTCTGGGGGGGTTTTCCCTGATGTGACGATTCCGACTCCGAGGAAGAAGATGTCCAAATTGATTGGGAGCCTCCAGCTCGCACACCTGGCCCAGGCGCAAATGTGCCCACCACGGAGGATGCTGCAGCGACTGAGGCTCCTGTCATTGCTAGTTCAATGCCATCCGAGGAGCGCTTCATCCAGCGCCCTCATATTACCAAATTTGGGGGGCAAGCCGGCGCGCCTCTGCCCCAGCGTCAAGCCCCCGACTTTTGAACAGTACGAGGCACATATATCTGCCCTCGACTCGAACGAGTGGTCGCCGTTCAAATCGCGGGTGGACTGGGCGATCGCCCGCTGGGGGAAGTTACGTGGATCAACCTCGACTGCATTTTCAGACTTATTAGCCATCAAAGGGGCAAGCTCATGAATTTATTCTTCTTCCACAAGGCTGACATGTCTCTATTGAAGGTACCTGAGGCCCTGGGTCTGTCATACCGTACCTCGGCTGAGCTGAACGAGATTATCGACAAGAATCTGCCCACCGGCGGTCCTGCCTTCCAGCGAGAGGAGATTGTTGTTGCAGGCGAGGCTTTTGACGTCTACTTTCGCGATATCATCGAGTGTATTCGGGCACTGTATTCAGACCCCGAGTTTGCGAACGTCCTTGTCTTTGTCCCAGAAAGGCACTACGCAGACGTGGACAAGACTGTCCGCCTCTACCATGATTTACACACCGGCAAGTGGTGGTGGGCAACTCAGGTGATCTACATGTGCAGTATTGTTAGACCTTTGCTCACTCCATTCACAGAAAATTCTTGAGCAGCGGAGACCTGGCGCCACTATAATTCCGATCATTATTTCCACAGATAAAACACAAACTACGATGTTTCGAAATAAATCCGCTTATCCCGTTCACATGAGCACCGGCAACATCCCGAAGGGAATTCGCCGTAAGCCATCCCGTCAAGCATATATCCTTATCGGATACCTCCCAACGACATGTCTCGAGCACATCAAAGTAGCAGCTGCTCGTCGACGTGCTATTGCAAACTTGTATCATGCATGCATGCGCAAGATTTTGAGCCCATTGAAAGCGGCGGGCTTGGACGGTATATACACGGCGAGCGGCGATGGGGTTCTTCGGAGAACTCACCCCATTCTGGCTGTCTTCTCCGGCGATTACCCTGAGCAGTGCCTGGCTGCCGGATGCAAGGCGGGCGAATGCCCGACATGCCCGGTAGAGAGTGGCGAGCTCGGGGATTTGGAGGCTCTCTATGAGCCGTGCGATCTCGAAGCCGTGCTAGCTGCACTCGCCAAAGCGGAAGGGGACGCGACCGAGTTTACACGGGCATGCAAAGATGCCGGGATCAAGCCTATCCACCATCCGTTTTGGGAAGATCTACCATTCGTCAACATTTTCCTGTCGATAACGCCCGATGTCCTTCATCAGCTCTTCCAGGGTGTCATCAAGCATGTTGTTGCTTGGGTGAAAGACGCTTATGGTCCTGTCGCAATTGACGCCCGCTGCCGACGGTTACCTCCAAATCACAATGTCCGTTTATTCCTCAAGGGAATTACCACACTCTCTCGGATTTCGGGCACGGAACATAGCCAGATCTGCCGGATTCTCCTTGGCCTGCTCGTTGACCTTCGACTTCCGGAGGGGCAGTCTCCGATCCGGCTCGTTCGTGCTGTCCGTGCAGTGCTTGACTTCCTTTACCATTCCCAGTATCCCATTCATTCCAGCGAAACTATTGATCAGCTTGCGCGACATCTAAAGCATTTACACGATAACAAGGCGATTTTTGTTGACCTCGGGATCCGCCAGAATTTCAATATCCCAAAACTTCACAATGTTGGCCACTACCCGCTTTTCATTCACCTTTTCGGTACATTTGACAACTTTAACATGGAGCATACGGAGTGCCTGCACATTGACTTCACCAAGGATGCTTATCGCGCCACCAATCGGAAAGATGAATATTTTCAGATGACACTTTGGCTGGAGCGGAAAGAGAAAATTTTGCGTCACGAGAAGTACATCCGTTGGCGACTGGCTGGTTGCCCCCTTGTAACGAATTCGGAAAATGCCACTTGGCGGCCGCCAAGCTTCCTCTAGCACTGTCATCTCCAGATGACGAAACATCCTTCCGTCTATGGCGTGAAGCTGGAGGCACTTGCAACACACTATGGTGCCGAGTTCTTCACTGATGCTTTTGCCCACTTTGTGGTAGCATTTAAGAACCCGGCATTCTCTGCTCGACAGGTGGAACATGGAGCTGCGGACTTCATGATGCCTTTCCAGTCTGTCTCAGTCTAAGGTAGGCGGCATCCGCATCTATCGAGTCACGTGAACGTGATGTAACGCGTGACAGTAACGTGGGAAAGCGCGGAATCTCAGAATCCGAAAAATAAAAGTATGTTTTTCCATCTTTTTTGCTGGTCTGGACAGCCCCAAAAAATTCTTTCTATTATTTATGAGCCAGAAAATCTATGTAGTAGATGAGGAATCCCTTCTATGCAAATTTACATGCTCAAGTATGCACTCGAGTAAGTAGAAGTGGATCACTGTAAAGCTGGAAAGCTTTGCATTGCTTACAAGGATTTTAGAATGCATGGATAGGAGACAACCAAACCAGGAGACTCAATTTGACTGAAGTCTTGATCACAAAAACCAGTGGAGTAAAACTTTAAAAGATCTTGAGCTTCAACACTCTTGCTTATATGCATTGGGCCCAGATGTTTCAGCATAAATATATGGAGCTGACTTCTGAGATGTGCCTTTTGCTTAGCTTCATAGTTCATGTGGTTTTACAGGAGGCAGGCAGATACACATCCTAACTTCAGCTGACAACATGCCAGGAGACGCGTGCTGACACGCTGATGAGATCAAGCACGTGATAAAATAGGGTTAGGGTTTCCTTATATGGAAACACAGAAGGTTGGAAGAATTTTTCAAAAGCCTTGCTGCTGAATTCAAAATCCCATTCTGAACACTTTTAAAAAAATTCCTATAAAACATTTGAATAAGACCAAATACTCAAAATCTGGGACCATAGAGCTGTTCCCAAGGTCAAACTGAGCATTTCTATGGTCTTACTTTTTTCTTCCTGCCCGACACCACCGATGTTAAGGGCGGGAAGGCGGTGTCACGCTGTGACAACACGTGACTCAATGGATGCGAATGTCGCCTACCTTACCATAAAGTCAAATTCTGGAACGAAGATCCCTTTTGGTCAGGAGGACCACAGTGACACCCTTGATGTAATTCATGTCAAGCCTGGTTATACTAACAAATGTGGTCGTCTCATCGGTGGTCGATTTGATACCGCTATGGCCAACGATGGCACAGGGGAGCATGTGGGTATCAAAGGTATGTTTGGCCTCACCTCCGACTCGGAAATTGACATGAAATCTGATGTGGTTGAAGGCTACTGCGTTGTTCAAGTCCGTGTTGTCTTCTCGCTTACAGCCACCAGTCTCGAGAATCTCTTTCCGGGACTGCATAAACCTCCTCTGCATCTCGCCTATGTTGAATTGTTCACCAAATTTCCTCGCTCACCAGATCGAATTCATGGCATGTACAAGATATCTCGCCCCATGGAGCATGTTGCGAGTATCATTCCTGTGGCTAATTTACACCGCAGTGTTCACCTATTTCCACAATTTGGCCCTGTCGCACCCCGTGAATGGACAAGTCAAAATGTCATAGACCGCTGTTCCCACTTCTATGTCAGCCCATGGTCAGATCGGCATGCGTACATTACAATCAAATAATTTCTTGTGTTTTATGACAATAAATGTTATTCGGTTTCAAAATATGGAAGAATTTCGCCAATTGGTGTAGAATGTTGACGAATACATCAGATTGGACGCTTGTCCCCAATTGGCACAAATTGAGATAAGATTGGCAGATCCGGTTTTTCCTGATGTTGAGGTTTTGGATCAAATTTTGAACCAAAAGCACCGGAATTGTCTTGGAAAGTGCTCAATGCATGGTTAGGGTCCCAAAACTGCCTCAATCTCTACCTTTCAACTGCTGGATGTATGGTATGAAGCCTTCCGTGAGCTCTAGTAGCTCACCTAATATGATCTGATTCCAAACCGAGGCTAAATTAATTTTTTGAAAGCTGCGAAACAGCCATGACTGAACGGTGGCATATAGTTGCTCAGAGTTTTAATCTACATCACAAACAGTGTAGTTCGACTTTTTCTGTAAATTGAATCTGGATGAACCGACCGCATTGAAAGGAAGGGTTAATGCCCTGTACATCACATATGACCTTGGAACCTGGGTACATATTATGTCCTGCACTCTCGAGGCGGTTTTCTGAGTTACGGTCACTAAGCGCTTATCAAGGGCCCATCGGACTCGCGTCCGAGGGCCTCGGCAAGGCTGTCCGACCGGGTTCTCATTGTATGCATTCACTCATTTTGGCAACACTGTGTGGGATTCTTGTGGTCTCAACCACTCCAGAAGCACAAGGAACACAAATGGCAGGAATAGTATTGCTAATATCGGGTTCACTACAGGGAGAAATGTGGTTAACTTTGAACATCCCCGTATGAGGACTGCACGCGCGCGGTCGGGGAGAGAAGAGGAGCAGGTGGAAGGTAGAAGGCAGTGAGAAACGGAAATATCAGAGAAAAGGAGTGTATGGGTATATTGAACGCAAAATCGGTGGTAAAAGCTCAAGAGCTAAGCGGGTGGGGTAATCGGCGTGCAGAGATGTGAAGCAGAGTGGGGTGGGGCAGGCAAGAGGGCAGGGGACGTAGTATTTCCACCAGCACGGGCGCAGCGGAGCAGGCAGGTTAATACAGACATGTAGTCACGGCTTCGGTGGGCTGGGACAGGACAGCATACGGGAGCTTGCGGAAGAGCCGGAGTGCCGTGACAAGGGCTGAAAAGGGGCGCAGAACTACAGGAGTATCTGCTCCGCTTCCCGTCCCTCACCGCCGCCGCCACCATCGAAGGAGAAGCAAGCACGTGCGCGACAGCAGGGAGCACAAGTAGCAGCAGCTCGGTGACGGCAGTGTGCGCAGGAGCCAGAGGGGGCGGGAAAAGCGGCGTACACTCTCCTCCTGCATGCCGTGCACTGCTACCGCCGCTGCCTGAAGAGAAGCAAGCACAGCCGCGCAACAAGGAGCACGAGCAGTAGCAGACGGCAATACACAGCGCAGTGGCGGCACATGCAGGGTCAATCGGGGGCGTGCACAGCGGGCAAAGGGGTGGGGCACAGCCGAGAGTGCGTGGATGCGGTGAGCAGGCCCACGATATACTGCAAGGAGGCAGGACTGGCGCTGCAGCCATTTCTGCAAAAGATGGCTGTCGATTCGGTGCAGAAACGTGGAGCAAGCCTAAGCTCAACATACCATTGATCCATTGATCGTCCCTTGACATGTGGAGCATACGTGTCCCGAAGCCGAAGTTATCGGGTGCATTTTTCATCTGCAGGCGGCACAAAGACGATTAGGCCAGAGTAAACTGAAGAGCTCTGAGGAAGGTAGCTTGAGTATGAGGAATTTCAGAGCCAACAGAGGCTGTGTGCTGCCGAGAAGCCAGAAAGAAAGAGGGCTGGCGACGACGAGGTGAATTGTGAGGAAGCAATGGCCTGGAGGGATTTCGAAGAGGGGAGGGTGCAGGATAGATCTGAGAACTTCTCGGGGCCAAATTTCAGAGCACTTGACGGTCTGCAGCAGGGTTTATGGGAAATTTTTGGAAATGCTGCCTGAAGCTACATAGGTGCTGATGTGGCGGTCATGCTGGATCTCTGAGGCTGATTTGGGCGGCAGAAATATAGCGAGTCCATGGTGGGGACATATATAATGACCTTCGTGAAGGTAGTAGCCCCGCAGAGGATGAGCAGCGACCGGGAACGGGTGGCGGGAAGGAGGAAGAACGAATGATGGGAGTCGATGTGATCTTAATAAATGTAAACAATTCCGTCCAACGCGCCAGCCACATCCAACGCGTCGAACACGCTCAGCGCATCCAACACACCCAGCGCACCCAATGCGGCCCCTAAAGGCTGCAAGAAGGCGAAGTACGCGCCCGCTGCGCGTCCCACCCCCCGCTGACACGGTGGGAATCTCGCCCCGCCCATCATTTCTGCGTTCGCTACGAGCACATCGGCAGCCAGCAAGACACCACTGAATTTGCAGCCACCCACTCCTGAGCCTGTAAACTTGTGTCTGTGACGGCGTTGGCCCCCGCCCTCCCGCGCATCAAGATTTGATGGCTCTGATCCAACCGTGATGGCAATTGATCTCGTCCGTCACTTACGCGACGCGCAGGATGCGAGGGGCGGGCGCCATCAAGGGCATCAGTGCCTGATGGACATCGTGGATGCCGCTGCTTGCTTGAGGACAGCCGGAAGGTATGTTATTTGCATAGCATTTGAGCAGTGTTTAAACTGTGCACCGTGATCTACCGGAAACGATGCCCAATTAGCCGGGCCATCGTGATGGTGTGCCACGGCTAATTGGGCCGGTTAAGTGGGCACAACAGGTGTATAAATTCACGTTTTCATGCTATCCCCGCAAAACAGAGGCGCTGTCCATCTTGTGGGGAAAAGATACATGCAGAGTCGACACACCCGCAAAAGATTTGGGTCTGCAAAATCCATTCGAAAAATCCAGATGACTCCTTGGCATGGTGTTCAGAAATTTGCTGCAAATTGGTCGGTGAAAATGAGGTATGAAAGGCATGCTATGTGAATGGAGACCTTGCCTGCGGTATAGCACTGGAATCGAACCAAATTAATTCGCAGTAGTATAATCCGTTGAGCCTTTCTACATCGAGTTTTTAGCCATAGTTAACGCGGTACTGAAGCGGGACCAACAAAACTCGACACGTACGAACATTCCATGCTCGGTACATTCTATCTCATGCACGGCACATGTATGCAAGCTCGGCACATTTGTTGGAAATATGCCGTGTTTTGACAGAAACCCAGCACATTTCCAGATAGGGCAATGTGCCGACTTTAGCCGTGACTATCACGAGATCGCGTGTAAACACGGTCCCGTGATGCCATGCCGATCGCGTGCAATTGCAGAAGACTTAGCGAGTGACTAATTAGGAAGCGCGGACTTGATGAGAACCAACATCAACGTTTCACATCAGAGATTCGAGAGACCGGCACAGGGTAAGGACGAGAATTCTACGATGTATTGATACAAATTAAAACAAGAATTCTGAGATGTAAGTATATAATACTTTTCGGCACTACATCACTGAGAATCACAGTGGTTCAGGTGACAAGTCTAAAGAAAAAACCACAGAAATGCGTACCTTGCTTGCCTTGCCCCTTTTCTGCGGCCTGTTTGAAAACTGCTGCTCATCTCCGACCCTCTTGTGCATGGTGGGAAGCCTCTGTCGTGTAGAATGAATGATGTTCACTTCATCGACTTCTTGTCGAGAACGGCGGGATTTCGGGGCACTCGGGCCGGCGGTTAGTTGTGGATCAGTCGGCGGTGAGTCAGGTGGAGGTGGCGGTAGCAAAGGCAGTGTGTCATTGGATGGTGCATTCGAACCGAAGTCGACGGTGGTGCTATCAACCGATGCACTTAAGAAGCCATATGAGCTCAAAAATTCATCAAGGGGATCCGGAGGAGCCGTTCCGGAATTTGAAGGGATCAGCGCCCCCAAACCATCCGTGGATAAATCGAAGGCAGCGGTGTCGAATGTGGGATCATATGGGATATTGTCGAAGTCAAAGTTCAAATCAAAAGGGAAGTTGAATGGATCAACAGTTGGCGCGGAGTTGAACTCAGGAATAGAAAGTGCATCAACCTGAACATTGAGTGAAGTATTGTTCGGTTCGGGTTGCATTGTAATGGCGTCTGGCTCTATTTTTTTCATTTCATTAGCACCATTGAGTACAATACCAAATAACTTACCGGCCTCAACATTGTCCACCTCGGGCTGCATCGCAATCATGCGGGGTACAGCTATATCTATCAGCGCCCACCTGTCGGAAAAAAGCTATTTGGGTTATAACAAATTGAGCAGGCTTAGCGGCTGACAGTGGATTATGATCCATTATAAGCCGCACAGCCTGCAACTTATCATGGCTTACAAGCTATTCCAAGTCATTGTGATGCATGTAACCTCGTTACGAACTTGGATTGGATTGGAGTGGGTTGTAGCAAGATGATAACATATTGTGTCTGTCGCGTGAAATGATCATTCAGTCAGTATTAAGAAACATATCCCGGTCAACAATCTATTATGTAGAATATTTCGTTAGTTTTCATCTTCTCGTTCTCTGTCTTCTAAAATCATCTGCTTTCGAATATTTCTGAGTCCTCATATTGAATTGTACAAAGTGACTACTATCATTGGAGAGAAGCCCGCACCATTGTTCGAGTTGAAACTCTGCCATCATCTGGCTTGGCTCAAAAGAACAATCGCAAATAATTGTTCCCATCAATCGCTTCTTTTCCTCTTCCTTCATCTTCTCTGCTTCACTCCATTCTCTCGGCATTATGTACTTCAAGCGCTCAATGCCCATCCCTGGCTCTCGATATTTGCAATCCCGAACACTCCTAACCCTTCATTCCTCTGAGTTGGCTCAAGAACCGACTTGAAACCTTCAATGCTACCATGTCAAATATCCATCAAGTGACGTGTCACCGCTCTCGATGCCCTCAATGTTCTCATGCCACTAGTTCAAGCAACCACAGAGGTGTCCTTTCAAGATATCTGCAACATGCATTCCACGGAAGCTGCAGCCTTCAATCCCTCAAATGCCTCAACGTCGACATCTGGCTTTGCACCAATTGGTCTTCCCCTACTCTTTTCAGCTCTTTCCCCTCGGATGCAGTCAATTCCCGCTCTTATTGCCTACAGTTCAACTTCCACCATGGACTTTGCCTTCTTGTGTGCTTGCTGGTGGCAACACCGCATCGGAATGGGTCTTAGTACTAGTTTCATATCTTGGATCCAGAATCAATGACAATGAAGTTTTTATTCACATTATTGTGTATTTGCTGCCTGAGTTGCATTCCCAGGGCAAGGAGTCTTATGGTTTCGCTATCGTAGCGGCTTATAAGCCATCTCAATGCTGTATTCCATCAAAAGGACCTGTAAGTCACGTTGTGGCTTATGATGGCTTACAACGGCATATATTATCTTTTATCTTCCGTTGCAAGCCACGTCAAGGCTTATGGGATTTTGGTGGGTTATGCAGCCTCATAAGTCACTGATGTTCTCATCTTCATCAGAAGTGTTGTCGTTCCAATCTCGGCGCCTAGGATCAGGGCTGGCCATGGGACCATAATCAGCAATTTGAGACTCCAGATGGCATGCAGCACACTGCGCTGGTGTTTCTTACAGGTTTGTTATCAGGTGACCTGGCAGTTGTTGGGCAGGTGTTTGTGCAGACCCAAAATTTGCTGCAGGACAAGCAGGGGACGATGTAGGTGGTATAGCCTATTGAATAGCTCAGAGATGGTAATTGTGTGAAAATAAGACTGCCTACCATCCTCGCTACAGGTGTCCTACCACCCATGTTCAAAGCACCAGAATCAAGGTGTTCATCTTGTACTGTGCAGTGTTCAGACCATTGCTGTGTTAGTAGAGATAACACACCAGAGGTTTTAGATTGAAGTTGTGGGTTGAATGCTGCGGTATCAATGAGTCTGAGTCCTATAATTAAACAACTGAAGGTACTGACATCCCAGGGATGCATATCCTTGACGATTGAGAGGTTGGTTGTTGAGTTGTCGCAGCTGGAGGCTCTGAAGAGGCGCCTTTTGAGGACACTTGTCTTGTAGGCCGGCGTCGTAGGCCATCGTCTTGTGTGGCAGGAGGATGATTTGTATCAGCTGAGCTCTTTGGCTTCGGGGCCGCTTTTCTGGCAGGCATTGGAGAGAAGTTCTTGGTGTGTTTGAAACTCGCTTGTCTTCAAATACCTTAGGATGTTTTATTTTTGAGAATGATGGCACCCAAAGGCAGCATCGGTCTGCTGTCACAACAATTGATAAATTTCATAAAACTAGGAGACCTGGCAGTTGGGATCTCATTCAAAGAGTCGAGCACAAGGCTTGCCAAGATTTTGTGCTAAGTTCAATTCCAAATCTGTTTATCTTACCCAATGACACCGAAATCACAATGGAAGTGCAAGGGAGATGAAAAGATATGAAAACAAGAAGACTCTAGTACATCCAAAAAGAACATAGATGGAGCAGGAATAAAAAGCTGTTTGGCGTCAAGTTATTGACAGGAACAAGATAAGACTCACCTGACATTAAACTCCCACATTAGATTGATGGCTGTTCAGCTTGCCCATGGCCATCATTCACTGCGTTGAATGGCTGGCTAGAATGCCTCATTTCTAGCCGCCTCATTGAGCATAGCCATTTTGGGAAGGTAGCCGTGTCTAGCCGGCTAGCCATGCTGTGTCGTGATGGCTCGGCATGTCTCCACAAGCGATGTGGAGGCCTGCCGGCGGCTAGGCCGTATAGACTCAGGGTGTGGAGGCACATGGTGCAGCCTACACTCCGCACTGTCGCCGGTGTCGTCGCAGGGGGTACCAACACCTCGACTTCGGCTGTGTCTAGGCGACCTCCACTAGCCGAGTCTAGACGCATTTGGGCGCCTCTGTGGGTCTTGGCGCGCATGGCCATTGCCTAGCAACACCTAGACTTTGGCTGTTCTAGGAAGCCGTTCAACGCAGTGATTGAGATACAAAGTTATGGGAGGCATGATAGGTTCCTACTTGGCTGGTTACATCAACAGTCATCGCAAATGAAATTTATCATTTAATATGAAAACAGCCAGCACAAACTGAAATCTGTCAACAAGTATGAAAACAGTCACCTGAAATTAAATGCCCATCTGCCAGGACCTGCAATGCAAAGCAAACCCATCAAGAGTCAGCTCTTTCGATCAATTTTTTTGGTGATAGCAGTTTTCAGTGATTCTTTGTTGAATAGCAAAGAAACTAATTACTTACAATTACTGTAATTTCATCTTACTTGTTCTTTTTTTTTGGCATTCAAATTCTGTTCTCTCTGTAGAACATAGCTTTACATTCAACCGCTTTCTTTGCTGTCAGGTGATGACACTGCCACTGATTGATTGACAATACACAGCCATGGCTGTCAAGTTTGGTCACGTGAAGGGCCAAATTCTCGATTTCATTCTAGTTCTTTAGCATGCTATGGACCATAGAAAAATCAGACATTTGGTAGGAGAATGTCACTATACAGGTGCCTCATGGTGGTAAAGTTCTTTCATACATTCTGGCTCACCATAGTGGGAGATTAAGTAATTACTGATTTCAAGGTTTTTCCACCCAAAGTTCACGAATGTTGGTTCAGTCCCAGTGAAAAACTTGGTACACATGCCAGAACAACCATTGAATGCAACTGTGTCCTTATACCAGTTGAGGACACTGCTGTTCCTGGTCAGGGAAATATTTCAGCATAAGTGCTTCACATAAATTTCCTGGCATCATGGACAAGGCAACTGAGTTCAGAAAGTTCCTCCACAGTGAGAACAGCATGATATTGAATAATTTGTGCAATTAGAAACCACCAGTTCAAAAACAATGAAGATAATTCATTTTTTTTTGTTTCACTATGCAGGTGTGAGAACAAAGTCGTAATAAAGTCGATTCCTACTGATGCTGAGTGATGTGGGACTAGGGTTGAAAATAGCATGCATGGAACCTATGTACTACTCCTCAAGATCCTAGGTTTTATAGCAACTTGAACATACTCAACTCAACTTGAGTCAACTTTGGTCAACTTCAAAGTCACATCAAGTCGCATCTGTGACTCGACTTGACTCGACTTCAAATCCGACTTACTTGTTGACTTCTGAGACTCAAGTCGAGTTTTGCAGCAACATTAGTGATTGCCAGATTATGCATAGCAGTCAGGGTGTGTGGATGGTCATCACCAAGAAGCTGTTTCACTTTCTCCAGCACAACCACTTGAAGTTCTTTGGCCTTCTGAATTCCTCCAAGACATGAGTATGTGAATGCCAGATTATGCATAGAAGCCCACACATCTGGATGATCATCACCCAAAAGCTGTTTCAATTTCTCCAGCACAACAATTTGCAGGTCCTTAGCCTTTCGATATTTTCCAAGATTCAAGTATGTTCCTGCCAGAGTATGCATAGAACTCAGTGTGTCTAGATGGTCATCACCCAGAAGCTGTTTCTTCTGCTCCAGCACCTCTTCCGGAAGCTTCTTGCTTTCTTTGTATTTTCCTGCATCCAAAAAACCAAGCCATAATAAAACTTGACATGCAGGGCCATCCTTGAAACAATCTGTACAGCCAATCCAAAATGTGGATATAATCTTATACTGGCCAGTTGACGATCTATTGTTGGATATTGTGAAATAGCCATACCAAGTATGGATCCCATAGTCAACCTATGTCTGTCTTGATCACAGACTCTTGCTTGACTCCAAGCATGTACCAATGGATGAATGGAGAATAACTTTTTCTCTGAATTAAAGCTAATCAAAGAATAGGCCTGGATCTCATTTGTGACATGCACAAACTTCAAAGAGTCCCATTCCCCATTTTCCCTCTGAAAGTGTGAGAGAAATTCCACAGCATTTTGTAATCCTTCTTCATCAGAATCTATTCTATACCCAGATGCATGGCTGAAAATCTCCTCTGAAATCCTATTATAATGAAGGAATAAACAATGCTCCAACAACATAGCAGCTGCTGATCCAAGTTGGTCAAAGCTCATTTGCCATGTTGTATACACTGTCCAACTATAATTATCATGTGACTGAGCAGATTTCTCACTGAGGAGCTTTGTGTTATTCTTTGTATATAGGACTAGATACCCCTCGAGATCTTGGGATTTTGCTATGAATGCACCAGCTTGAACAATGGCAAGAGGAAAATAGTACAATGCCTAAAGAAGTATTGACATCAGAAATGAGTGAGTTTCAAGCTTGATTGACTGACCTTGATTATTTCTAGAGTGTAGCACGAGTATATATTCGCGAATATGAATATTCACCAAAACCTAGAAACTGATATTCGCATTCGTACGAATATTGATGGCAAATATTCGTTGCTTAGTCAGCAATATTCGCGAATATTCGTGAATATGAATATTCAGTGAATACATTTGAGATTCGGGGGTTTAGTAACCACCAATGAGTTGCTGAGGACACTTTTATGTTATCTTGTGAGTTTAAACATTGTTGAAGACTCATACAAGCCCTTGTCTTGCATGTTCAACCATTTGATTGACCATCGTCACACTTGCTGTCAACCTGTCAAGCAGTTGTCAAAGCAAAGATGTCTCTAAAGTGGTTGGTTTGCATATGAATTACAGATCTAGTTGGTGTAAATGAAGTGTGTTATGGTTCCAAAGAGAAGATGTGTTAAACAGACCCAAATTTACTATACTTGATTGAAATTTTAGCTGTGTATTACAGCTGCAAATATTCGCGAATATCGACTTTCCTGAAAACTGATATTCGCATTCGTGCGAATAGCACAGCCACAGCCATTCGCGAATACAAATATTTGCTATTCACAAATGGCTTGGCACGAATATTCGTGATATTTGGTATTCGTGCTACACTCTAATTATTTCTAATCGTCTCAGCTCACAATGCCATCAATACATTGTGGCCAGGAAGGTCAAAAAAATGGAGATATTTGAGAGATATGTGGTGGGAGTCAAAGGCAAAAGATGCATCCCAGAGATAATTAAAGGCTGCTGTTTGGGTGCTCCAAAATTGCATGCCAGGAAAGTTGCAGCACCAGAAAGTTGCTGACAAGAAACCTAGTTGTAAAAAAAGTTGTCTCCAAACTGCGACATGGATTTCGGAAAGTTGTGTATGCGCTGACATGCCTTGAACAATTTGTCACTTGCCAAAAATGCCGCCAGCAAAGGTTGAGGCTCACACAAGTTGCATGCTATTTGCAATCTGGCAAAAAGTTGTCACAATGACAAGAAAGTTATCTCTGAAATCCAAAGTTGTAGTCTGATTTCACAACACATGTAAATTTATCTCTATGACAGTATATCGCCCATACTCCAGTTCCGTCATTCTCCCCTCCATCGAGTCAGTCTGTCTAAGGCATCCGGGCGCAGGTCCTCCCGAAAATAAGATTAGTGACACATCCAAGTACAGATGTTGACATTGCTGTGCGAGTATCTGTGAAAGTCGACAGGTCACACAGGTTGAGCAGAAGCCGAGGATATGTTCGAGTACGGTAAGTGGACACAGGCAACTACTAAATAAGTCGATACGAGCCGGAATATAAAGGTAAAGTGACTGATAGGGGGAGTAGTCAAGATACAGAGCACAAGGAATAAATTGGAAATGATGGAGCGGCACATGCAACAGTCCCTATCTGTAACAGTATCACCATGACACAGTACTGATACAGTCAGTTTTGGTTTCCTCTCCGTTTGTTTAATTCATTCTCTGGCATGTTTTGCAGGGTGCTCGGCTGAGTAGACCAGCACTCTCGAAGCACAGAGCAAACAACGCCTCTGGAGGTGTCGACGTGCAGACATCATGTGTGCAGACCGGATTGACATCCAGGTGCTGCTACCTGCATGCCTGACACCGGGTTGCAATGGCCTCTTTCTGGTGGATTCTCATACACCTCCACTGCCACTGCTGCAGATTATCTCAACGTCCCCTGTGCCCCTCACATGCATCCCGTGGCTCGTCCTGTCGTCGTCCCTCGTCCACTTGTGTTTCCATCCACATTGAGAGCCTGTTTGTGGCCACCTGCCCGGTGTCCCTTACGTGTTTCCTTTTGTGAAGGTACAATGGAGGGTCTGGGTGAGGTGTGTGAGGATAGTGGCTGAGGATGACAGGGAGCCGGTGTGGCTAGCCGCTAGTTTAAGACTGTGCAGGATGCGATACGCTCGAAAACGGCGGCCTCAATTCAAGCCAGAACAAGGACAGGGCAGCGACTCAGCACATCGATGTCACGGAATGACAGAAGCTGAAGTCGGGGTATGTGCAGCTGGCAGGCAGGCGACTGACGCAGAAGTGACTAAGGCGGAAGTGACCGTGATGAGTGTGCATGCGTGGTGGAACTGCACATACAAACAAATGTTTGGCCGGGATGGTTGATTTGTTGATAGTTAGCTTGCAGTTGTTAGCAATGTAAACGGAAATGAAACATACTACAAATTTGTGAAAAGCTAGCTACCTACAAAATACAAAAAGCAAGGGGACTATTTAGATTCAAGCTATATAAATACAGATAGGTCATATTTAAGCATATTTCAGTCACCACGACCTTCCTATCTGAATATATCGTGGCTAATCAACCTCAGGCTCCATCTGATCCAAATTGGTATTTGCATTTCCAGCTATTCGGGTCAAGATAAATAGTTTAGGCACTGGGATGCGAATCAAATGGTCTACAGCATACAAGGTGCTTGGATAGGTGTTGCTTGGAGTCTGTTTCCGTTGGCCTGGGACAATAGCATTGGATTGTTCTTCCAGATTTGAGCATACCCCTTCTTCATTGACCACGGCATGGTCATCTGAAAGTTGTTTTTGGTTTTTCAGTGTACTATGAAATTCCATTCTGCAATGCTCTACCATGCGTGGGTATGTTTGTGCTAAATTATGCATGGTGCGCTGTGTGTCTGGGTGATTGTATCCCAGCAGCTGTGTCTGCTTTGCTAGCACCAAAACTCCAAGGAGTCTGGCTTTTTTGTAGTCCTCAAGGTCTGAGTATGTTTTTTGCCAGATTACTCATGGTGTACAATGTCCAGGGATGATCGATGCCCAGAACACGCTGCCGTGCCTCCAACACGAAAGCCCCTAGTTCTTTTGCCCTCTTATGCTCTCCTTGATGCGAGTAAATTTCTGCAAGATTACTCATAGTAAAAAGTGTACTTGGATGGGTGTCACCCAGCAGTTGTTTCTGTTTTTCTAGTACAATGGCACAGAGATTTTCAGCCTTTTGATACTCTCTCAGTTCATCGTATATACCGGCCAGATTACACATAGTAAAAAGGGTGCTTGGATGGTTGTCACCCAGCAGTTGTTTCCGTCTCTCCAGCACAACAGCACTGAGATTTTCAGCCTTTTGATACTCTCCCAGTACAGTGTATACACTGGCTAGATTACCCATAGTTCTCAAGGTACCTGGATGATCATCACCCAGAATCTGCTTTTGCTTTTTTGAGCAAAAAAACATTTAGTTCTTTAGCCTTGTGGTGCTGTCCAACACTCAAGTATGTAGCTGCCAGATTATTCATAGTTTTCAAGGTATCTGGATGATTGTCACCCAGAATCTCTTTTCGTTTCTCCAGGACAATAACTTGTAATTCTTCGGCTTTTTGATACTCTCCTAAGGCTCTATATGCAACAGCTAGATCATGCATTGTGTACAGTGTGCATGAATGATTATGACCCAACAACTGTTTCTGTTTCTCCAGCACCAAACTCTGCAATTCTTTTGCTTTCAGATTGTCTCCCAGTCCTGAGTATGTTTGTGCTAGTTTTCTCATGGTGAGGAGGGTACTTGGATGGTTGATACCTAGCAGCTGTTGCTGTTCCACCAGCACTTCTTCCAGAACCCTCTTGCTGGTTTTGTACTTTCCAGCTTCCAAACAAATCAATCCATATTGAAATCGGAATGCCAGAGCTATCTTTGTATCATATTGGACAGCCATTTCAACATGTGGATATAATCTCTGACTGGTCAGTTGAATATCCTGTCCTGGGTGTTCTGAAATAGCCATGCCAAGTATGGCTCCTACTGCAGAAATGCATCTGTCTGGATCACAGACTGTTGCTTGACTCCAGGCATGTACTAATGGATGTATGGAAAAGTTATTCCTCTCTGGATCAAAGCTAATCAGTGAATAGGCTTGGATCTCATTTGTGATAGATGAAAACTTGAAATGGTCCCATTCACCAGATGTTTTCTGAAAATTTGAGAGAAATTCTAGTGCGGGTTGCAATTCTTCTTTAGATGGGCCATCAGAATGAAGCTTGTACTTTGATGCATAGCTGAAGATTTCTTCTGAAATCCCATTATAATGGAGGAATGAACAGTGTTGTAGGAACATAGCAGCAGGTGGGCTGAGCTGGTCAAAGCTCATTTGCCATGTTGTGCACACTGTCCAGGCATAATGGTCATGAGACTGAGTAGGTTTCTCATCCAGTAACTGTGCTTGATTTTTCATATAGAGAGCCAGATAGCCCCCAAGATCTTGAGATTTTGCTATGAATGCACCAGCTTGTACAATTGCAAGCGGCAGATAGCACAGTGCCTAAAATATTCTTCAACATCAAAATTGAGCAGGTTTACTTTTTTCTGACCTGTACAATTTCCATTGCAACTCGTTCAGAATGAATTGTGGCATCTTGTGCAGCACTCTTGAGCAACAGTGACACTGCATCTTGTTCTTCCATGTCTGATACAAGAGAATGTGACCCATAAATACGATGCCCTAGATTCCGGGAAGTGATGATAACATTCCCATGAGTGCACTGAGGAATAAAATCATTCAGATTGATCTTTGGATCATCTGCATTATCCAAGAAAAGAAGCCATTCTTCTGCTTTGCTCCTGAGCCATAGTAAGCCATCTTGTTGAGACTTTCCAGAATGTTGCATAGCTAAGTTCTTGAGACCTAACTCAATTTTTGCAATGGTGCTAGCATCAATGAAGAAGATGTTGGAAAAGCTAGATATCATACTCAATTAAAGACACTCTTTCTGTTTAGAACATAAACTCACAGAGATAAAGACTCGTTGATGAATTTCAGAGCAATCTGTGTCTTCCCAGCACCACCAAGTCCATGTAGGACATAAATCTTTTGGTTATCCTTGTTGGAGCTGAAAAAATGATGCATTTTATCAAGGATATCTCTTCTGCCTTGGAATATTCTTGATGGAGGAGGACATTGAATAGTAGTTTGAGAATCTTGCATGTTGTTCCATTTCATCTCAGCTGACAGCACAGATAAATGTGCTAGGATGTCTTGGTTCTGGCGGTTTAGCTCGCCTAGTATGCCACCGGCTGAAAGCCATTGGTTTGAGTGGATTCACTGATATGAGAATAGTCTTACCTTGATTAACCATCCCAAGCATTTCTGCTGCCATCATTCTTGATTCAATTGTAGTGAGCTTCTGTAGACGATCAAAAATGGCTTTCATATTGTTGCCTTTGACAAGTTCCCGAACAAAATGCCCTACATTCAAAAATGAGTAAAACATTGCAGATGATGGAATTTGCCCACTTATCCGGTTTTGCTTCATCATCTGTGTTGCAAGTGCAAGTGCCTTGAGCATCTCAACCAAAATTTCAACTATGAGATGTCTGGACTCCTTGCTGAGAGGAACTTCAGAGCGAATGCTCAGCTGCCTGAAGAACAGTTCCAGGCTCTCCAAGAGGTCGATGAGCGCATCAAATTTCTCGCTGACTCCTTGTGTTGCCTGTTACATAACTCAACAGAAGCTTTTGACTCCACATTATGCAGTCTTCACCTTCAACAGGAATCCAATGGCAACGAACACAGCACCACCTGGCATTGACTGGAAAAAATATGGGCTTCAGGCAAATTTTTTGGTCATTCCCTGCCAAACAGGCCCACCGCAGATATTGCGCCATCAGCAGCGGTGTCAATAAACGCGACAAGAACCGTGAGCACTGGTTTGAGCTTCAAATGGAATTTCTTCCATTTCGAAGTTCCTTCGCGATACCCTGTGAATTCCGACGCAATCTTCTGTAAAGCCTCCAGAACGGATGTGGCTGAGGTACAGCCCTGCAGACGGAGGGCGAGGTCACTGTGTTCATGCCGCAGATCGATCCCAGTTCGGTCTTTGTAGACATTGAAGGCGTCATCCCAGAGGGTCTGGAATGTCTCGTCATCGACTCCAGAGGTGGCCATGAGAGCAGGAAGTAGGTCTTGCCGAGGCAACAACGTCCACAAGATATACGAGAGCACGGTGCCCACCACTTCGGTCCAAGTCATCTGCTTGAGTATTTCCCATGCCTCGGTTGGAATAGCCAAAAATTCCCAGGTCGCGAGCTTATCTGAAAAGGAACTGATGAACGCGCCATCCCGGCAGGGGCCGTGAAGTAGGCCGAGGTGGTTTAGTTCTGAGAAGGTCGTGAAGCCGGTGAAGCGGATCGCCACAACTCCTGATTGATGATGCGGAGATTGCGCTTCGGACGGATTTAAACAGGCTTCGGACGTCCAGACACATGTAATTTTATAAAGAGGGTGATTGGAGCTTCGCCCCGGCCAAATAGTGCATGGGCGTCACGGGGTAAGAGCACTTGACTATACTGCGGCCGCAGCATGGCATTCAACACATCACAAATGGAAACTGATAGAGGTGGACATAAAAGGCAAGTGCCAAGAACAGATGACGTTAGTGGCGCAGCGGAGTTTGAAAAGGCTTCAGACAGACAGGCTTAATTTTATAAAGAGGGAGACAAAAAATACCAGGACGTGTACCATCGATAAAATTGGATTCAGATTCCACGAGACGTGTATTGACTGTCCAGTGACTTGAGAACAATGATGATTCAGCTGCGAAACAAAATGTCCCCTCAATGAGCAACGACATGTATAGATGAAAGCCATTTCTTGTTGGACCACGCCAGACATGAGAAGATGTGGAGCAAGTTGGTTTTTCTGAGAGATCCAGCAAGACATCTGAGGAAGGATGCGGCGTAGGAAGGAGCGAGAGATAAGGAACCCACCGACATAAACTGCGCTACCTACGACCATGTTCGAATCCAATTAATGGGATACTGTACTATTTCATTCAATTCTCGTGTCACGCGTCACAGGGCCCAAAATTTTCGGAATTTTTTCGAAAAGTCACGGTCACCTGGAGGATTTTTGAATGTGCCAAACAGGTCACAAAGTCGCTCAAAAATGACCCAAAAATTCAATTTTCGCGCTCCAGGGTGTTTCCTGGCATTTCCATCTCAAACGCTGAGGCGGCTCATCAGAGATCTTGAGGGTATTGGGAAGACTGCTCATTGCTACTGGGGCGGGCGGGGCGCAGACCGAGAATTGCCCTATGTCATCAAATCAATTCAGTATTCCGTTTAGACAAGTTTCCTTGGCGAGCTACCACATTGTTGGTGCTCATTCTATCTCATTCTGAAGTGTAAATACATCGGATTTGGATATCTGGGATGCAATTATATCACTTTAGGATGCACATTTTCGAATTTTTTTGGGGTGTCACACTCTCCCGGGTCCATTTGCGAAATCCAAAGTTCGAAACAACCTGTCACAGGTCACAGGCAAAGAGAATTGATCCAAATAGTACAGTAGATAACTGGACCAGAATGAGTAGGTTGAATCTTGTCTCGTTTGCTCGAGGAGGCGAGACGTGTACTGGAGAAGCTCGGAGGCGCTGACTCTGCGAGCGCTTGTGAAGGGTGCCCAGGGATTCCGGGGGCACGCCAGGTGGAGAGGGTGCAGAACGAGGCACGGTGCGAGGCGTGTATTCATTCATCTGTCTCTCCGCCCTCCCGCTCTTGTTTCTCCGCTATTCTGGTTCTTTGGCCCGGGGCTGTGGCCTGTGTGTACATCTCCGCCTCTCTCACAATCCACCTCTTCCAAGTCCTCGATGCGGATTCGATGCTCCGGCTCAGAGACCACTGCGCCGTCGAGTACATATCCTCGTTGAGCCCAAGCCTGGGTAGGTTCCGGTCTGGGTCCTCGTGCTTGCACATCTATGGCTCCACAAAGGCCAGGAGGGAGAGAGATGGATATTTTTGGCTTCTGGCTTCAGCATCGGTAATGGAGCGGCATGGATGAGAACCTATGTCGATGACAAGGATCAAGAGCGCCGCGCATACCCGGGCACTCGAGGCATGGCACAGCACATGCTTCTCCATCGTCTCCTTCGACATGTAGTGCAATGAATTAATACTCATCTCATTCCCATGTCAAACCGTCTCCAGTACTCTACTCTTCCTCGTAGCATTCATTTGCAAGCCCGCACAGTCCCGCGCTCGATACACCGCTGTACGCCCGACGCTACAGCTTAGCCCGATCAT
The DNA here is from genome assembly GCA_014462675.1 of Mycena sanguinolenta. Taxonomy (NCBI): domain Eukaryota; kingdom Fungi; phylum Basidiomycota; class Agaricomycetes; order Agaricales; family Mycenaceae; genus Mycena; species Mycena sanguinolenta. The sequence goes on along the minus strand of JACAZH010000059.1, from coordinate 76,783 downwards.
CGATATCTATCCGAGTACGCATACACAAATCTCGAGGTAGGTAGCGTATATACGGGTCCGTACAGCTAGCTAGAAACCGAAACCGAATGACGAATGAAAAATGCGCAGTGTAGCAACGAGTACTGAAAGGCGAATCATGGCAATACCTGGAGTCGTAGTCGACGAATCCATCCTAAAATCTGTCCGCCAATTTCATCCTCCAGATCCTTCCCGCCGCCCACCCAGTCCGCCGTCCGTCACGAATATGCCGCTTGAGTCGGCTCGCCCCGCCGCCGGCTCGCCCTCTACATCCTTTTCTTCCCCGCTCCCTCCCTCATCCAGTCGCACCTCCCTCCATCCGTCCACGTTCCCTGTCGAAGGTGAGGGCCGGAGGTCATGTCGAATGGGGGGGCAAAGCGCATGTCGAATGGGGAGGGCCAGCAGGAACAGCGAGCAGTGCCGAAGCGCTCGTGAAGCTCGCGGTGCTGAAACTCGCCCATGTCCTCGCAAAGCCCGCACCCAGAGTCCCACACCGTGACGGCGATAGCGAGATGACTGCCGCAGGCTCGCCATCCTGAAGGACCCCGTGTTAGCGCATGTGAATTTTGGGCGCGCGCGAGTTCGCGCTGATCAGCATGTGGGCGTGGGATGCCGGAGTTCGGCATTGAGGGTATATAGGTGGACGGGTTGGATGGACCTTTTTTCTCACTCGTTTGACGCGGTCGTACGGTTTTGTACTTAGGCGACAAACGTTCTTTTTGGTTTGCTTGGATTTCCTGGTCTCGCAGCAGTCGATTCGGGCCGGTTACTTTAACACCCCCGAAGAGCGGGAGGATTAGAGGCCGGGTCAAAGGAGGGGGGAGGGCTGAAGGGAAAGCGTCGAAGGGCTCGTGAAGCTCGCTCGCGGTGCAGAAACCCATCATTCCCCGCCTATCCCATCCCGAAACCCCTACTCTCGCGCCGCGACAAGACAGCGGCAGCCCCGAGCTCCGGAGGGCCTGCTTGTACACCCGCCTGATCGACGTCTCCTCGCCCCCCTCCCTCCGCACCCTCTTGGTCGGCCTCGAAGCCGAAATCGCCCCTCTCGAAGCCATAGCCGAAGCCAGGAACGAAGCCGAAGGTGTAGAAGTCGGAGTGGGAGGCGGAATCAGAGAAAGGAGGAGGGTCGAAGCTGCCTGACCTGCTGTCGAGATCTTTCGCTCCAACATACGGATGCCGCCCCGACGTAGGCATGAGAAAGAGGGCAAGCATGCACGGGGGCGCCAAGGGAATTATCGACGTCGATGGCCCCTGCCAATTGCCCTCGGCTCGAGGGCAAGGAGCGCGCATATGAGGCTGTCAGCGTCCCGTGGCTTCGTCCTCACCGTCACGGCTTGGTGATACGCGGTGGCGTAGAGGTGGACGAGCGCGGCTACAGGTGACATGGAGACGAGGGCGGGACTCGGAGGAACAGGAATGGAGCGGGTATCTCTCTTGAGAAGTCGTCGTCGTCGAAGGGGATGCGGAGTCGTCGACATGTCGGGCGTGCGTGGTGATTCGGATGGGCGAGCGTAACAGCGAGGGTTTTCGAAACGCGCGAGCGGGCATGGCGGGGAGGGCGCCTCGCCTTCTCGTGAGCCATCGACGTCACGTTGGCGTTGCGTCACCGCGGAGCGGACGGGTGAGACGGAGAGATGGGAAGCAAAGACAGTATTGAGATAATGCGGAGACAGCGCACGCACGGCGCGCCACGCCCGCCGAGGTGACGTCCTTTGACTTCGTGTTGGCGTTGCGTAGCTGTGGAACGGACGAGTGGGATGCGGATGAAGGGAAGGAGGAAGAAGTGTGGGGCATGACGTCCACCGCAGTAACATCGCAGGCCGCACCCTCGAGAGCTGCACGCGCAGGGAGATCGTCTGTGCTTCGTGGCTGCTTGTTGCGTGTCCCCGCTGCACCATCCGCCCCGCCTGCAGATGCACCCGTCACCAGGGTAAGCGCCTCCATGCAGTGCCTCGTCCGCGCCCGCCCATTCCCCCTTCCGCCTCCCTCTCCCTTCCCGCTCCCACACAAACCAGATCCCAGAAGCGAAATGTGCGGCGAGCGAGTGCGGGGAGAGGGCGTCGGGGGTCGGCTGTGGCGTCGTCGCGTTCGGCTGCGGTCGTCGCGTCGGGCATCATCCGCTGCGAGATTGGAGTGCGAATGGGAGAGCGAGGGGGAGTCGTCGAGGAGGCCCTCCGGTTCGTCGGGGTGCGCGCGGCGAACGCGTCGTACGCCGTTGTGGTTGGTGTTGTTGTAGTCGTCGTCTGAAGGAGTCCCCAGAGCCAGGAGAGCGTGCACCAGAAAGACAGAGACGCGGGAGGCAGGTGGTGAACGTGGCGCAAAGGGCGTCATCTCACGAGGGCTGGTCCATCTTCGAGTCAACTCCGCTATTCTCAGTTTTTGCCTGCTATGTTATTCGGTTCTCGGGGACGCACGTCGAGCATGCTCCAACCACGCAGAGGCACGCAGTGAACGCATTGGCGGCCTGTCTTCTCTCTGGGTGGACTGGAGGTCTTGAAAAGACCGAGATCTGGCGCAGAGATTGGACCGCAGCATCTAGATTTGCCGAGATTGGTGATGAGCGAAAGGAACGCGGAGGACGCGGCGCGCTAGTTGAGCGCTTGTGGTCACGGCGTGACCGTCACTTCTCTTTCTTTTTTTTTTTTTTTTTTTTTTTGTGGAGCGTTATACAGAAGGGACTCAGTAGCCGTAGCCACCTTCGGGTGCTGTCTAGCACTTGCGCGCTTCCATACACCCTCAGACCGACATAGTCGTCGTCGCCCAACCCGCTAGTTTGAGGCCCTGGACTGAAAACCCGGCCAGACAATAAATCAACCACCCGAGGAAATGTCTCTTCGACACTGGCACCATGTCGGTGCCGCGTGAGGGACTTCCGCTTCAAGAGTTCCGCTGATCCGGCAAGCCAGACCAACTTCGCTCTATCATTAGCCGATACCCACTAAAACCCCGGTCTCCCTCGTCCAGTCCTTTGGGAGATTATCTTCGTCCAACAGGACCTTTTCCCATGTGCCTTCGACCAGCTTTCGGTTCAAAGCTCTCTTGCCGTACTTGGCATCGTCGGTAAGGATACAGTCCAAGTTGAGTCTCATGTTGATGGCTTTCCGCCATCGGTTTTGTATCTCGGGAAAGGTTGCGGCGTCTCTCTCGTCAATCACCCTTTCATTCCGGATCCTCCATATTAGGTGTGCCGATTCAGATACTACAATGCGGAAGAGGCGGGAGGCTCCCCTTGCTGCCTTTGTTCATTGCACCGCACGCCATTATTTCCCCAATTGTCGGCCTTAGGTCCTTGCCTGTCTTCTTCTGCCACAGTTCACTGGCCATGTCCCAGACCTGCTGTTGTCCTGGGACTGAGCATTGGTTGAGGATGTGTTCCATGGACTCAGTTACTCCGCAGTGGTTACATGTCCTCTTCTCCTCGTGACCAGGGATATGCTTCCAGTGGTCCCCGACTTTGTAACCACCATGGACTAGCATCCACATGAAGAAACGTATATTTCTTGAGAAATCCTTGTGTCTAGTTGCCCTCCAGAGATCTTTTTCAGTTGGCATCTCGCCATTTACTTCTTCTGCCGCTGCTCGTGCATATTCCATGTTGCGGCGCGTTGCATTACGGTCTAGAGCGTCCTGGTATGATTCTTTGTCCATCGTCGTCTGTCTGATTATTTTATATGCCAGGGACTGTGTCATCTCGCTCAATTTTGCCCCATGTACCACCAGTCCTTTTCTTACCGTGTTGTTGATCAGATCTGGCTGGCTCTTGGCTGCTCCTTGTGCGGCAAGTTCATCTGCTGCTTCATTGCCGGCTACGCCTGAGTGGCCCTTGACCCACTTGAATCTTATTTCTGCTTTATGGCGGCGCAGCCTGGTGACAACCATTTTCACTAGGTCGCCATTTGCGACCATTCTGTATCCTTGATCCTCCCATCTTTTGAGATTTTTCGTCACTCCGTCTATGGTGTACTTCGAGTCGCTTATAATATCTATCGGGGTTCCACGGGGGGTGTCCTCAAGGACCTCTTTAACCGCTAGCAATTCGGCTACTTGGTTTGACGGATGTAGTTCGTTCGGTACTCTGATTGCTCTGTTTCGTGGGTCATTTTCTCCATAGTAGATTCCGGTCCCCGCTCGTGCATTTTCTTTTCCATTTTCTGTTGCGGATCCATCAGTGTAGACGGTAATTCTGTTGCCCCTGTGACGTGCTGGCTTTGTATTGGGCGCCCTTTTAACAGGGTCAGGGTTGATCTCCGGTTGTGTAAAGATCCGGAAGGCCTCAGTAAGTTCCCCTTCCACCGTGATTTTTGGATTGAATTCGATCCAATCTGGGTCATCCGGGTCTTCTCGTTGATGTTCATTCTCGTAGTCCTCAGGTTGTGGGCATAGCGGGTTCCATTTATCATGCAGTGACTCTAGCATTTTACGGGCTCTAACGTAGCATTTATGGGGGTTACGCATTTGCCCGGTTGACATTCACGTCGTGTCGCGATGCATGCTGTGCACTTGCAATCTTTCCTTGCCTTGTGTCTGTTGGAGCCTATACGTTCCGCTAGCAGTTCCGCGTCACCGACTAGCCTCATTTTGTGATTCTTCTTGAGGCATCTGACTTCAGGACCGGTATTGAAGAGGTGTTTTGTGGCTTCAGATTTTGCGTGGTAGAAGATAGGCATGTCCCTCTGGAGTTTCTGAGAAAAGGCTAACCCTTCTAGTTTGAGGTCGTATTTGTTGCCCACCTTCACCATTCGTGCTAGGTCGTCGCTCAGGTCTGCAATTTTTGGTCTCCAAGTTTGGAGATATGGGCATGTTCTCAGTGCTGCATCGACATTGCTCGCACTTCCTAGGGCGTTCTTGGACATAATCTCATCAGTTACATATGCCCATAACGGTCTATCTTTTCCAAAGGTCAGGTACGATTTGAGCCATGTAATTGATATGGCTTCATTTCTCGCCACAATGTCAAGGAGATCCCGACCACCCATGTCTCTAGGTGCGTATACAGTCTCCTTGTTCACAGTCACTTGGTTTTTGTCTGCCCATATAAACTTCCTGATGCGCTTTTCCAATTTCTCTTCGACTTCCTTAGGCATCCCTTGCACCTTGGTGAGGTATTGTGTCATTCCTCCCACAACCATCAGGACTATAAGACGCCTGCCTTCCATTGTCGGGTGGCCTTTATTCCATTGGTCTAGGGCCGCATCTATTTTTTCAAGCGTGCGGGTCCATGTGTCAACTTGGACCACACCGTTCCCGACCCAGGCACCTAGTGTTCGGATCGGTTCTGTTTCCTCTGCTATTTTAATGTGGGCCGGGATCTTCGTGCCATCCCATCCATTCACGCACCGTGTTTCGCGGACTTCTTCTCTGTACAGCTCGTTTCCTATCGGAACCATTTCCGTCTTGTTGATGTTGAATTTGGCGCCAGACGCAGTACACCATTCCTCTAATATGTCTACGAGTGCCCCGAAGTCATCTCCCCATTGCAGGTATACCAGGGTATCATCTGCAAAGAGTGTCGCTATTAAACGTTCTTGAGCACCCTTGATTTTGAGACCTTTGAGGTCTGATTGTCTTAGAGATTCAGCCAGGGGTTCAATGGCGAGATCGAAGAGAAGGCAGGACAGCGGGTCACCTTGTCGCACGCCGCGGGTCACCTTGAATGGGCGGTTGCTTTTTTCGCCGTTGACGAAGATGTAGGTGTATGCATCACTGTACAGCGATTTCACTGTCCGGATGAATTCCTCTGGGATGTTGTAGCTTGCGAGCGCCCTCCAGAGATAGTCATGTTTGATTTTGTCATAAGCTTTTTTCTTGGTCTAGGGCAACGATTACTCCACACATATCTGTGGCCTCCGCTAGTTCGATTATCCGCTTAGTTAGCCATATTTGGTCATATATGTGTCTTCCAGGTACGAAGCCCGCTTGGTTGGGGTGAATTAGGTCCGGTGCAGCTGCAGCAAGTTTAATTGTGAGAGCCTTCGTGAAGATCTTGTAGTCAGTGTTGAGCAGTGAGATCGGTCTGTAATTTGCTATATCCGCTCGGTCGTTCTTCTTGTACAACGGGCACATCCAGCTTTCCGCAAATCTTGTACCCTCCACCATTCCATGTTTCTCGATATCGTTGAAAACACCTAGCATTGCTTCAAGCACATTGAAGGCCGGTTTGTTGAGAGATTTGGCTGTTTGGTACCTGGAGTCCAGCACTCTCCATAGCTCATATGTTATGCCGTCTAGCCCCGGGGCTTTGAAGTTCGCCGAGAGACGAAGTGCTTTGCAGACATCTTCGATAGTAAGCTTCGCTTTGAGGCTTTGGGCTTGTTCTTCAGATAGCCTACGAGCTGTACGGCCCAGCACCGTCTGGATCGCCGCTTCACGGATGTCAGGGGGGATGTTTCTACCGTCCTCTTGCAGATCTTTATGGTAGTTCTTCGCCATGTTTGCCATTTTCCTTGAGTTTGTCTCATATCGTATTGGTTCTGGGGCCCGGTTCCCTCCTTGTTCGGTGTTCTGCGGGGTTCTTTTGAGTCTGTAGATGATATCCTTCGGGTGGCTTGGTCTGTTCGTCCTTGACCAATATCTCCCGATTATTTCACCTTCCAGCCTGTTTCGGACTTGAATATTTAGTTTCTTGGCGTTGTAGCGTTTGAGTTGAAGTTGTGTCAGTTTTTCAGTGAGTGCAGCCGCCGCGATCTTCTTTTCTTCGTCGGATAAGTCTGGGTCTGCCAGCACGGTGTCTAGTTTGTCCTCTGTCTCCGCTATGTCTTTGATCACCTGCGGTATCAGTATCTTCGCTCTTTCTCGGGCCTTGTTCGTGATGCTTGTCTTGAAGGTGGCCCATAGGGTTTGCAGGTTGTATTGTGGGTCTCGTTCTGGCCATCGGGAGATTTTGTCCCTTTCGTTTTGATACTCTAGGCCTTTTTCGAGGATGTAGTTCGTGAGTTTCTTATCCTTATTGAGGTGGGCTGGCCAAGACCAGTTTCCGTGGCCCAGAGTTGGTGCTTCCGCTGACGATAGCCGTACAGACACCATGCGGTGGTCTGTTCGTATCCCAACGGTTTTGATGGCCCACTCGAAAGTGTGTTTCATTAGCTCTCTCCTGACCATAACACGGTCAATGCGTGATTGGGATCCACAGTGGGCAGTGTCGCATGTATATGCTCTTGTGGTTGGGTAGGTTTCTCTCCACCCATCTACTACTCCGAGGTAATTTTTTAGGTCGTCTAGAGCTGCAACGGGGGCCGGTGGGTCAGGTCGGGATGGTAGGCGGTCAATCGCGTCCTCGACTATGTTTGTATCGCCACCGAATACGTCAGGCTTTCTCACTCCGTGTGTGCGGTACCAATTCTCTATGTCTTTCCAAAATTGCGCATTTTCTGCTGGAGGGTTTGGTGCATAGACGCCGAGAATTGAAAGTGGTTCATCATTCACGTTTGGCATTTCGAGAATCATGGCCCGGCCGGGCACTATTTCGTGTGTTTGTATTCCCTCCGTTTTGACCAGGCGTTTGTTGAGGACAAAAGCCAGGCCCATTGCATTTGCAGTTAGCGGGTCCTTCGTGTATTCGATATCTATCATTCGTCCAAATAATTTCAGGATGTTGTCTCGCCTCTCATCGTCTAGGTGTGCTTCGCCGGTGATTAGTACCCCGATCTTCTCATCTCTCATGAGTGCCCACAGGTTGAACCATTTGTTATCATGGTGTCGAACATTTGTATTCCCGTTCCCTGCTATGTTCAGTGCGGCAATCTGTATCGACGTCTTCATTGTTTTTTTACCTGGCTCTTCGTCGTCTCCCCTCTGTCTCGGCGGTCTTGCGGGTCCTGGGTAGACTCTCACTTCGGGGTACTCGTAGTCTGTCAGGGCGCCACCCGCTGCATGTGGGGGCTGGTCAAGGGGGGTTTGCGATGGTTCTCCTGGCGGCGGGCTTCGGGAGTCGTCTTCTGGCTCTCCAGGTTGTTCTGTGTTCGTTTCAGTACATATCCTTCCTGGGATTCGTATTGTCAACCTGTTCGGGTTGGGGATGGTCCTCCCTTCGCCTCCACTCACTGCGGGCATGCCTCGTTCAGAGAGTGGGGTTATTTGGTCTTGCCCCCGCGCGTATCGCGCTCTAGCGCCGTTACTGGCACCCCCCGCGACTCGTATGGTCAGCGGGGGATTCTTGTGGCCGCCCATCATCGGTGTCTCGGGAGTTCCTCCCCGAAGAGGGTTGGTGGTCATCCCGGTTCACCTCCGGGTGGCCATTAGTAACCCCTCCTCCGCCGCGTAGGCCTTCATCGGGTGCGTGTTGGCCGGAGGCGGAGCCCTCACCCCCTCCAGCTGTCGCGTGCACGTTCCGAAAGACGAAAGACTCACCTGTGGGATTTTGTAGGATTTCTTGGTTGCTGGTAGCGCGTTGAGGGCCGCCGGGGCTGCGCGAGGCCCAGGCGGATGCGAACCACTGCAGCTGCGCTAAGGCCGCATGTGGGAGCTCTCAAGATGGGGTTGAAGCCCAGTTCCGGCCGCGTTTCTGGGAGACGTGGCGTTCACCGAGCAACATACCAGGACTGCTGGTCGGCGGACCCCGGCCTAAATAGGCCCCGCCGTTGCGGCGCGGCCATGTCCAAGGAGGGGTTGACCTCCTTGTACACGACTACGCTTGGCCCTTGCCCGCCATCCTTGACGCCGCGCACTTGCACGACCGGTGTTTGGGCAGGCTTGGGTTGCGCGTGTTTCTGCTCCGCGCGTCTTCTTCCGGGCCCAGACCCAGGGTTCACTCGCTTATCCAACGGATTTAGAGGAAAGGTTGATGTATTGTTGCCTCCTACATTACAGCAGTGATATTGATGTGGCCTATAGTACGAGCGAGTGCGTGAGTCCCAAGTACGGCATGAAGGAGGGATGCATTCTGCAGCGTGACCTCGGTAGTGTCTAGCGGGACTTCGTGTAAGTACCAGATAGCATGGGTGTACGTTCGCTGGTGGTGATGCCGACGATGTGTTGCAGCATGGGAATGCGTCGTGTCGATGTCCCATCAGCAACTGAGCAAGGACTAAGGTACTGGGCAGCGGAGTGTCCAAATACTGTAGAGTTTCATTCAATTCGGATGTCACGCGTCACAGGCCTCGAAATTTCAGAAAATTTTCGAACATGTCACAGGTCACCGACCAAATTTCCGAATGTCTCAAAAAAGTCACAAAGTTGGCAGAAAATGGGTGGAAAATCCATTTTTTGTGCTTGCAGTGTATTTGGCTCCAAGACACAAAGGCTGGATCCGTCGGAAGACTATCCACTCCTTTCATACTATTGGAGCAGCAAAAACTCACTTCAGAAGAGCGCGCTGAAGTGAATTTAATTGCTTTCTGGAGCAGTTTACTGCACAAAATCATTTGTGATGTTTTGCCTGACTCGGTATATGGTTGAAACTCTGCTCGCAGACATCTGAGCTGCGAATGGTTGCCTGTGATCATCCACAAAATTTCCGAACTTTTTTTCGTGTCACAGTCCGCCTGGCTGATTTCAGAAAACTCAAGTTCGAAAAATTGTGTCACAGGTCACAGGTGCGGAGAATTGAATGAAACTCTACAGTATTATGGGGCGGCTCAGAGACTTGATCAGTAGCCTTGGTTAGTCGGGTTTGTCGACGACGACGTCGAGGACGCCGAATTTGCAGCCCGTGTGTGCTTTTGGGGTACTGTACAGTTGTGCACGTGATGACGGTGTGCGGCGACCGCTGCTGGGAATACCGGCGTGTGGTGTCGCGGCATGCATGAGGGCGTCGTATACGGCATGAGGTGGAGAGCAGCGTGAGCCTAGAGGCCAGAGAGACCGTGATCTTGGTCGCCTAAGACAAAGTAGCGGGTTCGTCGGTCGGTGTCGCGTACTGCGTCGTCCAAGGGTTGTACTGCCCCTTTTCCGTGTTCCGGAGCCACATGGTCGTGGTAGAGCGCATACGGCGCCCAACGCTGCGTACAGCAGCGGAGGGACGACGCGAAAACCGCCCACCGCCAAAACAGATGGTGGTGGTAAGAAGTCACGAGGTCCTCGCCGTCACTTCTCTTTCCTTTTGCAGCCACCTCCGCCTCCTGCGCTTTCGAGTTCTGAAACTCTTCCCTCGTGTTCAGGCCTTGAAATTTGTTGAATCGAACTCTAGAGGACGGCCGACTGTACATCCAATTCTATGGAAAATTTTGTCTGCGCCGAAGAGTTTTTGGACTTGTGCATTCATTTCGCTCATCCAGCGTCTGCCGGTGCGCAAGTGGTGGCAAGAGCGCGAAACATATCTGAGTGGCGATTTATTTTCGCACCGTTGCCGAGTTAAAGCAAGAGTCTGAGTACTTCAATGTCCAATCAGTCCGACTTGGACGTCGCAAGCCACTCTTGCTGCGGAAGATTTCTTCAGCTCGTCTTCAGCCCCTTTGCTGCGGAAGATTTCTTCGTCTTTCCTTCGAGGTGCCCGGTACACGACGCTCTCGGATTGACATCGCGGAGCCAGACAAGATCGATGCCGTATCTATTGTGCGTCGCGCACACTTTCTTGCCATATTCTGATTCGATTCCATTCACTAGCTTGACGAGTACCGACTTCACACGTACACCCTGTCGTGAGTCCCGTAGCGGTTCGGCATGGCGATATCCTGTGTCGAGACTCGCCCTTTGTGCCCATGGTCCGCGCTTCATCTCATCGCACTGCGTCCACGAATGCCGTTTCTGATTTCTGGGTCGGAGGGATGCACGGTGGAGGCGTTTTTCTATCTTCCCCCTTCCCGTTACTTTATTACATTCTTCATTGTTTTCCATCACAGCGACTGTACTGTATCCAATTGCAATGGAATAATACTCGATTCATCCTCCATGCAACGCCAGAGTGTCGTCGTACTCGTGCTCTTCCTCGTACCATCCCATTGCGAGCACTTGCAATCTGGCTCGCGATACACCACTGTGCACTCTACACGCCAGGCTATAGCTTAGGTCGTCCGTCGATATCTATCCGAGAGTACTGTACGCATACACATACGTCCAGGTAGGTAGAGTACGTATAGCTCGACAACTAGCCAAGTCGATACCGAATAAGCAAAAGAGAAATGTCACGAGCAGGAGCAAGTGTAGATAGCACTGTAAAGCGAATCATGGTATCGATGTGTCGAAGCGAGTCGCAGTTTCGACTCCATCCTAAAATCCTTTCGCCAATCCTCCAGTCCATATCCTCCCTTTCACCCAGTCCGCCGTCCGTCACGAATACGCCGCTCGATTCCACTCGCCACCCGCCTCGCCGTCGGCTTCCCTGTTGAAGAGAGCGAGGGCTGAAGGGCATGTCGAAGGGGAAGAGGGCTGGCGGGCGTGTCGACGGGGAGGGCTGGGCTGGCAGGAGCAGCGCCGAAGCGCTCATGAAGCTCGCCGTGCAGGGAGTAGCGCCGAAGCCCTCGTGAAGCCCGAGGCACGAAACCCCACCCACTCCTTCCCGAAACCCGCACTCGTACTTTCGCGCCGTGCCGGCGATAGCTAGACGACAACCTCCTGGAGGGCGTGTCGAAGACCGGGAGAGCTGGAGGGCGGGTCGGAGGGGGGAGGGCGGAAGGGAGCAGTGTCGGGGCCCTCGCTAACGCTTGAGGCGCTGAAACTCAGTCCTGCTCCTCCTGAAGCCGGCATTCGCGAGTGACGACCCGGGCTCGGGAGGGCCTGCTCGTGCACCCGCCTGCTCGACGTCTCCTCGCCATCCTCCCTCCGCACCCTCTCGGTCGGCGTCGAAGCGGAAGTCGTCCCTCCCGAAGCCGTAGCCGAAGCCAGGATGCGAGGTGGAAACGGAGCCGAAGCTGTAAAAGTCGGAGTGGGAGGCGCAATCAGAGGGAGGACGACCCGAATGCGCCCGGCGTGCTGTCGAAATCTTCCGCTACAACATAGGCGTGCCGCTCCGAAGTAGGCACGGGGATAAGGGAAGGCATGCGTCAAGGCGCCAGAGGGATCGTTGACGTCGACGTCGATAGCGGAGTACCTTACGCCGGCGTCACCCGACGACGAGGGAGGGACAAGGACCCGGGGAGCACGGAGGAGTGATACGAGCAGGGTGTGGCGGAAAGGGAAAGAAGTCGAGGTGGGCGGGGCGATGCGACAGCTCAAGAGGTCGCGCTGGAATACGATTTCATGCTCCTCTTCTCGACGACTTCGCGGTGGAGTCTGGGATTTCGAAGGTCAGCTCTGAATAAAGCGAGACGAGGGAGAGAGGAAAGGTGAATACGTACCAGAACCGAGGAAGGGCGAATACACCGACCCACACCGCTCCCAAAAATCGAGGTCCGCCCGCCAACTAGACCCCGTCGACCTCCGACTCGACGTCGACTACCCGCCCCCGAGCCGCTCTGCGATCCCCAGCCCATCTGGCGGGACAGTCGAAGTCCGCCGCCTCCTCATCGTCCACGGCTTGGTGATGCGCGGCGAGCTGGAAAAGGGCGAGCGAGCCTCTAGGTGGCACGGAGACGAGGGCGGGAGCGGAGCGGATATTCCTGTCGAGAAGTCGTCAGGGCAAGGTGCGCTGCCGTCGTTGTCGACGTGTCAAGTGTACGCGGTGATTACGGGTCGGCGGGGCGGCGAGGATGTTCGCGCTTTGCGGCAGGCGGGAGGAGGGCGCCTTCTCGTGCGCAATGGACTTCGCGTTGGGGTTGTCGTTAAGCGGATGGGTGAGAGTGGGACGCGGAAATAAGATGCAGAGACAGATATTGAGACCCTGCAAAGGAAGTCCGCCACGACGCATGAAGTCCGCCGAGATAACGTCCTTGAGCTGCGTGCGTGGCGCCATCGAGGGTCGTGCGGGCGAGGAGGTCGTCTGTGCCGCGTCGTTGCTCGCCGCGTTCCCCGCTGCACCACCCTCTCTACCCGCCGCAAGCAGCTGCAGAAGACACGGTACTGTGCAGCGCCTCGTCCCCGCTCCAGCACCACCCGTTCCTTCGTCTTCCCTCCCCCGCCGGCTCTCGATAAAATCAAAGCCCCAGAGCGAGATATGCGTCGGCACGCGCAGAGTCGAGTGCCGTCGCTTAGGCCGAGGCGCAAAGGTGCGAGTGCAGCGACATCCAGTGGGCGTCTGGGTCGGCGTTGTCGTCGCACCAGGCGGTGCGCGGCGGGATTGGAATGGGAGTTGGAGTGGGAGAAGGATGAATGCGGGTCGGCGAGGAGGTTCACGAGTTTGTCGAGTCGTGCGTTGTTGCTGTGCTCGTCGTCCGAAACAGAGTTGCGAGAGCGATCGGAACGGGCGCAGGCGCGGGGCAGACGCAGGGAAAAGCAGCGCCGAGCATGGCACGGAGGGTGTCGCTCCACCAGGGCTGGTCTATCTTTCCTTTCTCTCTTCTTCTCCTCTATTCCCTTCCCTTCGCCGCTATTTTATTCGATATTCGATTCGCCCGGACGCAAGTCGAGCATGCGTCATACACGCAGGGACGCAGTGAAGGCATCGTAAGCCCGTCTTCTCTCCGGGTGAAGGGGAGGTCTTGAAAGGACCAAGATCGGGCGGGGACTGAGCGTCTGCAATTTGCCGAGATTGGTGAAGAGAAAAGGAACGCGCAGGGCGCTTGTTTGGGCGCTTACGGTCACGGCGTGACGTCACTACTGTCGCTCTCGAACTGCTCTGTCGGTTTCGAGTCTCTCTCGTCTTCCGACATTTTATCTCATTGAATTCGACTCCCCATAGGAACGTTCCGCTGCATATGCAATTCTATGCAAAATTTTGACCCCTGCTGTCTGCGCATCGACATTTTTTAGACTTCAAAATTTAAAATCGGCATTTTCACCCGTCGAATATCCGCCGCTGCCAAGCGTTGGGCAAGACTGAAAAATGCACTGTCCCGCGGGCGGGGTCTACGATGTCGTCGGAATCAACTTGAAGCAGGTCTGAGAACTTGGTCATCCAATTTCCCCGACGGGGCGATGCAACTTAAAGCCACCCGGTGCTGTGGGTTCTGTGCGGGTCTGCTACCATAGATTCTGCCCGCCTGCTTGTTGGCGTGAATCCAAGACGCCCGCCGATTGAGTTTGCGGAGCCATAGATGGTCGACTCTGTGTATACTACACGTCGAGCTCACATTTCTGCTTCATTGTGCTGATTCGGTTTCATGCGCTAGAGCCACGACTGCTTGTCTGAGACGGACAACCCAGTTGCGGCTATCGATTCGACATCGCGGTGTCCTGGAGTGAATTGTGCTGTGGGTGCAATTTCCATCTCATCCCACCCCTTGCATCGATTTATCCATTGATAGGTGCCGCCATGTCTTCGCGCACGCGGCTTCGCACACCCAACCTCCATCTCAAACATCGAGATCGACGCTGCGCGCGAGGAAAACATACCATGTAAGAGCCGCTCTTCTTTCTTTCTCTGCCTGTCTATCCCGTGTTCCTTGCAGACATCTTCATTACCTCTCGCTCCCTTTCCCTCCCTCCTCGTCTTTATCTTCGTTCCGTGCTTCCCCCATCCTCCCTCCCGTCAAGCCATCGAGCCATTCCAACCAACGCTGCGTAGATCCTTCCCGAAATACGATCAGCTACGCTTTCACGCTGATCTTATTTTCTTCGCTGGCGTGCCTTCATTCTTTGCGGCGGGCGAGGCTCTGGGACTTGGTGCATACGACGCCGGCAGATTTGGACGCTTGAGGTCTGGAACCGATGTACCACGCGTCCTGATTCGGTGTCTGCTCACTGCCGCCTCAGCCGCGCGGGTTGGGTCATTTATGTCGTCGACCCATAACGAGCATCGCTATCCCATATCTCCATTCCCTTCCCTTCCTTCTCACATTGCTGATTCTCCCTTCGTCCCGCTTCTCCCCCATACATCCCGCTAAGGCTGCAGACTCCAGAGTCTCCCTCGTGCTCCCTCGCATTGTATTTGTCTCGCCATTTTGTTAATCTATCGCTCTCGGGGCCGGTGCGTCCGTGGCCATGGGCTCCTGGGGCGGGCACTTTTTAATTCTTGGTCTGTGTGGGATGGGTGGGTGGGACAAGAAAAAATCAAAGCTTGCTACCTGCAAGCTGAGACTGGTGGAGTCGACATGGGAGTCCAGAGCAGAGAGACTCCGATTGTCGATCTCCGCTGATCTACAAACCCTATCCTCCCGATCACTCATGCTTCGTGAGAGGGAGAACGTCAAAATGTGGAGCGGGGCATGCATTTGCGAACAAGCCCTCCGTGCATTGAGGAGGAAATGTATAACAGAGGCCGGAACAGCGGGTATGTGGTGTTGTACAGTGTGGTGCTTCTTGCTTTGTGAATGGAGCTGGGCAAGGTGCCGAGGGGTTTCCTGTAAACCAATGCTGGGACACATGCGCAAGAGCAGGGTCCAGGCGGAGGCGATCATGATGCCAGACGTGTGCATTTGGTTGGCACACAGTTATTCTGCGCATAGTAGGGGCTCTCTGAAACCCGACACCGCAACACACTTTGCAATTCTGACACGGAGTGGAAAATGTGACACACCTGGCTGATATCTTCCAGAGTCCAACACACTTTCTTGAAAGTTCCTCCATACTGACTTACTTCCAAGTTCCAACTTGCTATTGCGATCGTTGTGGTGATGGCATCACATTTCCTTGTGGTTTGTGGCCCCGCTCGAATGTACACAAATAAACATAGGGAGTTTATTTCCTTGTGATTATTCAATTCCAGTAACCAGTGACATGGACAAGATGAATGAGTCCAAATTTCCGCGTTGAATTTGTATTAACTATGTTCTGTGTGTTTTCATGCTTTCATGTTCATGAACTGACATGCGGATGGGACATTCATGCACAGTGCATGACTGCCATGATGCTGATGCTGTGCATCCCAATGATTGGACACGGTGGTACAAATTCAAGACAGAATGAGCCCTCTGCTTGTGGAGGTAGCGCACAGCGTCTTGTGGGGTGCAGTGGGCGAGTGTAATGAGGCATCTGTGGACAGAGAGATCATGGTACCTTCTCAGTGCATGCAGTGAGCTGGTAGGTAGGGACAATTGAGATGGAGGCCATGATGACCCCTTCCGCACTGAACGTGTGTATCTGTGCTGTGCAGATAGCCAAAACAGCACGGAAGAGAAGGTACTACAGTTCAAATTCAATGTAAGTTGCTCAAATTCAGGGAATTTATCGGTGGTTAGCTCAAGTAGTTGTGGCACACATGGAAATAAAACATGCTATTGGAGCATGAATAACTAACTATCTACAAAATACAGAAGAAATACAAGGGACAACATTTTAGATTCAAGCCACTTCGCTCATGTTCAAGAATACTCCCTGTCTCTGCTATTTTTTTTTCTCTGGGGTGCACTGCATCTAATCCACCTCAGGCTCCACCCGATCCACATCTGCTGTTCCAGCTAGGCAGGTCAAGATGAATGGTTTAGGCACTGGGATCCCAGTTGAATGGGATGCGGCATAGAAGGTGCTTGGATAGACATTGCCTAAAATTTGTTTCAGTCTGTCCGGGACAATAGGATCCGGTTCTTCACTTGAATGCTCTCCCAAATCTGAGGATAATTCTGGCACCACATTGAGTGTGGTATGACCATGTTCTTCATTCTCCAGCATACAATTGAGTTTTGCTTTATGATACCCAACTATGTGTAAATATGTGTGGGCCAGTTTATCCAGGACATCCAGTGTATCTGGATGATTGTTACCCAGAACCTGTTTCCGTTTCTCTAGCACAATGATATAAAGTTCTTTGGCACTTTCATGCTCTCCAAGATCTGAGTATGTTTCAGCCAGGCTATGCATAGTCCTCAAGGTGTTTGGGTGATTATGGCCAAGAATCTGCTTTCGTTTCTCCAGCACAACAACTTGGAGGTCTTTAGCTTTTTGATACTCTCCAAGATTTGAGTATGTGCTTGCCAGGTGGTGTATAGTAGACAGCATGTGTGGATGACCATCACACAGAAGCTGTCTCTGTTTTTCCAGCACAACAACTTGGAGGTCTTTAGCCATTTGATTTTCTCCAAGCTTTGAGTATGTGACTGCCAGTGTATGCAGAGTAAACAGTGTGTGTAGATGACCATCACCCAGAAGCTGTTTCTGTTTCTCCAGCACACCAACTTGGAGGTCTTTAGCCTTTTGATACTTTCCAAGATTTGAGTACATCATTGATAGATTATGTATTGAAGACAGTGTGTCTGGATGATCATCACCCAGAAGCTGTTTCCGTTCTTCCACTACAACAACTTGGAGATCTTTTGCCTTTTGATACTCTCCGAGATTAGAGTATGTGGTTGCCAGATTATGCATAGAAGCCAGGCTGTGTGGATGACCATCACCCAGAAGCTGTTTCCGTTTCTCCAGCACAACAACATTGAGGTCTTTAGCCTTGTGATTCTCTCCAAGCTTTGAGTATGTACTTGCCAGATTATGCATAGAAGTCAGGGTGTGTGGATGACCATCACCCAGAAGCTGTTTCCGTTTCTCTAGCACAACAACTTGGAGGTCTTTAGCTTTTTGATTCTCTCTAAGATTCAAGTATGTGCTTGCCAGACTGTGCATAGTACACAGCGTGTCTGGATGACCATCACCCAGAAGCTGTTTCTGTTTCTCCAGCACAACAACTTGAAGGTCTTTAGCTTTTTGATTTTCCCCAAGATATGAGTATGTGCTTGCCAGATTATGCATTGAAATCAGGGTGTCTGGATGATCATGACCCAAAAGCTGTTTCTGTTTCTCTATCACAGCAATTTGGAGCTCTTTGGCCTTTTGATTTTCTCCAAGCTTTGAGTATGTGCTTGCCAGATTGTGTATAGGAGTCAGCATGTGTGGATGATCATCGCCCAGAAGCTGTTTCTGTTTCTCCAGCACAACAACTTGGAGGTCTTTAGCCTTTTGATTTTCTCCAAGACTTAGGTATGTGGTTGAGAGATCATTCATAGTAATCAGTGTGTGTGGATGATCATCACCCAGAAGCTGTTTCTGTTTCTCTAACACAACAACTTGGAGGTCTTTAGCCTTTTGATTTTCTCCAAGATTTCGGTATGTGTTTGCCAGATCATTCATGGTAGACAGTGCATGAGGATGATTGTCACCCAGAAGCTGTTTCTGTTTCTCCAGTGCAACAACTTGGAGGTCTTTGGCCTTTTGATGTTCTCCGAGATTTGAATATATGCTTGCCAGATCATGCATAGAACTCAGGGTGTGTGGATGATCATTACCCAGAAGCTGTTTCTGTTTCTCCAGCACAACAACTTGGAGGTCTTTAGCCTTTTTATTTTCTCCAAGATTTGAGTATGTATTTGCCAGATTATTCATAGTAGACAGCATCTGTGGATGATCATCACTGAGAAGCTGTTTCTGTTTCTCAAGCACCTCTTCCAGAAGCTTTTTGCTTTCTTTGTATTGTCCCACTTCCTGAAAAACCAAACCATAATAATACTTGACACTCAGAGCCATCCTTGAAACAATCCGTATAGCCAATTCAAAATGTGGATATAATCTTATACTAGCCAGTTGACGGTACTCCTCTGGATATTGTGAAATAGCCATACCAAGGATAGATCCCATAGTCAATATATATCTGTCTTGATCACAAACTCTTGCTTGACTCCAAGCATGTACTAATGGATGAATGGAGAACAACTTTTTCTCTGGACTGAAGCCAATCAATGAATAGGCCTGGATCTCATTTGTGACATGCACAAACTTCAAAGAGTCCCATTCCCCATTTTCCTTCTGAAAGTGTGAGAGAAATTCCACAGCATTTTGTAATCCTTCCTTGGATAGATCATCAGATTCTATATTGTACCCAGATGCTTGGCGGAAAATTTCCTCTGAAATGCCATTATAATGAAGGAATGAACAGTGCTGTAACAACATAGCAGCTGTTGACTCAAGTTGGTCAAAACTCATTTGCCATGTTGTATACACTGTCCAACCATAATTGTCATGTGACTGAGCAGGTTTCTCATTGAGGAGCTGTATTTTGTTCTTTGCATAGAGAACTAGATAGCCTTCAAGGTCTTGGGATTTTGCTATGAATGCACCAGCCTGCACAATAGCAAGAGGTAGACAGTACAATGCCTGAAGAGATATTGACATCAGAACTCAGTGTTTTAAGGTTTATTAACTGACCTTGATTATGTCTGTTGCAACTTGTTCAGTTTTGATTGTGGGCTCTTGTGCAGCACTCTTCAGTAACAATGCCACTGCATCTTCCTCCTCCATGTCTGATACAAGTGAATGTGCCCCAGCATAAACACAAAGTCCAGGATTTCGAGAGGTGATAATGATATTCCCATGATTGCACTGAGGAATAAATTTGTTCAAATTGATTTTTGGATCATCTGCATTGTCCAAGAAAAGGAGCCATTCTTCAACTTTGCTCATGAGCCACAGTAAGCCATCTTGTGGAGAGTTCCCATTGTGTTTCATAACTGCTATATTCCTGAGGCCTGCCTCAATGGTTGCAATAGAACCACTGTCAATAAAGAAGATGTCTGAGAAGCTGAAACAGCAGTGTTAGCTAGGAAGCTTTTTTTTATTGACCTAGGCTCACCAAGATGACTCATTCATGAATTTCAGAGCAATCTGTGTCTTTCCACCACCTCCAAGTCCATGTAGGACATAAATCTTTTGAGTGCCACGGTTGGAGGTGAAAAAGTAATGCATTTTATCAAGAATATCTCTTCTGCCTTGGAATATTCTTGACGGAGGAGGACATTGCACAGCAATTTGTGAGACCTGAATGCCACTAAGCTGCACTGCCTGACTTGAAGCAAGTGTGGCCTGGAGATGTGCCACGTTCAACTGCTGTGCAGTGATATGAACTGTAGGACCTAGACCAGCCCCACCAGGGCCACCAGTACCATGTGCATGTGCATGACCACCAGGACCACCTTGTCCACCTACTCAAAATTAATATCCTGGCAGAATGGAACTTTTTTTTCACTTGCCGGTAATGTTCAGCTGCTGCGAACCATCTTGAAAAAGCATGGTCTTGCTAGGGCTATCATAGCTGGGTGGAAGTTCTTGTTGTGAAGGTCCAGCTTGGTCATCTATATACTCCAAATGACTCGTGATTTTGGCAGAGCGGCATTTTTATCTTACAGGATTCATCTTGAGAGAACATGACTACGTCAATACTAGAGCTTTGAAGGAAATTGGGGATTCTTTGCGAAGTCATATCAATCGCTGCCCAATTTTCTTCAAAAAGCCAGTACTGACCGAGGAAAGGATGAACTAAGGTGCGAGGTGAGTGTGGAAGGCAAGGTGGCATCAGTAACTTTTCGTTGTCGTGTTGTGGGCGTTTTCTCGCCTTGTCATGTTGTCCACAATACGGCCCCGCCAAAATGGAGCGTCGATCCTTGACCATGTTGTCAAAATTTTGATACATGTTGTCATCAAAATGCGTTGCCGTGTTTTATCGAGTTTTATCGCGTTTTTTTTGGCGTTTTCATGTGTTGTACAACACGACAACCAATCTGTCAAACTGCTGATGGGTATTGGAAACGGCCAGGCTGGCACAGCCACACCTTGTGCATTGTTCCCACTCCCATTCCGCCTGTAAGCTGTCGGCCTCAAGGCACGGTATGTCGATATTTGATATAGTAGCTGCTACGGGACACCGCGCATGCGGCCGCCGATCGACTTCGCTTTCTCTGTCCTCGTCTCTGGCGAGGACCCGGTGTTACCTAGAGTCCTCCATCTCAGGCGCCTGTCTGAATTTCTCACCCACACAGCTTCCATTCATCACGTCCAATTCGCGTTGCAGTAATGACGTCCGGAATTCTCTATTTCCACGGACAAGTGGCCATATGGACGCGGGATCAACAATTCATTCAATTCACCGTTGGTTTCCTGACTGAATCTTGGGAGGACTTTTTTGTCGATGAGGTCTATCGTCCCATGACTATCGTGGGTTTTCAATTTTATTCCTCGAATTTACTGAACTCTTATCGCTGGTACAGGAGACGTGCAACTATGCTGGCACGCTGTCTGCACGCTCTGAGTCTCAAGATAAGGCTCGGGCTCCTCCCGTGCATGTTTCCCTCTCGACCGACAGTCACTTTTTCTGAATTTTTAGCAGGCGTCTTGGGCTACGCCGTGCTCGTCGTTCAAGTTCAAGATCAGTGATGCCTGATGCAACAATCTGAAGCACTCTGATTTCCGTGCGACAACGTTGCCATCCTCGCCAATCTAACTTTGAGTCCATGCAGACGTGCGAGCATGTTTACCTTATCGTGAGGTATAGGACCGGCAGGGATCGTTGGCGTGTCTCATGATTCATCGTGCGTTCGTGCATTTCCATCTTCTGAAACTTTGAATCCAATATACATGGTAGATCCAGAGCTTCTCGCCTTTCAATTCTCCCGCCATTGTTTGGGCTCGACACGTCGGATTCTTCTCGGGTTGCGCGCTATAGGCAGAGAGCACGGCATGACGCGACGTCTATGCGCATCTGTTGTCTCTGCTACTCTTGCTGCTTGCAAGGGTGAATTCCCTCGCTGACGCTGCTTACTTGGGCAGGGGTACCTCGATTTCCCTTTGCGGAGGGAATGTGGCTTGGCCCGAGTCGAGTCGTAAAATCCCTCTGCCAAAGTCGCCCTTGGTCGGCCTCGAAGTCGAAGTCGTCCCTTTGTCACGCCAGCCGTCGTTCGATGCGAGATTGGAGTGCGAGGAGGGCTGGTGAGACGGTGATTGGGCAAGGAGGCCCTCGAGTTCGCCGGGGTACGCGCGGTGGACGCGTCGGGCGCTATTGTGTTGGCGCTGGTGTATTCATAGTCGGATTGGAGCCAGAATTGGACAGAGTGCATGTCGGAAGCGATAGCCGAGCGTGACGCGGAGAATGTCGCTGTAGGGGACTGATCCATCTCCGAGTCTGTCTCCTCTATTCTATTCTCTTCTCCGCTATCTTATTCGATTCTCGGGACGCGAGGCGGCGAGCATGCTTCGAACACGCAGAGGCCCGCAGTGACGGCCTGTGTTCTCTGTGAGTGAAGAGGGGCTCTTGAAAGGACCGACATCTGGCGCAGAGATTGGACCGCAGCGTCTAGATTTGCCAAAGGAACGCGGAGGGCGCTAGTTGAGCGCTTGTGATCACGGTGTGACCGTCACGGCTCTTTCCTTTTGCAGCCACCTCCGCCTCCTTCGCTTTCGGATTCTGAAACTCTTCACTCGTTGAATGCAACTTCCAGAAGAACGGCTGGATGTACATTGAATTCTATGGAAAATTTCGTCCCCTACTATTGTCTGCGTCGAAGAGCTTTTGGACCTTGCATTCGCGATCGGCAATGTTGCTCATCCAGCATTTCCCAGCGCACAAGTGGTGGCAAGACCGCGAAATATATTCGACTTTCGATTCATTTTTGCACCGTTGTCGAAATGAAGCAAGAGCCTGAGTACCTCATCGTCCAATCAGTCCGACTTAGACGTCGCAAGCCACTCTTGCTGCGGAAGATTTTTTCAGCTCGTCTTCAGCCCCTTTGCTGCGGAAGATTTCTTCGTCTTTCCTTCGAGGTGCCCGGTACACGACGCTCTCGGATTGACATCGCGCAGCCAGAGAAAGTCGACCGTCGACGCCGTATCTATTGTGCGTCGCGCACACTTTCTTGCCATATTCTGATTCGATTCCATTCACTAACTTGTCGAGTGCCGACTTCATACGTACACCCTGTCGTGAGTCACGTAGCGGTTCGACATGGCGATATCCTGTGTCGACCTTGTGCCCATGGTACGCGCTTCATCCCATCTCACTGCGTCCACGAATGCCGTTTCTGATTTCTGGGTCGGAGGGATGCACGGTGCAAGCGTTTGTCTATCTTCCCCCTCCCCGCTACTTTATTACATCCTTCATCGTTTTCCATCACAGCGACTGTAGTGTATCCAATCACAATGGAATAATATTCAATTCATTCTCCATGCAATGCCAGAGTGTCGTCGTACCCGTACTCTTCCTCGTACCATCCCATGGCGAGCACTAGCAATCTGGCTCGCGATACACCACTGTGCACTCTACACGCCAGGCTATAGCTTAGGTCGTCCGGCGATATCTATCTGAGAGTACTGTACACATACACATACATACAGGTAGGTAGTGTCTGTATAGCTCGACAACTAGCCAAGTCGATACCGAATAAGCAAAAGAGAAATGTCACGAGCATGAGCAAGTGTAGATAGCACTGTAAAGCGAAGCATGGTATCGATGTGTCGAAGCGAGTCGCAGTTTCGGATCTATCCTAAAATCCTTTCGCCAATCCTCCACTCCATATCCTCCCTTCCACCCACAGTCCGCCGTCCGTCACGAATACGCCGCTCGATTCCGCTCGCCACCCGCCTCGCCGTCAGCTTCTCTGTCGAAGACAGTGAGAGCTAGAGGGCATGTCGAAGGGGAAGAGGGATGGAGGGTGTGTCGAACGGGGGAGGGCTGGCTAGCGTGTCGAAGACCGGGAGGACCAGAGGACGTGTCGAAGGGTGAGGGGAAAGGACTGGCGGGAGCAGCGTCGAAGCCATCGTGAAGCCGTACGAAACGCCACCCCTGCCTATCCCCTCCCGGAACCTGCACTCCCGCTGTAACGGAAACACGCCTTCCCGACGTACGCGTCATCAGGCGCGTTGTATTTTTCATTACTCATGCTTACTTATCCCTTTCTTATGCCGCTATGTCATTCTTCATGTGATATTCAATCAGATCTATGCACTGCCTCCGTTTCCGTAGTATAAATAATGTGATGTACGTAGATAGACTCCCGGTCAATTCAGTACTTACACCAGTTCTCTGCTTGTTCCTCGTGTGCCGGAACTCGACGTCTTCGCTTCCGTCACATATTTTGAACTCACAAGTACTCTTGTCAACATTGCTACTGGCTTACTTGGTCTGATCCACCAACACCGCCGTTCTCTGTCGACCTCCTGAACCCAAAGAACCATGTCAGCTCGTCTCCGAACCTCTCTGCCACCCTCTGGCACGACTTCCCCTTCTCTCAGGAGTGCCCAAGGGGGCTCCTGCTTCAGGTCGTGGACACTGGTCCCCTCCTGCTCCAGGTCGTGGGTCTTTGCCCTGTCCTGTCAGTCCCGATCTGTTGTACAGTCGGGCAGTATCGCCATCCCTCCCAGGGGGCGCTGTTAGCCGCTCGGTGACTCCGTCATCTGTGCGCACTGAGCTTGACGAGCCAGTCTTGAGTCCCAACGTTGACTGGGGCTCATTGGACCCCATCGCGGGCCCTGACGACCATCACGGGTGGACTCCGGTAACACGGAGCACCGCACGATCACATCGCGAGCGCTCCCGCTCGGCTGAAAGCCGTGTGTCCTTCACTTCCACGTCTCTTGTTTCGCGTGCAATGCACAACATGAGTGGGTCCGAGCTGTTGAATGTTGCTCGCCGTTACCAGTCACTTGCGCAGGAGGCCCTGTCCATTGCATCTCGACGAGGATTGCCTCAGCCTCCCCATCGTGATTCAGTTGTTTCACATCAATCAATCAATTTGATTGATATTGATGATCTGTCAGAGGTGGAGCCGACGATTACTCATCCCCACGCTGGTCCGCCCCAAGAGAAAGGGAAGGGAATTGATCCCCGTAACTGGGGTGCTGCGAATTTCTCCCAGGATTTCAGTGAGACTGAAATGAGAGCTCAGCACGAAGCATTCCAGAACTTCGCCGAGATCAACCGCGCGATCAAACAAGAGGATCGTTCGATGCCGCCTGGATTTTTTGAAACACCGGCGGCTTCTCCCGATGATTTGAAGTCTTCACGAATCTCTTCTAGACAGAAATCTCGAACACATTCCAAGATGTCGAGCCAAATGGCTGATGAACCTATGTCTGGCCAGACCATGAACAAAAAAATTGCTGAATTGAAACAACAAATTAGCATCTTGGAACAGAACACCCAGAACGAACCCCTGAAGCCGAAAGTAAAGGCTTCGATGAGCAGAGCCGATACTGCGGTTAAATCCAGCATTGAGAAGACTATTCCCAAGGGAACACCCCCTGAACAACCTGAAAGACGTGCTAAGTCTGCAGTGCGAGTTGTTCCTGGAAGTTTTATTGAAAAAGCTTTGCGAGACGTTGGGCGAATGCACAACTCACCGCCTCCTTCCGAACCATCAGACAGTTCGTCGAGCTCGAGTGATTCCAGCTCGACCGACGATGAGGGTTCTGGATCCGAGCGGTCAAAGTCACGTCGCCACAAAAGGAGTAAATACTCCTGTCGGAAACGTTCTGACAAATCAAAGATGCTTTTGAAGCCCATACCTCCCAACATTTACGATGGCTCACCTGATACGAGTGCATTCCATCGCTTCGTCAAAGAAGGTGCAAATTATGTGGATGTTGGTCGAGTCCCGAAGGAGAAGCAGGTATTTTACCTGTCTTATTACCTGAAGGGCAAGGCCCGTAACTTCTACGATCAGAAGGTCGTCAAAGACCAGCGTCCGTGGACACTGAGCGATTTCTTTTGGGGTCTGTTTAATTTTTTGTTTCCCCTTGAACTTCCGTGAGAAGCAGCGTGCATGTCTGAGCAAGTTTGTTCAGAATGATAAGTCTGTCTCGGAGCATGTTGCAGAATGGGAACAAATCTACAACATGATTGGCCTCGAAGACAACCAAGAAAAGGTTGTGATGCTTTGGCGAAGCTTCCGTGCCGATGTTCGACGAGAGATGTACCGTGACAAACTGGATCCCGAGCTATCAACATGGGACGAAGTTATGGCTGCCGCAGAACATGCCGAAGTCATACTGACTCTGGCAAATGATGAATCCGAAGTTGAACATTCAAAACCCAGTCGCTCCGAAACAGGAAAACCCTCGAAGCGTGCGGATGGAGGGCGGGTTGATACAAAGCAGGAGACTGAAATTTTACGATCTTCTTCTGTTGAAACGCAACAAGCCTCCTCCGGTTTGCATACCGAGAAAAAACGGTCGCTACAGCGTCGAAACGAGATGCTTGCAAAGGGTCTTTGCTTCAATTGCGAGGAGCAGGGGCACTTAGCTCGCAATTGCCCCAAAAGCGACAACTGTGACTTCGAAGGAGAAGGGTAAACCACCTGGCTTCGGAGTTCACACCGTGGACTTTGTAGATTCGAATGCGCTCGCAGAGACAACCGAGGTGCTTGAAACTCTGCCTGTGGGTGCTGCTTCTATTTTCGACACCCGTATGGTTGTCGAGGAGGGCGAGGGGATCCTAAAAAATAATTTGGAGATAATCCCTGCCGAATTTCACCCAGTACATGATGATTCTGCTGTTCTGCATGACCATGATGGCCCTAGAGAAAGGGTTCGTCTCGAACTTGATCCCGAGCTTGCTGCAGGTCACCAGTCGATTTCCAAATCCACTCAAAACCACAGCGCAAGTTCAACCGACGATTTTGAACATGGTGATCTTCGGAAAAGTAAGATCGCCGCGAGACGTCGATCTGGAGGGCGTATGTAACGGAAACACGCCTTCCCGACGTACGCGTCATCAGGCGCGTTGTATTTTTCATTACTCATGCTTACTTATCCCTTTCTTATGCCGCTATGTCATTCTTCATGTGATATTCAATCAGATCTATGCACTGCCTCCGTTTCCGTAGTATAAATAATGTGATGTACGTAGATAGACTCCCGGTCAATTCAGTACTTACACCAGTTCTCTGCTTGTTCCTCGTGTGCCGGAACTCGACGTCTTCGCTTCCGTCACACCCGCACCGCGACGGCGATAGCGAGACGACAGCCCAGGCTTGCCATCTGAAGGGCGTGTCGAAGAGTGGGAGGACGGGGGGCGGGTCGAAGGGCGAGGGGAGCACCGAAGCCCTCACGAAGCTCGCTCGAAGCGCTGAAATCTACCCGTCCCTTCGCGAAACCGGCAATCCCGCGCTCGAGAGGGCATGCTTGTACACCCGCCCGATCGACGTCCCCTCAACATCCTCCCTCTGCACCCTCTTGGCCCTCTTGGTCCGCCCCGAAGCCAAAGTCGTCTCTCCCGAAGCCGTAGCCGAAGCCAGAATGCGAGGCGGGAACGAAGCTGAAGGTGTAGAAGTCGGAGTGGGAGGCGGAATCGGAGGGCGGAGGATGACCCCAATCCACCCTGCGTGCTCTCAAAATCGTCCTCTCGTCCTTCACCCGCCGGGGCAAGAGGATAAGGTGGGGCGTGCATGAGAGCGCCAAAGGAGTCGATGTCGGTCATCGAATGTGTTGCGCCCTGCCGCCGCACAACGGAGACGTAGGGAACGAGGGGTACGGGGAGCGGGAGGAGCAAGGTGCGGAGGAAAAGGTAAAAAACGTCACGGCGGACGGGGGCGACGCGAGCGCCCAAGAAGTCGCGCTGGTTACGATTTCATGGCCCTCTTCTCGACGATTTCGCTTGCTTTGGTTTCGCGGTGGGGTCTGAGAATTCGAAGGTCAGCTCTGAATAAAGCGAGACGAGGGAGAGGAAAAAGTGAATACATACCACTGCCAGGAACGAGGACGGGCGAATACACCAGCCCACACCGCTCCCTAAAATCGAGCTCCGCTAACTAGACCTCGATCTCGACCTCCCACTCGGCCTCGACTGCCCGCTCGATCTGCTTTGCGAGCAGCGCATCGGGCGAGGGGCAAGCAGGGCGTAGGCGAGGCCGTCGACGTCCGCGGCTTTGTCCTCGTGGTTCACGGCTTGGTGATGCGCGGCGCGTCAAGCTGGGCGAGCGCGGCTACAGGTGGCACAGAGACGAGGGCGGAAGGTGCAGGAATAGGAATGGAGCGGGTATCCCTCTGGAGAAGTCGTCGTCGAAGGGGATGCGAAGTCGTCGAGATGTCGGGCGTACGTGCCAGTGATTCCAATTGGGCAACGCGTCGAGGTTTTTCGAGATGTACGCTTTCCGGGCTTGACGGCGGGCGGGGCGCGGCGCGAGGAGTGTTTCGCCTTCTCGTGCGCCATCGAGTTCGCGTTGGCGTTGCGTAGCCGTTGAGCGGACGGGTCGGAGTGGGACACGGAGACATGGACGCAGGGACGGGGGTGGAGGTATCGCGACGGAAGAAACCCGCACACTGCACGTGACGTGACGTCCTTGAGCTGTGTAGGCGCGACGGCCTCCTCCAAGGCGCCGCGCGCGCGAAGAGGCCGCTCTCGTTCGTCATTGCCTGTTCCTCTTCCTCGCTACACTCTGTCCCTCGCGGTACCATTGCCTAAAAAGGATGACGAACCGTGCAGAACCTCCCGCCCTGCAGGGCTACCCGTCCGTCGCCCTCCCTCCCGCTCCCTCCCCCGCCGACTCCCAAACAAATCGAAGCCGCAGAGCGGGATATGCCTCGGCGTGCAAGGAGGCGGGCGCCGGCGCCATCTTGGGCCGAGACACAAGGTACGAGTGCAGCGAGATCTGGAGAGCGTCTGGGTCGGCGTCGTCACCGTGTCATGCGTCATCCGCTGCGAGATTGGGATGGGGTTGCAGGGGCGCACGCTCGGGTCGGCGAGAACGTCCACGAGTTTGTCGGGTCGTGCGTTGTTGACGTGTTCGTCGTCCGAAACAGAGTTGCCAGAGCGATCGGAGCGAGTGCAGACGCGGGGCAGACGCAGGGCAAAGCAGCGCCGGACGTGACGCGGAGGGTGTCGCTCCACGGGGGCTGGTCCATCTTCTTCGACTCTTCTCCTCTCCCCTATTCTCTTCGCTTCGCCGCTATTTCATTCGATACTCGATTCGGACTGAAACGTGAGCGTCTTCAATTTGCCGAGATTGGTGAAGAGAAAAGAAACGCGCAGGGCGCTTGTGGTCACGGTGTGACGTCACTCCTCTCTCTCTCGAACTGCTCAGTCGGTTTCGAGTCTCCCTCGTCTTCCAACCTTTTATCTCATTGAATTCGACTCGCTAGAGGATTGAATCGCTATATATGCAATTCTATGCAAACTTTTGATCATGATGCCCCTGCTCTCTGCGCGTCGGAATTTTGGACTTCAAAATTAAAATCGGTCTTGTCGCCCGTCGAGTATCCACCGCTGCCAAGCGTTGGACAAGACTGCAAAATATAGCTGTCCCGCGGGCGGGTCCGCCGTCAAGATCAAGCAAGTCTGAGTGCTCGGTCGTCAAATTTCCCGACAGGGCGATGCAACTTGAAGCGACCTGGTGCTGTGGGTTCTGTACGGGTCTGCTATGATACATTCTGCTCGGTTTTGGTCGGCGTGGATCCAAGCCGTTCGCCGATCGAGCTTGCGGAGCCATAGATGGTCGACTCTGTGTGTACTGTACGTCGAGCTCGCATTTCTGCCTCATTGCATATTCTGCGCTGATTCGGTTCCATGCGCTAGCGCGACGGCTGCCTGTCTGAGACGGATACCCCAGTTTCGATTCAATATCAGTTCGAGGTCGCGGTGTCCTCGACCGAATCGTGTTGTGGGTGCAATCGTGTTGACCGAATCTCACCTCAACCGTCCACAGTAGCATCGATTATCTATTGGTAGGCGCCGCCATGGCTTCGACCACACAGCTTTGCACACCACCTTTATCTCAGACGGCGTCGCGTTCGAAAAAGGGATACCTTGTGAGAACCGCCCTTTTTTTTTTCTTACTTGCGCCCATCTTCATTACATCTCGTCCCCGTCCCCTCCCTCTCTCGTCTTTGTCTTCGTTCTGCTTCTCCATTCTCCCCTCCGTCGAACCATCGAGTCATTCCAACCAACCCTGCGTAAATCCTTCCCCGAAATAACATCAACTGCGTTTTCACTAGTGCAGCCCTGGCCTGTTTATTTGCTTCCAAATTCGCCTTTGTCTTCGTTTTGATGTCGTTGCCCGCTAGGCAGGGCAAAGGTGGAGGAACGAGAGAGAGGTAGAGCGGCCATGCGAGGCTTGAAGTCGACGATCTACGCTGACGACGGCCACGTCTTCCATAGGGTGCGTGCAAATTGGTATGAGCTGGACAGTACGGCGCAAGACGCCTGCAAAAAATTAGAAAGAAATTGACTGTCGGCCGAAAGAAGGCACGCACCGTTATGAAAGTCACAATTGCAAGGACTTACCAAGTACAATATAGTCCACTTGTGTCCGACTCGAATTGCCTTTGCCAAGACCAAGAGGGAACGAGGAGAGAGAAGGCTATGTGGTATGTCTTCGGTATGTGGGAACGAACAGGTTCGCAGGATCTCGAACAATGAACACGCCTGCGAAAAAAATTGGAAAAAAAAAGCGACCAGTGGATCCAGGTCCAGGGTGAAACGCGCGGCGATGACATAACGGGAGGAGCTGGGTATTTTTCTTCAGATCCAGAGCGTGCGGATGGGATGCCAGGATAGAGTAGATGCATGCCTCCTGTACTCGATAGAAAGGATTCAATAAAAATCCAAGGGAAAAAAGAAAAATCCACCACAATCACACGCGATACAGACCTCGCCGCCGAGTCACCCTTATCTGTGCACTCTGCGACGGAGCCCAAACAGATTCGCTGGCATTCGCGATTCGGTGTCACTTGTCCGTGGACATCGAGTGAGTATTACGCTGGAGCGAATTTAGACTTGAATAGGAGCGAGAAATTCAGGCAGGCGCCTAGTGATGTGCCGGGTCAGGGCTCAAGCCCAAGCCTGACCCAAGCCCGGGGCCTCTGAGCCCGACCCAGGCCTGACCCGAGTAGGGCTTCAGTAGGGCCCAGGGTCGGGCTTGGAATTTTTTCAGACCTGCGACCCGGGCTTGGGCCCTGGTCGCCCAGGATGGGCTACATTTGGGCTACGTGTGGGCATTTTGGTGAATGAATTATAACTTGGAACCTCATTTGGACTTAACCAAGCTGAGTTCCACCTTTAACAGACTTTCAAGTCCTTTCATCTCTTCCTCAGTGTCACGTAAGTGAGTTCGGGATATTCCCGCTGAGATCTGATCGACATTAAAATCACCTTGGAAAGTTGGATATCACGTCATTTACCCCGAAAAATAATTCCTAAGCTTCAGAAGAGGTCAGTATGTCTCAAATTTCCACTACCAAACCTACTTTCGTACACTCAGAAAGATCATGGTCAAGCCCGGGCTTGAGCCCAAGCCCGACCCGACCCTGGAGGTAGGGTCGGGCTCAGGATTGGCTCAGGATATCCTCAGGCCCAAGCCCTCCTCGACCCGACCCAAGCCCGGGCTTTCAAGCCCGACCCGACCCGAACAACACTACAGGTGCCGAGAATGAAGAGGAAAGCGGCTTCGATGAAGTCTTGATGAAATTAATCCGTTGTGCGGATCTTTGTGCACGAATTCCGGGGACAGGAACACAGTGTTTGAGCTTGAGGTTTATCGTCGACAGGCTGAAGGGAGTGGAGCCTGAGGGTGCAACGTCCTGATCGGTCACAATAAGGTCACAATGTGTGGCTGTGCATGCCTTTACCTTGTCGCGCGTGCAACGCGTGTTTGTCTTCCACCTTGCTTTCTACACTCACCTCGCACCTCAGTGTATTCATTTTTTGGTCAGTGCTAACTTTCGGAGAAAGTCAGCGAGTGATTGATGTGCCTCTGCAAAGAAATTCTCGGTTTTGTTCAAACCTCTAGCTTTGAGGTATCATGCTCTCTCAAGATGAATCTTGTAAGACGATAAAAATGTCGCTTTGCTGCAACTATAATTGATTCGGAGTATATAGATGGCCAAGATGGGCCGTCGCATCAAGGGCATCTACAGAGTGATGATGGCCCTAGCGAGACAATGCTTTCTCAAGATAATCCACTACAACTCAACATCACGGGTGGGTGAAAAATAATTGTCCTATGCTGTAATATTCATTTTGAGTAGGCGGCCAGGGCGGTCCTGGTGGTCACGGACACCTGCATGGCATTGGTGGGCCCGGTGGGCCTGGTCTGGGTCCCACTGTGCATATCAGTGCACAACAGTTGACTGTGACTAATCTGCAAGCCACACTTGATATGGAGCAGACATTTATTCAAGCATCCCAAAGTATTGTTCAATGTCCTCCTCCATCCAGAATATTTCAGGGCCGAAGAGATATCCTGGATAAAATGCATCATTTTTTCACTTCAAACAAAGGACAAAACATCTACGTGCTCCATGGACTTGGTGGTGCTGGAAAGACCCAAATTGCTTTGAAATTCATCAATGAGTCAGTATATCAGTGAGTTTCTGTTCTGAATGGGAAAGATATCTTTGATTGAGTTTTGGGTTCTAGCTTCTCAGACATCTTTTTCATTGATGCTAGCACTGTTGTGACCATTGATGCAGGTCTCAAGAATATTGCTGCTATCAAGTATTCTGGGAACTCATAAAAAAGATGGCTTATGCTGGCTCATAAACAAAGCTGCTGAATGGCTTCTCCTCTTGGACAATGCAGATGATCCAAACATCAATGCAAACATGGGAATATTATCATCACCTCTTGGAACCCTGGGCATTGTGTTTATGCTGGGTCAGATTCTCGTGTATTAGATATGGAAGAGGATGATGCAGTACCATTGCTGCTCAAGAGTGCAGGACAGGAGGCTACACTCCAAAGTGAACAAGTTGCAGTAGACATAGTCAGGGTAAGGCAAAACTTGGAATCTGTTTGTTATTGATGAATAATATTCTAGGT
The DNA here is from genome assembly GCA_014462675.1 of Mycena sanguinolenta. Classification (NCBI taxonomy): domain Eukaryota; kingdom Fungi; phylum Basidiomycota; class Agaricomycetes; order Agaricales; family Mycenaceae; genus Mycena; species Mycena sanguinolenta. The sequence goes on along the minus strand of JACAZH010000059.1, from coordinate 44,358 downwards.
ATTGCACTATCTGCCTCTTGCAATTGTTCAAGCTGGAGGATTTATAGCAAAATCTCAAGACCTTGAGGGCTATCTGGCTCTCTATACACAGAATAAAGCACAGCTTCTTAGTGAAAAACCTGCTCAGTCACATGACCATTATGAATGGACAGTGTACACAACATGGCAAATGAGCTTTGACCACCTTGGATCAACAGCTGCTATGTTCTTACAGCACTGTGCATTTCTCCATCATAATGCAATCTCTGAGGAAATCTTCAAGCATGCATCCAAGTATAGGTTTCAATCTGATGGATCATCCAAAGAAGGATTACAAGGTGCTATGGAATTTCTGTCATATTTCTTGGGACCAACTGGTGAATGGGACTCTTTGAAATTTTTGCATATCACCAATGAGATCCAAGCCTATTCATTGATCAGCTTTGATCCAAAAAAGAAGCTTTTCTCAATACATCCATTAGTCCATGCTTGGAGTAGAGCAACAGTATGTGATTCAGAAAGATACAAGTCTGCAGTTGGATCTATACTTGGTATGGCTGTTTCAGGATGCCAGAGAGGAAGTATTGAACTGGCTGGTGTGCAATTATATCCACACATTGAATTGACTTTACACATTGGCACAAAAGTAGCTCAGGAGTTTAGATCTTACTATGGGCTGGTTTTTTTAGGAGCTGGAAAATACAAGGAAAGCAAAAGATTTTTGGAAGAGGTGCTTGAGGAACAGAAAGAGCTTCTTGGTGATGATCATCCAGATACTTTGATGACTATGGGGAATCTGGCTACCACATGCTCAGCTCTAGGAGAGCAGCACAAGGCTAAAGAACTGAACATCTTTGTGTTAGCCAAACAAAAACAGTTTCTGAGTGATGATCATCCAGATACCTTGATGGTTATGAGTAATCTGGCCAACATATACTTGGCTCTTGGAGAGCATCACAAGGCTAATGAACACCAAGTTGTTGTCCTGGAGAAACGGAAACAGCTTCTGGGTGACACCCATCCAGACACCCTGGCTGCTATGGATAATTTGGCTAACACATACTCAGCTCTTGGAGAGCATCAAAAGGCTAAAGAACTCCGGGTTCTTGCGCTGAAGAAACAGAAACAGATTCTGGATGACCATCATCCATATACTCTGATAACTATATGTAATTTGGCTAACACATACTCAGATCTCAGAGAGCATCAAAAGGCAACAGAACTGAAGATTTTTGTGCTGGAGAAACAAAAACAGATTCTGGGTGATGATCATCCCCACACTTTGACGATGATGGGTAATCTGTCCATCACATACTCAGCCCTGAGAGAGCATCGTAAGGCTAAAGAACTGAAGGTTTCTGTGCTGGAGAAACAGAAACAGATTCTAGGTGATGATCATCCAGATACCTTGAGGACTATGGGTAATCTGGCTGTTACATACTCAGACCTGAGAGAGCATTATCAGGCTAAAGAACTGAAGGCTTTTGTGCTGGAGAAACAAAAACAAATTCTAGGTGACAATCATCCACATACCTTGAAGACTATGGGTAATCTGGCCAGCACATACTCAGATCTCAGAAAGCATGATAAGGCTAAAGAACTGAAGGTTTCTGTGCTGGAGAAACAGAAACAGATTCTAGGTGATGATCATCCAGATACCTTGAGGACTATGGGTAGTCTGGCAGCTACATATAAGCGTCTCAGAGAGTATCAAAAGGCAAAAGAACTCCAACTTTTTGTCCTGGAGAAACGAAGACAGATTCTGAGTGACAATCATCCATATACCTTGACTACTATGAGCAATTTGGCTACCACATATTCAGATCTTGGGCAGTGCCAAAAGGCTCGAGAACTCCAAGTTGTTGTGCTGGAGAAACAAAAACAGATTCTGGGTGATACCCATCCAGACACACTGCAGTCCATAGGTAATCTGGCTATCACATACTCATGTCTTGGAGAAAATCAAAAGGCTAAAGCACTTCAAGTTGTTGTGCTAGAGAAACAAAAACAGATTCTGGGTGATGATCATCCATCCACCTTGAAGACTATGCATAATCTAGCCAATACATACTCAAATCTTGGAGAGCATCAAAAAGCCAAACAACTGAAAGCTTCCATTCCAAACCAAGAGAAACTGAGCTGGGGACCATATGGTGTACTCTCAACCACTGTCCTTCTTAGTATTGTCTCTGTACTTGTACTGGTCATAGCAGCCATTCTTCTTCTACACAAATGAATGTAGTATTGTATGGAGTATCATGGTAAATATCCCAATACACATTTAAAAAAACACAGCTACAAATTGGCTTTTGAGGATTTCAGATAGTGCAGTAAATAAAGGCCACCTATGGTGCCCACAGATCCAGGCAAGTTAGCTGTGGTGGTCTCAATGGCTAACTTGCCTGGAGCTGTGGGAACATGTTGCACCATAGGTGATAAAGGTCAGTCCCCCAATACAGGTACGAAATAGACTGCTGCCAGGTGCATTACACCCATTGTTGCATTGGCATACCATTTATTTCACAACTAGCTAGTGCAAGGAGGAACACAGGGATGTGATTGTAGCTTTGAAATGGCAATCCCCATGTGTTGCACCTTTCTGTAGTCTTTTGTATCTCCTGTGCTCGTGTTCCCATGCCTGAATACACTGTCCCGTGACTCACCTTTGTGCCGTTACCTGGGTTTATCATATTACATAAAAAGTACCACTGAATTGGGTAATCAAGGCTAGTCACAAAATACAACAATCACAAAGGACTACATATTGAGATTCACACCTCCGAAATAAAAATGTGCCATATCCAAGGACATTCTCTGTCTCTGTCATCTTTTTCCCAATGCACGCTATAGCTAATCCACCTCAGGCTCAATCTGATCTGCATTGTTGTCTGCCATTCTGGATATCAGGGTCAAGATGAATGGTTCAGGAACTGGGATTCTGTCAAGTGGAATTGAATAGCCTCCTTGGCTTAAAGTACATACAGTGTGCATAATGTGTGGATGGGAAATACACAGATGTCTGTGTCTGTTCATTACAATGACATTACTTGACTCTGCCTTCTGTTGCTCTCCTAAAGCCGAGGATACATCAGCTAGTTCATCTATAGTTCCTAGTGTGATTGGATGGTTGTCACCAAAAACTTCTTTCCGTTTCTCCAGCACAGCAAGCAGAAGTAGCTCTGCATTTTTATATTCTCCTCCTGCTGAGTATGCTTCAGCCAGTTTCCCTATTGAATACAGCGTGGTGGGATGGTTGTCCCCCAAAACCTGTTTCTCTTTCTCCACCAGGGTGGTGTAGAGGTGCTTAGCCCTTTGATACTCTCCTTGATATAAGTATGCACGAGCCACTCTACACATAGCATGCAATGTGGTTGAATTATTATCACCCAAAACTTGTCTCTGTTTCTCTAATACAGCAAGACTAAGTGGTTCCCCATCTTCATAGGCTCCTTCAGCTAAGTATGCATCAGCCAGTTTACCCATAGCATGCAATGTCGCAGGGTGGTTGTCACCCAGAACCTTTTTTGTTTTTTTCTACTACAGTAACACAAAGTTGTTTTGCCTTTTGATCCTCTCCTTCAAGTGAGTATACCTCAGCCAATGTACCCATGCAATGCAATGTTACTGGATGATTGTCACCCCAAGCCTTCTTCAGTTTCTTCACCACATCAATAAGTGGTTCTGTCTTTCCCCTTTCTCCTGAAAGGGAGGATGCAAAAATGACTTCACCCATAGTTTGCAGTGTGCCTGGATGGTTATCACCCAGAACCTGGATCTGTGTTTTCAATGCCATACCATAGAGCTGTTCAGCTTTTTGAAAGTCTCCTAAAGCTGAGTATCCATAGGCTAGTTGACTCATGGATCGCAGAGTGTCAGGATGACTGTCCCCTAGAAACTGTCTCTGCTTCTCAAGCACAGAAACTCGAAGTTTTTGAGTCTTCTGAGATAGCCCTTGGCATGTGCACAGATCTCCCATTGTGCGTAACGTGTCTGGATGATTCTCGCCCAAAAGCTGTTTCTGATTTTCCAACACAAAACCTGCTAGCTCTTTGGCCTTTTGATTCTTTCCCAGGCTTCGATATACTCTGACCAGAATACTCATTGTATGCAAGGTATCTGGATGCTTGTATGTTAGGACATCTTTTTGTTTCATCAGTGCAAAAATCTCAATCTCTTCAGCTTTAAGCATGTCTCCTTGGCTCAAGTATGTTTGCCCAAGTTCTCTCATGGTTAATAGGGTGTTTGGGTGGTCAATACCAAGAAGCTGTTTCTGTTCCTCTAGCACTTCCTCCAGAAGCTCTTTGCTTTTCTGAAATTTTCCAGCTCCCCAAAAAATCAATCCATATTGATATTTGAAATCCAGAGCTATCTTTGCACCATATTGTACAGCCATTTCAACATGTGAACATAATTTCACACCAGTCACTTGAATATCCTCTTGTGAGGATTCTGAAATAGCCATGCCAAGTATAGTCCCTGCTGTGGACATGTTCTTTTCTTGATCACAGACTGTTGTCTGACACCAACTATGTACTAATGGATGAATGGAAAACAGCCTTTTCTCTGAATCAAAGCTCATTAATGAATAAGCTTGGATCTCATTTGTGACATGCAAGAATTTCAAAGAGTCCCATTCGCCAGTTGGGCCTAGAAAATGTGCAAGAAATTCCAAAGTGTTTTCCAATTCTTTGGATAGCCCATTAGATCTAAAGCAATACTTGAATGCACTGCTGAAGATATCTTCTGAAATTCCATTATAGTGAAGAAATGAACAGTGCTGCAAGAATGTCACAGCTGATAGGCTGAGCTGGTCAAAACTCATTTGCCATGTAGTGCAGACTGTCCAGACATAATTATCGTGGGACTGAGCAGGTTTCTCACAGAGGAGCTGTGCTCTACTTTTTGTATAGAGGACTAGATAGCCCTCAAGGTCCTCAGATTTTGCTATAAATGCACCAGCTTGAACAATTGCAAGAGGTAGATAGTGCAATGCCTAAAATATTATCATCAAACATTGATATCAAATGAATCACAGGTATTGCTATACCTTGACAATGTCTGCTGCAATTTGTTCAGTTTTAATGTTGGCTTCTTGCACAGCAGTCTTGAGTAGCAGTGTCACTGCAGCTTCCTCCTCTATGTCTGAAACAAGAGAATATGACCCATGAACACGATGCCCAGGATTTCGAGAGGTGACAATGATATTCCCATGATCACACTGAGGGAAGACACTATGCAGATTGATTCCTGGATCATCTGCATTGTCCAGGAAGAGAAGCCATTCTTTAACTTGGCTTGCAAGCCAGAATAAACCATTTTCTTGAGAGTTTCCAGAATGCTTGACAACAGCAATATTTTTGAGACCTGCATTGATCGTTGCAATAGTGCTAGCATCAATGAAGAAGACATCTGAAAACCTACAACATCAAAGTCAGCCAAGAAAGCTGTCTTGTTCCATCCAGGCTCACTGAGATGAGAACTCTTTGATGAATTGCAGAGCAATCTGTGTCTTCCCAGCACCACCAAGTCCATGTAGTATATAAATCTTTTGGCTATCCTTGCTGGAGCTGAAAAAATAATGCATTTTATCCAGGATATCTCTCCTGCCTTGAAATATTCTTGAAGGAGGGGGACATTGAATAGCAATTTGAGAAGCTTGAATGTTGCCCTCAGGCTGAAATGCCTGTTCCACAGCAAGTGTGGCATGTAAATTCATTGCACTCAACTGAGATGTGCTGATGTGCACACTGGGACCTAGACCAGCCCCACCAGGACCACCAGTACCGTGTAGTTGTCCTTGTCCACCAGGACCACCTTGGCCACCTACTCGAAAGCAATCAGTGCTGGCAGAGGAATATTTTTTTTCACTGACCAATGATGTTCAGTTGTCGAGGTGCCTCAGAAAGCATGATATTATTACTGCGATCTGAGTGTCCCTGGCCAGGATCACCCTTGTCTATTCAAAATGAATGTCTTTTTTCCAGCAGAGCACATTTTGTCTCTCACCAGCGAGGGAACCCTCTTGTGAATGCACAATACTGGCAAGTTAGTGGGGAGAATGATGGAAATCGGCTTCAGAGAGGCATATCGATCGTTGGTGAAGTTTGGTCAAGCAAGGACTTACCGAGCAGAGGTAGTGAGCTACGCGCGAGGTCAGTGTGGAGTGGAGGACAAACAGAGGACAAACACGAGGCAAGCACAGCCACGCGGTCGTGGTCTTCGTTCTCCCAGTCACTTGACACCCGGGCTAAGTACAGAACACTGTTCTCACCATCCATCGCCCGGGTTCCATTCAGCCTGTGGGCTTCAAGCGCGCTGTATCGCGGTCCGGCGATCTCAAAATCCTGCGTGCGCGAGTGGCGCACAAAGATTCGCACAACAGACATTGAAGCGGCTTTCTTTGTTGGCACGCAGAACTACGGTTACGGCGCTCCCATCTCATTGTCTTCTATTAATCAAGTCCAATTTCGCTCGATCCTCGGGGGACTCGCCTGCGGACCAGTGACAATTTTGGACGCCGAATCCCAGGTAATTATTGCTGGCTTCGTTGCTGAATGCACGGATAAAAGCCTTTTGACTAGTCGACAAGCTCTGCACAGATGGCGTATCAACCATGGTGGACCTCTGGTTTTATATCTGAATTACTTTGTCACATAGAGCTATGAGGGCACTGATGGCTTCAAAATCCGTCCCGAGCTGTCATTGCTGTACGTCCTCTTTCGCTACTACCGCCACATTGTTCTAATTACCTGCAGGTGAATTTTTAGGTTGCACCGTGCTCATGATCTCTCATTTCACATGCTGCTCTGACCGCTTGCTCGCCCTTGCACCTTGACTCCTGCGAGCTTCGATGCGGTGCAGCGATAGTCATATATCCACTATGTAAAGTTCTCCCGGCCTTTGTTTCTTTCCGTCTCCGTTGGCATGTTTGCGGCGAAAGAGTGCGTTTCGCCTTGGGGAGGAAGCATGAGAGGGAATGTAGGTGCCCGTCGAAGCGCCGGTGTAGGTGCGGGTGCGGGTAGGAGGATTTTGGACGACTGTGTTCAGGACAGAGAGGGTAATCCGGTCCGTGTTCCAGAACGGTGGCGAACTGAAATGGAGCGAGGCGGCTCGGTCAGGTCACAAAGGGACAGACCAAAAAACGCCGGAGATACGCAACCAAGTGGTTCCCGGTGACAGCTGTGCATGGCACCGAGCCAATGCAATAACAGACCGGTGTCTCTTGTCCTTCGAATGTGGCTCAAAGAGGCAATCTATACGGCTGTGCTTTCTTTCTCTTTTTCTTTTGTAGCTGAATCTTCCTCAGCTTGTTAATGCCTTTCAAAATTTGACAGCGCCTGGCCAAGCAATCTCGAGTGCCGCACTTTCGGTGCACTAGCACGCAACGTCGCCACGCCCACCAATCCAGGCTGGTTTTGGATCCATGCTCAGACGCACATCGTGAGGTCAGATCGCGTGTGTATCAAGTGCGTATAATCATTTCACCTTTCACAACTTCCAATTCAATCGAGCTGGTAAATTCCCGTGGACGAATTCAAGAAACATGTCAGGCTTGCCTCGCGCCTCATTATGGTACATGTCCGAGCTTTTCTTCGACCGAGAATTCTTTCTAATTTTTTCGCAAGTATCTTGCGCCGCACGATCCAGCTCATACCGACCTCTGCACTCCACCATACTGAAGACACATCGCGGTTTCAGGCCGCCTACTTCGCACAGGTCCCTACGTGGCTTCTCCGAGGGCGTCAATCGGCGGGGTGTGTTTCTTTTCGTCGCGAGGCGGAATGGTGAAAGGAGGGGTGTCGCCGAGCGCAGGAGCACAGATGCAGTGTGGGGGGATGCGAAACTCGAGCGTCGAAGGCGGCGGTGGTGGCGCAAGTACTTATGCGATGCGCTCGAGGGTGGAATGCGCTGTGGCTGCGCCGAGTTGCCGCAACAAGGACGGGAAACGGGGCACACGCAGTGCAGCGATTGACGAGTGCAGCGCTCGACGGCCACCTTCATTGACCGTTGATTTTCACAATGACAGAAGGGGAATTTGCGCCGCCGGGACAGCACCACGCTGTCGCCGCCTATCTGAGACACAGCGAGACATTGATGAGCGGAGTTCCCCTCGATATCTGTGGCTTTGCGGCTTCGCGGAGGGGATGCGGCTTCGGGAGTGGAGGAGCTTCCAGTCGTGCACGATGCGTCGTACGGAATAGCAGGGAGGGAACACAGGTGCTTATATTTCCTTCCCTGCTTCTCATACGTGCTTGATTTTCTGTCGTCGTCTTCCACCTTCACAGTGACTGTGCTGTATTCGACCTCAATGGAATAATATTATTCAGTTCATTGCATCCCCATATTGTGCTTGTACTCGTAGCATCCAATTGCGAGCGCTTATGGTCCCGCACCCGATTCACCGCTGTACGCGCGAGGCGAGCTTAGCTCGTCCGTCGATATCTAACTATCTGAGTACGCGTACACAGATGTCGAGGTAGTGTATGTACAGTCCATACAGGTAGCCAAGTAGATACCGAACGAGCCAGCCAGAAATGTCATCAGCAGGTAGCACTGAAAGTCGTTCGCGTCGTGGCCGCTGACTCATAGTCATGAAATCCTAAAAGCCCTCTCCCAAATTCGTCCACCCTGAGTCGTAGTCGCAAAAACCATCCTAAGATCAGATCCCGCCGCCAAGTCCTTCCTCCACCTCATGTCCTTCCAAGTTCTCCACACACAGTCCGCCGTCCGCCACGAAGACGCCCCTCGATCTCACTCCCCACGCAGCTGCCTTCCCCCCCACTTCCCCGTTCCGTTGCCCGCACGCTCCCTCCCTCCCCGTTCCGCGAGGGCTGGAGGGCGGGACGAAGGGCGGGAACTGGAGGGCGTATCGAAGGGCGAGGGAGGACTGGAGGGAGAAGCGCCGAAGCGCTCGTGAATGAAGCCCGGCGCACGAAACCCCACCCACTCCTTCCCGGAACCTGTACTCCTGCGCCATGACGGCGATAGCGAGACGACAGCCCCGGGCTCGTCATACTGAAGGGCGTGTCGAAGAGCGGGAGGGCTGGAGAATGTGTCGAAGGGCGAGGCGGAGGGCTCGAGGGAGCAGGACCGAAGTCCTCACGAAGCCCGGGGCATGAAAATCCAGCCATCTCTTTCCCAGAACCTGCACTCCCGCGCCGCGCCGGCGATAGCGAACGACAGCCCCGGGCTCGCCATATCGAAGGGCGTATCGAAGAGCGGGAGGGCTAGAGGGCGGGTTGAAGGACGGGGGGAGGTCCGGAGGGAGCAGCGCCGAAGGGCTTGTAAAGTTCGCGGCGCTGAAACTCAGCCCCTCTCTTTCTGAAGCCGGCATTCCCGAAGCGACAAGCCCCGGCTCGGGAGGGTCTGTTTGCACACCCGCTTGGTCGACGTCTCCTCCCTCTCCCTCCGCACCCTCTTGGTCGGTCTCGAAGCCGAAGCGGCTACGCGGGAACGAAGCCAAAGCTGTAGAAGTCGGAGTGCGAGGCGGAATTAGAGAGAGGAGGGGGGTCGAAGCCGCCTGGCGTGCTGTCGAAACCGTGCTCTCGTCCTTCCGCTCCGACGTAGGCACGAGGATGGAGCAAGGATGCGCGGAGGCGCCAAGGAAATCGTCGAGGTTGATAGCTAAATCTCCTACTCCTGCTCGACTCCCGCTTTCGCCCGGCAGAAAAGACACAGGGAACGAGGACTAGTGCGAGGCAGAGGAAAAAGGAACGGGGTCGAGGTCGGCGGCGGCGACGCGAGCGCCCAAGTCGCGCTGGAGTACGATTTCATGCTCCTCTTCCCGACGATTTGGCTTGGGTTCTCGGGGGGTCTCTAAAATCGAATGTCAGCTCTGAATAAAGCGAGACGAGGAAGAGGAAAAGGTGAATACGTACCAGAACCGAGGACGGGCGAATACACTGGCCCACACCGCTCCCAAAAATTGAGGTCCGCCCGCCAACTAGACCCCGTCGACCTCCGACTCGACGTCGACTACCCGCCCCCGAGCCGCTCTGCGATCCCCAGCCCATCTGGCGGGACAGTCGAAGTCCGCCGCCTCCTCATCGTCCACGGCTTGGTGATGCGCGGCGGGCTGGAAATGGGCGAGCGAGTCTCTAGGTGGCACGGAGACGAGGGCGGGAGCGGAGCGACTATCCCTGTCGAGAAGTCGTGGTCGCAAGGTGCGCTGCCGTCGTCGTCGACGTGTCAAGTGTACGCAGTGATTACGGGTCGGCGGGGCGGCGAGGATGTTCGCGCTTTGCGGCAGGCGGGAGGGCGTCTCGCCTTCTCGTACGCAATGGACTTCGCGTTGGGGTTGGGGTTGTCGTGAAGCGGACGGGTGAAAGTGCGACGCGGAAATAAGATGCAGAGACAGATATTGAGACCCTGCAAAAAAAGTCCACCACGACGCGTGAAGTCCGCCGAGATAACGTCCTTGAGCTGCGTGCGCGGCGCCGTCGAGGGTCGTGCGGGTGAGGAGGTCGTCTGTGCCGCGTCGTTGCTTCCCGCGTTCCCCGCTGCACCACCCTCTCCACCCGCCGCAAGCAGCTGCAGAAGACGCGGTACGCCTCGTCCCCGCTCCAGCACAACCGGTCCCTTCGTCTTCCCTCTAAAGAAATCAAAGCCCCAGAAGGAGATACGCTTCAGCATGGGCGGGAGCGGGCGCCGTCGCTTGGGCAGAGGTGCAAGGTACGAATCCAGCGGGATCTAAAGACGTCTGGGTCGACGTCGTCGTCGCGCCATGCGTCATCCGCTGCGGGATTGGAATGGGAGTTGGAGTGGGAGGCGGGAGAGTGCAGAACAGCGAGGAGGCCTACGAGTTTGTCGAGTCGTGCGTTGTTGACGTGCTCGTCGTCCGAAGCGGAGCTGTCAGAGCGATCAGAATGAGCGCAGACGGGGGCAGACGCAGGGCAAGGAAGAGCCGGGCGTGGTGCGGAGGGTGTCGCCTCACGAGGGCTGGTCCATCTCTCCGTTATCTATTCTTCTCCTTTATCGTCTTCGTTTCGCCGCTATTTGATTTGATGTTCGATTCTTGGACGCAAGTCGAGCGACGAGCATGCGTCATCAGTGCGCGCAGGCACGCAGTAAAGCCATCCTGAGTCCGTCTTCCCATGGATGAAGGGGTTCTGTTGAAAGGAGCAAGATCCGGCGGGCGACTGGACCATGAGCGTCTGCAAATTGCCGAGATCGGTGAAGAGAAAAAGAAACGCGGAGGGCGCTTCTTTGGGCGCTTACGGTCACGGTGTGACGTCACTCCTCTCTCTCCCGAACCGTTCAGTCGGTTTCGAGTCTCTCTCGTCTTGCGGCCTTTATCTCATTGAATTCCACTCGCCAGAGGAATGCCTCACTGTATATGCAATTCTATGCAAAATATTGACCCCTCGCTGTCTGCGCGTCGAAATTTTGGACTTCAATATTTAGAATCGGCGTTGTCACCCGTCGAGTATCCGCCACTGCCAAGCGTTGGGCAATACTGCAAATACAGCTTTCCCGCCGGCGTTGTTCACGCCGCCGTCAAGATGAAGCGAGTCTAAGTACCTGGTCGTCGAATTTCCCTAACCGAGCGATGCAACTTGAAGCCACATGTTCTGAAGCGGTCTGCTACGATAGATTCTGCTCTGCTCCTGATTGGTGTGGGCTTCAGACACTCACCGATTGATGTTTCGGAGCCAGAGAAGGTCGACTCTGTATATACTGTACGTCGAGTTGGCATTTGTCCTTCAAGGCATATTCCGTGCTGATTCGGTTTCATCCGCTAGAGCGACCACTGCTTTTACCTGAGAGCGGACATCCCGGTTCAGACCATCAGTCCGAGATCGCGGTGTCCTGGAGTGAATTGTGCTGTGGGTGCGATTTTCATCTCATGTCACCCCGTCCACAATTGCATCGATTTATGTGTTGGTAGACGCCGCCATGTCTTCGCCACACGGCTTTGCATACACCCCCTCCCCATCAGACATCGATATTGGCGCCGTGCCAGAGGAAGGGATACCTTGTAAGATTTACCCTTCTTTCTTTCTCTACTTCCATCCAGTGTACTTTGCGAACATCTCCTTCCCTTCCCTTCCCTTCCCTTCCCTTCCCTTCCCTCCCTCCCTCGTCTTTATCTTCGCTCCACTTCCCCATTCTCACTTCCGTCGAGCCATCGAACCATTTCAACCAACGCTGCGTACATCCTTCCAGAAATAAGATCAGCTGCGCTTTCACTGGTGCAACGGTGGCCTGTTTTTTTCTTTGTTTCTAAATTCATTCCGTCTTTTTTTCCTCGCTGGCATGCCTTCATTCTTTGCGGCGGGCGTACACATACACATACGTTGAGGTAGGTAGTGTAGGTACGGGTCCGTACAGCTAGCAAGTAGAAACCGAATAACAAACGGAAATGTGGCAAAAGGGCACTGTAGGTAGCCATGGAGAAGGCAGGAGAGTATCGTATCGTGCCAACGGTATCAGGTCGCAGAATCCACCCGAAGATCAGATCCCTCCGCCAAATCCCTCCTCCATGTCCCCTTCCACCCGCAAAGTCCCAAATACACCGCTTCCCCACACCCTCCCTCCGCTGTCGCCCCTCCTTCCTTCCGTCCTCGCTTGTCGAAGGAGAGGGCCAGGGGCGCATCGAAGGGCAAGAGCGGCGTGTCGAAGGGATGGGGGAGGGGGAAGGTGGAGGGTGCAAGGCCGAAGCCCTCCTGAAGATCCACCCCTCCCGAACCCAGCTTCGAAGGACGAGACAGGTCAACGGCGAAGCTGCCCGGAGACCCACCGAACACGCCGTGAGGGGACGCGAAGGCGCCGAAGGAGTCGTCGACGCCAATTGCTGAGTCGTAGTTGCAAAAACCATCCGAGGTCATATCCGTCCGCCGAATCCATCCTCCACTCCACGTCCGTCCGTCCACCCAGCCCAGAGTCCGCCGTCCATCACGAATACGCCGCTCGATTCCGCTCGCCGCCCGCCTCGCCCGTTGGCTTCCCTGTCGAAGGCAGCGAGGGTTGGAAGGCGTGTCGAAGAGGAAGAGGGCTGAGGGCGTATCGAAGGGGAAGAGGGCTGGAGGGTGTGTCGAAGGGAAGAGGGCTGGTGGGCGTGCCGACGGCGGAGGGTTGGAGGGCGTGTCGAAGATGGCGAGGATCAGAGACCGCGTCGAAGGGAGGGCTAGAGGGAGCAGCGCCGAAGCCCTCTTGAAGATCCCGGCGCTGGAATCCCTCCATGCCCTTCCCGAAGCGGCACCCAGACCCCTGCGCCGCGACGGCGATAGCGGGACGACCGCCCCAGGCTCGCCCTACTGAAGGGCGTGTCGAAGAGCGGGAGAGCTGGAGGGAGAGCTGGAGGGCGGCGTCGAAGGGCGAGGGGAAGGGCCGGAGGGAGCAGCGCCGAAGGGGTCGTGAAGCTCGCGGGGCTGAAACCGATGCCCGAATCTGACACGACACACTTCCCCGCCGCGAGAGCGACAGGGACGACTGGAGCGGTTCCCCGTGCAGTTCCCCGTCCTCCTCTGCTGCCCATCCTCTGCCCCCATTCCCTCCTCGTGCAGTTCTCCCTCTCCGTGAGTTCCCTCGTCTCCTTGCTCCTCGAAGCCGAACTGTGGAGGGAAGAGCGCTGCTAAAGCTCACGGCGAGGCAGAACCCGCTCATAAATCCATGGAGGGTGGAGCTACTGGAGAAGAATCTACGCAGGCTCAGCTTCTGAGAAGCTGGGGCGCACCTCGATCTGCGCTTCGCGCTGTGTATTCCATATCCCTTCTTTATCTTCATTTTCCTTCACCATGTCCTGCGATCACACTCGCTCACGTTGGCTGGCTTATGACAGGACCCGACCACGCACGATGGTCAGCTCGTCATACATGACAGTGTATTTATCCCAACTTACGAGCTTGGAGAGACCAACAACCGATCTGAAGCACGCGCGTGCATTCTCCTTTTGTTCCCGTGGCGCAGCCTGAGGCTGGGAATGTCGTGAGATGGTAGGAGAAGAGAGACTAAGTAGAGGATTTCCGAGGATATGTGGGACTGGGACGGGCGCGTTCCGCCATGCGCAGTGGACAGGGACTGGTGAGGAACACGGTTCGAAGCTCAGGTCGACATGGGCGCCATGCAGGGGAGGGCGTTAAGGTTGAGCCCGTATGTGGACGCAAGAAGGATGAGTTGGAGATGCGCAGCGGGGGATAGGGTGTCCATGTGCTGGCGACGCACGATGGCTGTTAATCGTTGTTGGTGTATCGACACGAATGGCCATGGTGATGCCCAGGAGATAAGGGGCGCAGTGAGCGGGAGCTAGCCGGCAGTGTTGTGCCGGGTCAGGGCTCAGGCCCGAGCCCGGCCCAAGCCCAGGGCTTCTCGGCCCGACCCAGGCCCGACCCGAGTCGGGCTCAGGTAGGGCCCAGGGTCGGGCTCAATCTTTTTGAAGGCCCTCGGCCCGGGCTTGAGCCCGGGCCTTGGAGTTCCCAAATTTTCAGATTTCAGTCCGTGAAAAATTTATGTTCAAAAAATATCAATCTTGCTTCCTCGGAGTTGTAGTGGCGGCTATCACGGAGTTCTCTTGAGCCGAACACTTCCAATGCACTTGCAATGTACCTTGAATGAGCGGGTACCTTGCGTCGCTACACATCGCCACAATTATTACAGGGTCATTGGACACTATGCTGTATATGGATCTTTTTTTTCTTCTTCTAGTTATACTCAGGCACTCATCTTTCGTATATATCTGTCTGAACTCTCAAGCGTGAATCCAGTCGTCTCCCTCAGAGCCATTTTTTGTCCTGCCTCTTGTCTCGTTCTTGCTGGGATTGTCGACCCATTATCCACTATGCCAAGGGACGAGGGAATCAACCCCGCCAATATTCTTTCGCAGCGGCGTGCCCATGTACCTAGCTCCCGGCTTCTCTGGCAGCAGGCGGACACTCAGAAAAAATCAACGGTTCAACCTGGTGCTCAGCAAACATCGACACACGATGCGCAGGAATTGGGCGGCGACGACAGCACTTCTATTGCCCAATCTCCGCCTCAAACTGCCTCCGAACCGGACGACAGAGCAGGAGTTTCCGGTATCCATGAGTTCTTACATTTCCCGGCATCTACTAACTTGAATATATCAGATCTTAACAATGATCCTCCCCGGAGCGATAGGGGTGATTCGAGTCCCCCTCCTCAACGTGGACACGATAACAGATTTGAGCAGCGTGTGTGTTCTATCCTTCTACTTGTCATTGAATTCTCCCTCATTGGTGTTAGCGAGGGCAACATCAAAGAGGAGTCCTTCCCGAGGCCATGAGGCTGGTCAGGTTGGTCCAAGTAGGCCATTCACAACTTGGTTATAAGTACCTCTTATCCATACTCGACATTTTAGGTGGGACTACAGCCGAAAAACGCAGACAACGTGTTTCGCAATCATCTGACCATGATGCGACAGACGCGGATGGTTTACTGAAAGATATCCCCGTGGTCATTGATATGACCAAGGACGATGAACCTGCATCGACCTTGGCCCATCGTGCGCGAGACTTGACTCATTTCTTCAGCTCGGGTAGTACCAACAAAACTAGAATATGTAAGATTTGCGAGTAAGTTCTGTGTTTAAATACGGAAAAGGTTTGGCTGAAAGTACATGTAGGAAGAAGAATAATAATAAGACGGAGTATGTCAAGGATGCGTCAACTCTTCGTCGGCATATGGACCGCTACCATCGAGTAAGTTTCCAGTCCGAAGTTCATCAGAATTCAAGGAAATCACTGGCCCCATCTAACAGGACAAATATCTCGAGTGGGCGAAGAAGGAGAATTTTGTCTCTATGCTTCCCTCTGATAGTGCGGTCCGTAGGACGAAAGCAGCGGCAGAGAAGGCGGAGCAGACAAAGTTGGATAGCCATCTGGCTCCGTGTCCACCTCGACCCACTGTGATAAAATATACGCCGGAGCTGTTCACAGAGGCCGCAATCAAATGGTTAATTGCGACAGATCAGGTAAGTCAAGTATCTATCTGCGCCTTTCCCTACTAGTATGAGTGACTGCATTTCAGCCATTGTCTGCTTTGACAAATCCGTGGTTTAAAGCCATGATTGAGATCGCTTCCCGGGCCACAGATGGCATAGAAATTCCGGAACGCAAAGCCACTCGAGCCGCAATTATCCAGATGTTCAAGACGAATCTCTTGAAGCTGAAGGACCTTCTGTGCGTGAGTCCGATGGGTAGCTTGGTTCAATTGTTATACTGAAGATATTTAAGAGTGCCAATGTTCCTGGGGAGATACAATTGGCGGTGGATGCTTGGCAGGCAGATAACACTGATGCATATTTTGTAGCGACGGGATCATTCATTGAAGTCAGCGGTGGGCGATGGAAGAAAAGAACAAGATTACTCGGGTTCGTTCGCCTTCAAAATGCCCATAATGGACGGCGCCTTGGCCAGGCATTGTTCCGGCTTGTCGCTCGCTTGGGATTTACAAAGAAGGTTCGATTTGACGATTATCCAATTCCCGTCCATTGTACCGGATTTGGCACCATGCTAGGCCGGCTGGGTCACATGCAATAATGCAACAAACAACGGAACCATGATGATCGAATTTGCATTTCAGATCCGTCGTGTAACGGGTCGGGCATATGATGCGAAAGAACGGCGCTTCAGGTTTGTTTGGATCATGAAGCTTGTGAATCGTTAACATGCAGTCTTCCAGGTGCTTGGCGCACATAGTCAATCTGGCAACACAAGCTGTAATAAAGACATATTCGAAGTCGAAGTGCTACAATCCACATGCGCCCGAAGAACATATGCCCAACCTTACGGAGCCGCACCGAGATGTTCTTGGCATTGTGCGTGCCATTGCAGTCAAGGTACAGTGTCCATTTCGGAGATAATTGAGGTAGAATTAACTGCACTCCAGGAACGGTCTTCTGCGAAGCGGAAAGAATTGTTCCGTACCATTCAAGAGAAAGCCGGCTCGACATCTGTCCCTACAGCTAATTTTAGATATGGTGATTCGGTGATCTTCGACGTATGCAATGCTCCATCGAGGATACACACTGCGTGAAGTACGTGATTTTGTGTTCCAAACCCCATCGTTGCATTGCGCAATTGATTTTTACTACAGTATGTCGACACTTTTGTTCAAAAAATCGCGCGAGAAGAGAAAGATCCTGTTAAGAGTGAAAAGCTCCGATCACTGCTCCTCTCAGCTAATGAATGGGAGCGAGTGAAAGTTTTGCTTGGTCTCCTTGGGGTATGATACTAGTGTTCAAGCACTAAATAACATACTAATTCACATCTCAGTATGCGGATACTGCCCAGCAAGCCTTCTCGTTGGACAAAGGCCCAATTATGCACTTGGCCATCCCGGCGTTAGAGTCCCTTCACCGTGCGTGGGAAACTCAGGCCCAAAAATCTGCACGGGCGGAGTTTGAGCCAGCTCTCACCGCTGGTCTCGACAAGATTGCTGAATACTACAACAAAGTAACAGATTCGGACGCTTATATTTTTTGTATGAGTAAGTTTGACTAATCTATTTTCATTGTGCTCGCTCACCATAAATGACATCAGTCTTGGATCCCTCTCAGAAGTTGGGATACTTTTCCAAACATTGGTCCGCCGACTTACAAGCTGACGTCCTCATTGCCGTGGAAAAAATTGTGAGCACTGCTACTGTTTGCTGTAAATCAGAGAAATGATAATTATCTCAGTTTGAACGTCGTTGGCTACAACTTCGTCAGGCTGGAGCAGATCAACCACTTCCATGGCCTCGGAAGAAGAAAATTTCTGCTTTGCTTGCCTTGAATATCGATAGTGACTCGGACGATGACATGGGAGTTCCGAGCGCATCAAACAGTCCTTTAGACTCGGGGAAGCCATGGCTTCCTGATTTCAGAAAAATATATGGATGCAGTTGATGAACTGCCAGAAGACATGTCGGTGGTGACATGGTGGGGCGTACGTGCTCTTTCTATTCATCTAACTTGAATTTTAGAACTTATTTTACGAACTTAGATCAATCATCACCGTTTCCCCCCTGCTTGGGGATCCTTGGCACTTGATTATCTCGCGATTCAAGCTGCATCGGTGTCCGCGGAACGTGCTTTTTCCTCGGGTGGTATCACCATCTCAAAGCGGCGTAATCGATTGAAAGGTGACATTGTGGAAGCTCTTCAGTTCATGAAGTGCTCATTGCGCAATGAACTCCTCTTTCCCGAGATGCCGTCTTCGTCGAATGAACCTATACTTACTGAGACTCCCGATGATGCCGAGACGTTGCAAGATAGCATAGAGATGGGTGGATTGGGGATATGGGATAGCTGCTTGGCTAATGAGCCGGATGAAGGAGAGGACGACGATGATATTTGTATACCTGAGCAGTTCTATTAATGAAGGATACACTGGCAATATTCTGGCCTAAGTTAATATTCAAGCCCGGGCCTGAGCCCAAGCCCGACCCGGCCCGGGCCCGACCCTACCTCCAGGGTCGGGCCCAGGATATTTTCAAGCCCAAGCCCTTACCGACCCGACCCAAGCCCGGGCTTCCAAGCCCGACCCGACCCGAACAACACTACTAGCCGGTCGGAGACGTGCTGCAGTGCGATGCGTCGACAGGAGAAACAAAGTGAGGGATTCTATACCAGGTAGTACTGGACAAAAGTATCGTGACCATGCATGCCCACACGTGATCATGCATGGCCATCCATGTTCACGCGTGGCCGCGCGTGAACACCCGTGTTCATGCGTGTATCATGCATGGTCACACCTTTGACTTTGCTTAGATCAATTCATGGTCATTGAATGGCCATGAGTGACGAGAATTACCTTCACTTCAGAAGGTTACAACATTCATGAACCACACATGCTCACCATTCATGGCACTATCCATGACCATTGAATTGTTTTTGGATTGAATTTCGGGATCAACTGATTTTTATGAGGAAATAAGCCGCATTCGGACGGGAATCTTGTGCATTGTACATGCTCTTTGATGGCGCTATCTACGAGTCAAAACCATGAAGTCACTGAAGAATTGCTACATGTCAGTAGCCGAAAAACAATCTCGGACCCAATTCAACACTTTGGGTAGCTCGGAGTAGGCTCGGAGTCTTGCTATGTCAAAAAGCACGAAGATATTGACAGCTGACAATGCAGTTGGGTTGCAGCTCAAAAATACATAAACACTAAGGAACGGTGGATCAGAATTTCTACAGTAGTCGGCGCAATGTTTCTGAACACATCTGAAAGGTCCTACATAATTCTGCACAAGCAGCGGAGCCAAAAAAAAATCAAATTATATGGTGTGGCATGATGGAACAGTGGCGGCATCTTGCCGACGTCCACCCGCAACCCGGCAACCGCTGCCGAATGCAGAGAACTTGCGAGGCCCAGTTTGAGCCACAATCTAACCACTCGTGGAACTCTGATGGCTACCACAGGCAGGAAAATTTGTGAAATTTTGACCACACACTCACCATGCATGCCCACAAACAGGTTGAACAACGTCCCCACCCATGCCCATCCATGTACCACTGCTACTCATGCATGGCCATGGACTGTCATCCATGGTCACGCATGACCATACATGACCACACGTGGCCATGCATGGCCATGAGACTTTTGTCCAATAAAGCCCGTCATAGGATTCACTTCGTTCAGCCCGGCCTGAGACAAGCCAACATCTAGGCTTGCACCTGCAGTGGCTGTACCTGTCTAGGCGCTGCTTGGCAACCAAACATGTCAAGCCTCGGCTAATTCTTGGTACCTAGACATAGCGCCGTCTAGGCTTATACCTGTGCTCGCTTGACTGGCTAGACGTACGGCAGCTTGGCAGATGAGTGGGTCTCAATAGTTCTCTCAGCTAGCTCCCCTTGTACGGCGCTCGCAAATTCCTTCCCTGTCCTTCCCTCATCAACGGCGTTTGAAAGGCGCACCCTGTACAGCATGATTTTCACTGACGTATTATTATTAACACCAATAGCGAGGATCTGAAGGCACGTCTCAATCTTTGTTCTGTGTAGCATTTCTGAATGTGATACTGTAAATTGGTGAGCTATTATCACGAATCAAGGCTCAGAACTCAGCCAGCCTTAAGCAAATTCTGGAGAGCATCCGTCTTTAAGCTGTCGCGATGATCTAACCCTTCGCCTCTTGCGCGCTCAGGGATGTTAAGCTTTGATGGCCCCTGCACTCTCGAAATATGGGAACCGTTCTGTGGGGCCTGTGGCTTTCTTTCGACCACCATGTATCCCAACGGCCCACGCCTGTATCTCCCAAACAATATGAGAACAGGCCATGCACAAGAGTACGAGCCCAGTCGCGACATGTTCAGTGGGCAATTCACCGAAACCTTGTCTCCCTCTGGCCAATACCCGGATTACAATGGGCAGTTGTATTCCTCCAGCAGCATTGCTGCACCTATTGGGCTTGGTCCACCTCCGTATGTTCTCTCTTTTGCCTCCTGAAACGTAGAGGATCAAGGATTGATCCATTTGGCTTCAGCATTGCTGTCCGCCGCACCGCCTCATATACACTACCGCCACCCGGACGTGGCCAGGGAGTATGCGCAGCTACAACCCCACACCTCTGGTCCGAAGACGGCGCTCGTCCACTGAATACGAAAGACCTCGTGGCCATGGTCGGTGGGATTTCTTTGTGGCAGGATGTACTGGAGGAGGAAAATCGCGCGCTATGCAGCCGACTCGCCTCAGTCGAGCGCCGAGAAGCTCACCCATTGTCTCCGGTCGCGGATACCCCCGCCCCCCCACGGCCCTGGACCCTCGTCTCGACGCTGACACTCGCAAGAAAGTTGCCAAACGCCAGCGCAAGGAGCGCGGCGCACCTGCGGCACCCACTACACAGTCGGGCACCGCCGAGCAATCATCCCCAAGCGTGCTTCCATCTGCGAATGCGGCAGCCAACTATCTTGGTAATGCGAAATTGTCCGAAGAGTTGTTGCCTGTAAGGCGAGCTGTGCAGGTATGCATGTGTCCCAATCTGTGGCTTTCATCTCTAATGGTTGTCGCAGGGTTTTGTCTTGGAAATCTTCCGCAATGTCTGTGGTGTCGGGAAGAAGGAAGAATGGCCTGACCCGAGCATCCCACGTTACAACGACATAACGGGGGAACGGTACCTCAACCCCGACTTCGACAGCGCCGTAACCGACCCCGGAAATCGTCTTTTGATAGGTGCTGTTGTCACGCAAGCACTTGTCGACCTTCCGGTATGTGTTTTGCAAACTCACCCTCGAACTTATGGCAACTTCATCCAGGATGAAAAGATCTGGCCCAAGATTCTGGAAAACTCAAAGGCGACTTGGGACCTCTCATTATTGGACCGCATGGCTCGGAAGTCATTCTCCACTTTCTGGCCGCAGTGGAAAGCTCAAACCGATGCGGAGGCAGCAGCAAAGGTGAAAGCTCACAGAAAAGACCATCGCTGGCAACAGCGCCACATTGTGGTATGGTCCATCATACACTATTCGCACCTGCTTACCGATAACCCTTCTATTAGAGACCTTGCGGTGAGCCACTGTTAGCCACCCGGTGGCTCCCGAGGCATGCGATACTGGTGGCACCCCAAATGACGTATAACCCACTCAAAATGAGCCACCAGCTGCCACCGGACGAGATTGGGTCAGCCACCAGATGACGTCGTCCCTGCGTAATGCCGGTGGAGCCACTTGGTACCGCATGCCTCGGGAGCCACCGGGTGGCTACCGGTGGCTCACCGCAAGGTCTCTATTGTTAGAAAGTCGATCGCACAAGCTCGATGTGAAGTTCGTCGAGAGCCTACTCCACGAGGCTCACGAATCCGAGGGGGCGTCCGGCCCTGAAGATAGCAGCGGGGAAAGTCATGAGACCTGGAAGGTCAGAATGGCGGCGACGGCGGGGATTTCAGTGACCGCGCCGTCTGCTTTGGCCAAGTTGGAATTTCTCGAAGTTTTAGAGCCCGAGTGGCGGTCAGATGATGTACATTGTCTCAAATACCTGGTTTTCATCTATTGATCTTGTTCCAGCTCTCGAACATCGGCCATGCACTCCATGCCAGATGGTATGATTCTCTCTCGGCTCGCGAGAAGAACGGCATCAAATATATTCGTGTCCGGGGCACACACCGCTCGTCTTCCCGCATTCCAGACTATACACCGTGGGATTTTGGTATATCGACTCCATGGCTCGACGCGAACAAGAATCTTCCAGAGAACGAAGCCCTTCTGCATGACTGGGGGACATATGGGAACCCAGACAAATTTGATACATCATTCTTTGATTCCCTTCGCTCTGCAAACAATGCTCCCGACTCCTAACCATATCTCTTTGCACTAATCTATACAATCCAATCTCCCAAACGGCTCGTTTTACTGATACCCTCAGCTAACATGAGCTACACAATCATTCTTACATCACCATCTTTTAATCACACCGTCCATCGAATGTCCTTTCGCACCATCCTTTCACAATGTCCTTCTAATACACCGTCTTTTAATCACACTGTCCATCGAACATCATTTCGCACCATCCTTCGAAACATGTCCTTCGAATGTCCTTAGAATATGCCGTTCTTCTAATGCATATTGTACCTCGTGCCTTTCAAATGTCTGAATTCTCTGCGATGTCGCCTAACCAATATGCATCAGGAGATGTCGGGAACTGTTCGGAAGTGTAAAGATGAGAATACTGTGCATTCGTCCGAGCGGAGCACTATCCCTATCCAGCGATATCGTTATCCACGGTGTGGGTCACTCTGCCGCCGCACACCTGACCGCAATATACGCACCACGGACTCCAGGAGACAGCAGTAGTGAGTCGATGGTCGTGCATATGACCCGTGACGGGCATTAGAGCGGGCGGGGCCTACGGACGCTCGTTCTGGGTCAAGACTGGTCAACATGTCGGCCAAGACAGCGGTCGTTGTGTAGGCAATGCTTGCCGTAAAAGTGAGCCTAGACACAAACGTGTTTGGCCGGCTAAGCTCGGCAAGACGGCGATGGCCGGCTATGCGTTATCTAGACGGCTAGAAATAGCTAACTCTATAGGGGCCTTAAACGCAGTGATTGGGTAATGAGAGAAGCGATATGCATGCTCGTCGATCTGCACGGTGGGCGAACTTCGAAGGTGTCTGAGAAGGATGTACGGAGCTTATATATATGAATGGCGGCGCACTCCGATCCGCGCTGTGTATCCCTTTCATTCATTCCCCGGGGTCTATACCTTCAACTCCGCATGCTGACCAATGCTGGCTCTAGGACTCTGACTCGGGAGACTAAAGAGAGGAAGGACGGCCCACTCCCAAGTTTATCAACCAGCAGAAGAAATGCATAGGTCTGTTCATCATTCACGATGTGTTTGATAATGAGTGTGAACACAAGCTGTTGATATGGGTGGAGAGCCGACTATGTTGAGTTTGAACTACTGTATATTTCAGTGTTCTTGAGCCCTTTTCGCTTTATCTTGCAAGGTTGTACACAGAGCATTCGGTATCTGTTTGGAAGGCCATAATCACTGCATTTTGACGGCTTGTGGGCACAGTCTGCCTAACTGGGTTTACGTGGGTCTAGGTCGGTCGATCATGTCAAATGCCGCTAGGCAGAGTCTGCCGATCAAGACTCTGCCTAACTGGGTTTAGCGGTCTGTCCACGTCTGTCGACCTCCCCTATATAATCAATGGGTGGCACTCATACTCATTCCTCACTTGGTTCAAGTTGGTTGGGCCTATCTCGGTGCCTCAGATGCAGTCTATATCTGTTCTCCCTATTTATATCAGACGTTTCTATGCCATCGTTGAACCGAGTTTGCCGAGATTAACAGATTTAATTGATGGATTGATTGAAATAGTGTCGAGATAATTCAACCTGGGGTTTTTTTATGCTCAAGAGCTTACCTAGTGCCTGTTATGGCTGTGTCTGACCCATTTTGTGTCCTGCCTTGTAAACACAGTCGGGATTCGAGCCTGATTCGCGCGTTTTGAGAAATGCCGTACAGTGCCGTAAGTGCCGAAATGCGAGCCTCAATGCGCGTAAGTCGATCCACTGTCGATATAAGTGATATCTAGGCCATATATAAGTGTACTAGCATGAATTTGGACCATTGGGAGTGGGAGCACACTGTATTGAACACTGGGTCTGCCGACCTCTGCCTAACATGGTAGGCAGACCCTGTGCCTACGAGCCCTCAAAATGCAGTGAATAGATGTGAATTCCTTGTAGCACTGATACTCTCTTCAGTAGCTTGGAGTTGACATTTGACACTGGGGACAATGAATTGTGCATCCAAGTTAGGATGTGTTTGACACATCCAATCTACACCACAGTTTCAGGGGGACTAGGATTCAGTTCCAGAGGAGCCAATTGCAGTGAGTGATGGGGAGAGAACAATGGATACCAATGGGCAAGGGATCACAAGTGTAGTCTGGTGTGAAGAGTTGTATCACAGAAGCCTCCGAAGAATGTTCATGGAAGAAGTGACAGGGCACAGTAGGACTTACAACACTGTAATAAAGAGGAGCAAGCCCATGGCACGCACTATGGGTGTCCCAGTCCAGCACAAATTGAGGAGAAAGCCAGCAGGATTTAAAAAAATGGAACCCAAGGTGCCAAAGACAGATAATGTGAACAAAAGAGAGTAGCATGATAGAGGGAGAGAGCAAGGACGAAAGTGGGCCTTGAAGATCTTAGAAGTAGACTTTCAGGGGTGCAGGGAATTTAGAAACCCACAGTGGGTTATTTTTGCAGGAACAACAATCAATCAGGGGTGAGGCAAATAAGTTGCTTCTAGATTGGGAACTACATCAAAGAATCAGTTTCTACAACCCAGGTTACTTCATGGGGGGAGAGATGCACCAACAGTGATGGGTTCTAAAGGAGGACCCTGAACAATTGATGAAAAAGAAGACACCAACATGGGAATTAAAATGACAGGCAGTAACAATAAGCCATGCAACTCTGATATGACCCATCCAGATGTCAGAAGGGGAGAAAGCCAAAGAAAATCAATGCAGGTTCCTGAATGGAGAAGACAGGAGAGAGGCTTTTGCAGATAGTAATCAATAGGCAGTAACAATAGGCCCCACGATGCAGAAAACTTTTTGGAGGATAAAACTCAACTCAGGAGGAAGATATGGGGACATGTGTCACCAAGGACAATGCCTTGGAGAGGGGGGGTTATGTCATGAATTGCACTGGCATGTCCTGTTTTCGTGAATAATCTGATGATGTGTCTGACACGTCATCATCAAATGCAGCATGGGATCTACAAAGCCCACAGCTGAAACCTGTTACTGATTGATTGTGTCTGGTCATTTGCTGTCAGGCCAACCTTCTGTCAGCAATGGCTCCTAGGTTGGCCTGACAGCAAACAACCTGACACAATAACCCAACCAGGATAAACCACACAACCCTGGTAGCTGGTATGTTCTCTGAGTAATAGGACTAGTTGTACTGACTCCAGGTTAGGAAGTGGTATAGAGTAGGACAGGATATGAAGAGGAACCTGGAACAAGTTGAACATGGAGTGGTATCCACAAAGGATTAGAACCCGCAGTCTAGTTAATCCAGAAGATGACATAGAGGAATGGATCCAGGGCAGAGATACCACCCAAAACATAGGCCAAGGTAGGGCCTGTGTATAGACAAGGTAGAATCCACAGTACATGGGATTCTACTGAGTTTATATACTTGTAAACTAATTTAGTAATAATCTTGATTATGTCCCTGACTCCTTTGCCAAAGGAGTGCAAATGAAATAAGTGCAACCCCTCTGTGTTGGAACCAAGCATTTAGGGTCCTAGGAACCCAATTAACCCAATTGTTTAGGGATCCTATTCCCTATGTATTATCCCCTGGATAACCTGTCAATTGGTAACAGGTTTCAATCATGGGATTTGTAGATCCCATGCTGCACATGACAACAACACATGGGACACATTGTCGGATTATTCATGAAGGAAAGACACACTGGTCTAATTCATGACACACAGCAAGCTGGTGCACAAAAGTTTTCAAAGGCATGAAAGCAGCCTTTGTGTGTTCTTTGCAGATCTTTGTTCCCAAAGCAAGCACAAAGACTCCCTTTATGCCTTGAAAGAGACTTTGTAAAAGCAGCTGATCACATGCCAAGAGGATGCATTGAACACATCCAATTGAATGAACAATTCATTGCCCCCAGTGTGATTGATAAGTCTTTCTCATCCAACAGTTTCTTGGCTGCGATGACTGCTGCAACAACATCATCCTTGTTTCTGAGTACAGATCATGAGTGGTATTTGGCATGGATCTCATGGCTCGGAGTTTGGGCTACAAAATAAAACCTAGTATTTCTTGCCTTGGAAACTATTTGCTTTGCATCAGGAGTGGCTTTGGTATCCTTGAGAAAAAAATGAGCTCTCTGAATCCAATTCATCTGGGTCAACAGCTGTTTGCATTACATTCCCCCACACTGAATCATATTGTTTATCACCTTCCTCAGTGTCCATTACCCTGTCCTTCGGCATTCTCTTCAAGTAAGACATGTCCTCTACTGCTGCATATTGACTTGTCCTTGGTATGTAGCTAGCACAATAAAATGGTGTTCAGTAAAGTGATGTTCTTCATTGCTGAACCAATGAATGTGACTCAAGTGAGCAATGGGTTGAGGTTGTTGTTGTTGCAATTGAGGAAACAGGAGCTTGAGTGGCTGGCCATTGATGCTGTTACCATATTTGTTCGGCAAAATTCTGCAATCAGTACTGCCAATCATGCCACTGATCTCATCAATAGAGATGTTGTGGTAGCCACCAGGAGCCACCCAGTGGCTCCACTGGCATGCAGTAACCGGTGGCTGTGGCTGTTGTGGTGGCTCAATATATGACATCGCACAACTCCACCTCTCTTGTTGACAGCTTTGTCCGCATTAAAGGATCAATTACCATCCCTGGATGCCAGAATGGCTCCATCCATGGCACACAGGTGCAAGAAACCACATGGGGCAGCAGTATTGCAGCCACCAGATCAGCCACAGACACTGGTCACCGCATGCCCAGTCGGCCACTGGGTGGCTTCCAGT
Organism: Mycena sanguinolenta; assembly: GCA_014462675.1. Classification (NCBI taxonomy): domain Eukaryota; kingdom Fungi; phylum Basidiomycota; class Agaricomycetes; order Agaricales; family Mycenaceae; genus Mycena; species Mycena sanguinolenta. The sequence goes on along the minus strand of JACAZH010000059.1, from coordinate 17,411 downwards.
GGCTGCTGCAACGTCTCTAATACCATGTCCCAAATGCTCATGTTGCTCTTAAGTGATGTTCTTACATTGAAAAGTCAGATCCAAGCATACATGCACATACTCTACAGGGGTGTGAATTTGCTTGGATCAGTGGGTAGTTCCTTACCTTTGCCACAACACACCACTCTCATGACACAGGGGGCAAAGACCTCCACATCCAACACAGGATGCGTTTGACACATCTATGCTGCATCCTTGTGATATTTAACAATCACCTTCTGGCTTTGTGTTGTCAAAGCATCAAATAATTTCCAGCCAGATTATAAATGATGCCTGGCATTATTATTTGGGGTCTAAGCTAAATTTGTGAGGTATCTAAGAGCTTTCAAGAGCACTAGCATAAACCCATGCTTCACTACAGGTGTTCATGTATGGAGACCATAAATCTGACCAAAAGCCAATTCCATATGTAAGCTGTAAACTGTGGGACACCCGTCACCAACCTCCGGTTCCTTGTGTCCCTTGTGTGTACCATCTGAAACCTATGAGTATGTAAATGAATACCAGGACCTAACAATAATGAATCCTGTTTACACCTGGATGAATTAGATTGAGCTGGCTGAAAACAGAACCATAAACTCACCGGACATTGATATTATGTCCTATTCTCATACAGGTTTTGCTGGGCTCCTCATGTATACTTGGCATGCCAGTCCCAAGCAAAACAGAAAGTTACAGTCATCAGGAATTTCTGAGTTCTGGATGAGATATTTTCCTACTTGTGTGCATGCATTATCAGCTGCTGCCAGACTGAGAATCTGAGATTTTTAACACCACTCAAGTCTTGGGTCCATCAGAAGTGTGTGGGAATAGACAATGGTGTGTCCGGTCTAAGTATCCTAGCAGATACCCATCACAACACATGCATCAGTTCAAAGTGAATGGAAAGCGGTTTGCTGTAGATCCCATGCACACAGTACAGAGCAGCCACGGACTCGGAATGCTGGTTTGTTGCCCAGTTATGACAACTTGTGAATACTATGAGCCTGAGCCAATGTTGTCAAGAGATACAGAAGATACAGTGCACAGGGAGGAAGCAATCATGCAATTTTCAAGAGTGGTCTTTCCAGCTAACAGAAACAAATAGAGAATAGAGTGGACAGAGAGAGCAAGATGCATACAGTAGTCTCTCTTGACAAACTTGTTATTGATTCTCGCTTGTACCTCACGCAATAAAGATGTGTACAGCTACTGAGCAAACTGAGAATGTTAGCCGACATCATTGTTTGTTTATCCGTGCCCAAAGGCTGCCTACAAACCTGATTGGCTGATGGGGCTGAAATGTGATCTATGTCATTTGTATAAGTAGATTGTTTCTGCTGGCCATGATGCAGCCACGGCCTCCGTCAAACCATAGCATGATATTGGCATTGAACCCCATTTGGGCATTCACACCCTTGTGGCAAGGTAAAAGCAGAATGGGCACACTGTTATGATTGTTCAATGATGGTGCAATGGTGCAATTGCAGCCCATGCAGCTGTCACACACAACATGTGGCTGAATTTGTCAATGTAATGTCACTCTGCAAGTGTTGTGTTTGCATGTTGCCTTTGTTAATGTGGGAGCACATCTACAGGGTTTTGTCAGCACACAATATCTTCATGACATTGTGTTCATTGACATACAACCATACAGATGGTGGGGGATAATCCCACACATGCATTGGCTCTGTCTGGGCATACCCAGACCATTCTCTTGATGGCCATTCACCTTCATCTTGATCAGAACTACTTGCACATTACGCTCTGTTTGGCCTTTGTGTCTAACTTCACTTTTGTGGCTGTGGAACATCCTAAGGACCTTGGCAGACAAAACATATATTTCTGCATTGAAACCCAGTGTTTGTTCTGAATCATCCAAGATATTTCAAGAATTTGCAAGATTTGGAGCAGTTTGTGTCATCTTTCAATATCTTGCAAGATTGCTCAAAATTTTGCAAGATGCCAAGCATTTGATTCTCTGATGCTACTTTATTTGATCGAGATCTTGCAAGATCTCCTTCATGTCAATGCACATTAAACATAGGCCCAATAAATAACAATTCCACAGCCTCTTTCGAGATCTTGCAAGATCTCGGAAGACTTTTTCAAGCCTGGTTGGAAGTGCAATTGAGGTAACTTAACCAAGTATCATAAAGTCAAGGGGCTATTACAATTATTATGTAAAGCTTGCTGATTTATTTTCAGAACTGGATAAGGCTTATTCAGGACCCAATAAGTGAGGGCAAGAAAAAATGATGAACATGATAATAATGCAGGAATGCTATATCAATAACAATATGTCAATGGAACAAATATATATTTATTCAAGGATCTGCAGTGATTCCATTGGGGTCTATGGATTCACTCATTCTGTTAATTTTGATATTCTGCTCTCTAGTAGGTGTGTGCGGCCCATCACAGGCACATGGCGCTACTCAAGGAATAATAATTGCCCAACTAACTGAACTCTATGTTCCAGTCATGCTTTGATGTGATTGGCACATTTCGGATCTTCAATTCACCTTCTTCAGCCACACCTGATGGGCCCATTGCTTGTTCAACCAGATGTTTTGATAATGTACACCACTCCACATTAGGAACCAATTCCTCTTCATCTTACCTCTATGCTATTTCAGACTTTCAGTAGATACTTCCACACATTCTTGGGAACAGCTTGAGCACCAGCTCTCAATTGACCAGATGCGTGATCCAAAGCAGACCCAGGGGATGCGAATGCTGAGGGAGAGCCTCAACTATTGTTGCACTGATAGCCCAATGGCACGCTTGGATGCATGCATGTATGCCGTGTGATCAGTGATCAGCTAATCATACACAGCAAGTGTCATGCTGGGCAATGGGATGTTGAGATTTTGAATGGCTTGTGCAGGACTGTGGGTTTCTATTTTGGTTACTTCACATGTTGCTTTTTCTCTGTGTGGAGGGATGTGCAAAAAATGAACCAATACATTACCTGTGTATTTTTGAACAAGCTATCAAACTGGAAAAGGAAAAATCTATTAATGCTCTGAAAGGTGAGCTGAAAGTGGTAATATCATATTCAATTTCAGCTTTACTGAAAGGACTGGTTTCATTGTATCTGAAAGCCATTAGAAAAATCTTCTTTCAAAGTCACTTTCAAAGACACTGAAAGTACAATTTTCAGGAACACACTATTTTCGCCAATGGTCCAGCAATTGCCAGACCAACGGCAAAAACTTCGTGGCTCTGAAAGTCGTTTTTTCAGAGTCTATGAAAAGAGATTTGATAGTATCACTTTTTGTTTCTCTTTCAGGGATTCAAAAATTGGAATATTCAGTAGTTGCTGAAATTGTCACTGATATTACCACTTTCAGCACACCTTTCAGAGCATCAATAAATTTTTCTCTTTTCTGGTGTGTATACACCTGTGGGCTTTTCTCAACTCGCAACCTGTCTTCTTTTTTGATGCTGGCATCTCATGCTGTTTTCTCCCAAATTTGGTGTGCGAATTTCCAGAATATTGGAATAATACTGTTCCAGTATTACTGCCATACATGAGCACAGCTCACAATAATTGCGCATACATGTGGATACAGAATTTCTGGCCTTCAAAATCCTGGTTGTGTTATCAACTTAGTCTGTGCATGCAAGTCAACACAAGTCAATCTACACAAAGCTGCTCCCACAGGTATCGGATTTATCTCCCCAAACTTGCATCCCATCACAAATTAATGCCAGTTGTTCAAGAACCAGGGGAAACGTACTTAAACAGCGTGATATTTGAATTGAAACCAAAGAAACCAGTGACTCATCGGTAAGTGAAAAAGCACTCACTTTGCCTCTCTCTGCCCCTCAATGAATGCCAGGTTCTCATTCGAAATGAAATCAACCTTTGAAGCACCAGGATAAAACTTCCTCCTACAGACAATTGCAGTGCCAGTATAAACATGTGTGCAAACTGAAAAATGAGATCCTGAGGGAAACCATGCAGACTGGAAAGTAAACTTAAGCTGGTACACAACATAATGAAAATGAATGCACTGCAACTTACAGTGGAAGATGAACAAGTAGATAAGTTTTGAATTATGGAATTAATGTCTCGATTATCAGTGGGAAAAACGATGTACCGGCCAGAGAATTCTACATCCTGGTGGAGAATAACATGAATAAATCCGTAGAACTCCTCGAACTGGATATCTTGCTTTGTACTCGAGTATCTGTGAGGCATACAAAGCGAGAACCAGCTGCTGTTGAAAATGCCATCAACACCTTTAGTTCCATCTGCATCTGCAAGGATGTGCATTCAGAGAATCTCTTGTGCAAGAGAAAAATGGGTGCCATCCCAAGTAGATGAGAACATAGACCACTATTTGAGATAGTGGTGTATAACGTGACTGATACAACATCGAGAATAACGTGTAGGACACTTCAAATATGGAACGAAGGAAGGCGTGGGAGTACGGAAACCAGTTATCCCCGGAACATGAATGGCAACATGCACATTGAATGAAAACATTTGAACAGCGGATGCATCCATTGCAACACCCGAAGCTAATAGAAATGGGCTAACCTAATGTACTCATCATCATCAAAAGTAAATACTAATATCTTTTTTGCAGTTAACTCATCCTGCAGCCAGGGAGATGGGCTGACTGCTTGCGAGTGGGACATTTAAATACTCTGAAACCTGCTCAGAAAGTTTCAGGAAGGCAGAGAATGGAAAAACCACAAGACACCCCAGTTCCCAGTTCCACCAGGATAGCGAAGCAATGCACCAGGCCAAAATCAGAAAGTTTTGGCTCGCCAAACCGCCAATCTGTAGATGTCTCCCAATGCTTCTGCCATTGAGTTTGTCTGGCACCTTGTTAAGATTCACCTGCATGATTACCAGCCCCAACTTTGCAGCGAGGCCATGCTGCAGGCCGCTTTTGTGGACCTATGGCAGGAAATCACATGCCAAGAAAGTCTTCTATTTATGGATCACAGGCCAGAGAGTTTTGCAGGGGTAAATAGCACAAAGGGTGGCTATACTCCCTACTGAACATGTTCAGGTGGTTTGGACCAAAAGATACAATGTATTGTGGTCTATACCGGTCAATTAGTATTTACTTTTGATGATAATGAGTAGATTGAAATCAATAGAATACTTGCTCACCATGGAGTGCAATGAAAACAGGAAAAGGATTCACGGGAATGATAGATGTACTTATCGCGCTTTTGAATCGGACCAATTATAGATGTATCTGCAAAGTCATCAGGAAAGATATTGAAGCCATGGGAACTGTCCGCCCTTGACAGCTTGGACGCCTCTGGCACAGAGAGAAAATAGCCAAATGTGACTCAAAATGAGCCTGGACAGAAGGTACCAGTAACAGAGGCAATTCCTGTGTAAACCACAGTACTGCACAAAAATTGAGCGAATCACAAACAACAGCAAAAAAGGGACTAAAGCGACAAACATATCCCGAGCCATGTCTGAACTGCCAAAATTGCGCTAAAGCTTCAAGTTGGTCACAGTAGTACTGTGCCAGCCCAAACAAGTGCAATAAGGTAGCACACGATGGCCAAGTACAGCTAGGCGTAGGAAAGTGGCACAAAATTGCAGTGGTAGCAGCTGTGTCACACAGCTGTGCTGCCAACGCATCATGTGGCGACAACCAGGCATATATTGTGCAACATGAAAATAACATACAGTAGTGTATTGATGGACTGCCCCCCCGATTGGATTCGTTGATTGACTGGGGTCTTATGGGCGATATACTGTCAAAAAAATAATTTGCAGGGGGTTGTGATGAGTGACTTCAATTTCGCATTTCAGGGACAACTTTCTTGTTATTGTGACAACTTCTTTCCCAATCCCAAACAGTGTACAACTTCTGTGAGCATCAACTTCTGCTGGCAGCATCTTTGGCAGGTGACAGCTTACACAAAACATAACACCATAGACTCAACTTTCCAAATCCATATTGCAGCCTGAGGACAACTTTTTCCCAGCTGGGTTTTAGGGCAGCAATTTTCTGGAGCTACAACTTCTCTGTTGCTGCAACTGTGGCAAGTACAACTTTTCTGACATGCAACTTTGAAGGGCACTGGAACGGCAACTTCGAACTCTCCCTGGGAGGCATATTTTGCTTCCAATTCCTGCCTCACTTCTCCTGAATACCTTCATTTCTGAGCTTACTGGCCGGCTTTTTCCGTACTGTACAGCTCAAATTGTTAGTACACTGATCTATGCCTCATAATCATGAAAATCTCGGATGGAATTGTTACTATTTCTATTTCTCGGGTTGATTCTGACTCAGAATCGGCCGAACAGTGGCAACATTACCCATACAAATACATAGTTCTTCCCTGTTGCAATTCAAGGCATCTAGTTTGTTCAAACTGAAGGAGCATGGATTGACCAGTCTCTGAATGGCTGAATTATGGATCTTGCTTGGAATTATTCTGACAATGCCTCAGTCCATGTGAAATCTCTATGAGCACCTGACTGTATCTTTTCAGAAAGCTTGCCTTCATACTCTGCACAGAAGAGAACGATTTACACAGTCCAAATCATACAAATTTAACGACATACTGTTGTATTTCGTTCAATTCATATGGTCATGCATCACATGACCAAAAAATTGCCGAAAATCTTCGTAAGTCACAGCATCACAAGCGGTCCCAACAGAAGGTTTCGGTCAAGAAACCGCTCCAGGCGGCCCTGCGGGGCCTTTCTATACAAAAATTTTCATAAGTCACATCAGTTACAGACCATATGAAAGGGTCATTTTGTACAATGGTGTCCACCCCAAACCATGTTACAAATTGAACAAAATACAGCAGTATTGGTGGCATTGTGGGCTGAGATGGTTCATATTTAAAGTTGTTCTGAATTCATGTTGATGAGGCGTGTAAAGGAACATGCATAAAAACACCAAGTTTTTATTCATTTTTATGGCTTATCAGTATGGTGAAGTGGAGATTAGTTTGGGGGCATGTGTCCACCCCAGGACAGCATATTGCACCATTGATGGCCAAAAGCCAGTACACCTACCATCAAACTGCTGAACAACTTAGTGATCTGGCTGGTAAAGCCAGAGAGCTCTGCCGGGAGGACATCTTAGTACTGGGCTAGGAGTCGTGGTGGCAAGCCAAGGCTGTGAAACACAGGGGAGAGAAATAGCATCTGGTGGGAGCACCTTCTAGCAGAGACAAGAACCTTCTCAAGAAACAGAATTATAAGACTGGACTAAGGATAAGTCCACCTCCTGCTAGTTGAATTTATTGTCGACTTGTGGTGGCACAACATCCCGGCACTCACCACAAGAGCCAGGTCACATTATTCAGTTGTTGCATCACTCGCAGCAGGTGGTCAGCTGGCAGCTGCTGGTATAATGGTTAGCAACGACCAGCGGTCACCCTCAGTTCATCTTCCATGACCTCCGAACAAAGGAGAGTACTTCAGAAATCTTTGAAAGAGATGTCTCTACTCCAACTGTGAGTCAGAACGACTCTTGGCGAAACGCACCAACACTAGAAATCTTCAGCATAAGGGACTTCCCGCCGCAGCAGGGTCTCCCACCGGAACAGCTCTGTCAGCACTAGCAGGGACAGCGAAAGTCCTTTCTGCTATTGGAGGAACCCAGCCAATGAGCATGCCATAAGACGTCAATGACAGAAACCATGTGGAGTATCTCCAGTGGGCGGACAACTCTGCAATGCACAGATTGTCATTGGATACTCACCGCTAGAGGTATGAAGTGCTACTGATCCCAGATGTTCCTTTTTACTCCTTTTGACTTGGACGTTTGTATAAAAGCTAGCATTAATTCCTGTGGTAGTCAGTAAACTATCTGCCTGGAAATCAGAGGAATATAGTGGTACTCTTTTGAATTGAAAAGCATGCATCCACAGCACTCTAGGAAATAGACCGAGTGATTCAATATCTTTGAAAGGGGCCTCCCACCATGACTTAAGAGCTGCCGTGTTTGCCCTTGAGTGTACCTCTTGCATAAGAGCTGCTGCTCAAGGCCATCCGTTCATAGTTGACCTTGTGGGGAGAGTCAAGTCGCTGTGAGTGAAATAAAGCCCACTTCTTGAGAAAAGACCTCCAGCCATTCGAGTAAGAGCCACTGTGCCTTGCCTACACTGCTGCTCAAGTAAGATCTGCCAAGTCTTGGATACACCACTGCCAGTCGTCGCGGACAAGCCAAATAGAACCTCCGTCAATTGACAGTCTGCCCAGTTTCTTCCAACTTCCTTGGCTAGCTGTCAAAGTACTGGTTCTCAATGATCACGGACGGTGTCTTGGATAGGATAAGAGTGTCCTATTGAACCTGAGATCCTCCTGCAGTTAGTAGTCCCTGCTACCCCAGACAGAGTGTCCTCCCACTGCTGTTACAAGACAGAAATCTATCATCTTGCACACCCTTCTAGAAGGGTGATACGTACCCCTACCTCTTCAAACACATACACACTGTGAGTATTAGAGTTGGAGTTGTGATTTATAGTACCAGAGGTGTTTGACTTTAGAGTTTGCTGTAGGTTTTGGTTGGTGTGTCCCACCACTAGTTCTGCATCCGCTCGACCTCTTCACATTCGATACTTTTGATATCCCAGCTGCACCCCCAGTGCAGCTTCATTAACGTACAGAATGATTCAAACCTATTTACATGTTAGCTAGTTGGAACCACCTGTTCACCTGTGTGAGCCCAGTGCACCGGAAGTAACAGCAAAGACCAGAAGTCCTGGACCAACTCTCAGCTGGGTTGCAGTTCTGGGTCCTATAAACTTGGAAGTTGTGATCATTGAAGTTCTCAGCATTGAAGTTGCATCAGCTATGGTGCAGTGATCTAATGCTCGCTTAGTTGACTATACACCTCGGGCAAGCAAAAGTCACTCAGGGCCATTATACACAGTTGAATTACATGCATTTTATTGAAATGCATTGGGTTTGACACTCACAACTACTGTTTTTTTTTCATGTGGCTTTGCACAATGCCCAAAAGCCACATGCGGCTCATGTGGCTTTTGTGCAAGCTGTGATGAGTTAAAATTCAAGAACGGAATCTGAGGGTCGAGAACCCGCACTCAATATGCCTGCCATACCGACATCTTAGGCTCCAAGTATGGGCACTGATGAGCCTGGCACCAAGCCACCCTAGCAATATTTCATTTTGCTAGCTAAGGACAACCATTTAATAATAAAGTTGTGCATAAATGGCTTGTTGTTTCAATACGAGAGCTATTACCGGCCTGGGTAGTTAGCTATAAGGGAGATAACATAGCGTGGAGCTCTGTCAGTGTATTCTAGGCGTGATGGCTCCGTTAAAGAGTCAGTCCTTCAAGAAACACAAAAGAGACTTTTCGTGAAAGGTGTATTCAACCATCCAAATGGATTGGGGTATGCTGTACATCCCACAAACCAATGGCATGATAGAATTAACATTATGAGGTGGGTATCCAATGTGATTAGCACCAGAGGAACATACTGGTTGGACCGGACAAGGCAAACTGAGCCATCAAAAGGGTTTGAGTCAAACCTGGTTTTATTGATTGACCGAGTCATAGTGTACAAACAGCATGGTGGCTGCACGAATACATGAATAATGAGGAACAATAGCCGAGAGTGTGCCAAGGACTGTTGCACCCACTCGGGAGGCTATAATTAGCTACTGGGGCTTGGCTTCTGAAGTTCTGTTACTCAAGCAGGAGTCGTATCATATATTGATGTCAGCTGGCAGATTAGCAATGTCAAGAGTCATTAACTTATTTGAGAGTCCAAATAGACTCATGCAGCGCAGCAGGAAAGCATGCTGATTATAGATTTCTCTCTCTTACTCATTATTTGTTCTATTTATAAAGCAGTGTTTATGGTCAGGAAGTTATTTATGTTCTGTCATCTATTTGTACAATATTCCGTTTATAGAAATCCTCATAGTGTATATAAGGCTTGTATGAGCTCTAGACATGCCAGTGGATTGGACCCCTCTTGTTGCTACAGTTAAGTTTCGCTGGAAACTTCTGTGGTAATCTGATTGTGTCAGGCCATTTGGAGAAACCTCTAGAAGCTATAAAGTTTCTGTTGTTTTTCTTGCAATACATTGTTGGATTGTGATCAGATCTCTTTTACATGTGAACAAGTTAAATGAATACGGTTTTGAAGCGTGTGAATTGGATTTGGATATGAGAGAACTTGGTTCTAGCAAGATTTGAAGTCTTTTGACTTTTCATGAAAAGCCTATTGCGAGAGAAATACTGCGAACTCGAACACTTTGCATGGAGTTACCTTCTCCCAAACCACCTATACAATCGATAAAACCTTGTAAAACAACTTCCCTTTGTTTCTAGAATGTGTAAGCGCCTAGAAGTGACCAGAAGTCATTTGTCTGTCTTGTAGAGTTGAAAAGGCCTTCGCTCTCGGAAGTTTAGCTAAATTGCAGCAGTCTATACTGGACTGGAACCCTGAACTCAACCAAACGAGTGTGTTGTGTGTCGTGTTCCGAAGATCTTTTGCGATGAAAAGGTAACCACGCCATGCGCAAGGAGAGATGAATGAGCAATATGCCCAAGGAGAGAAAAACTGCAAGAGAAGGATAGAATCCGACTCTGAGATCAAAACTCCTCAACCACACACACACTATCACTTAATACCTCCTTTGCTAGGGTGGAAACTTGTGCAAGTTCGGGGGTGAAGGTCAAGTATTAGACCAAATAGCACCTCCGCTTGTTTGAACAATCCAAGGAGAGTTTCCAAGGATAAGGCCTTTCATTGCCTTTCAAGAAAAGCTGCCTTCCTCTGATTCAAAGTGAATCGATTGGGTTTTATAACGTGGGTGTTCCAAAGAACGACAATCACCCTCTTTATAAAATTAAGCCTGTCTGTCCGTCCGAAGCCTTTAAACTCCGCTACAATCTCCGCTGATACCCGAGCATTCCATCAGCTCCTGTTATCTATTTATCGAGACGGATCACGCGAAATGGCGGATGCCGAACTATTCGCCGATCTGCGCCGTCATGGCTGCTCGCGTCACCCTTCCAATAACCTCTGACAGACACTGCCTCGGCGCTAATGTTGACAACAAAGAGGGCGATAATGTGCTTTGTTTCCTACTGCGCCAAGAGGACTTGAATGACTCGCACTGGGATCAATTTATTTAGTCGAAGTGGTGGGCTGCGGAGCGGCCCACTGCGCTCTTGTAGTTGTTAAGATAAACATGTTTCGGCCAAACTGCCACAAGTCAAACAGACAAGATCTTTCCAAGGAAACCAAGTTTTTAGTCAAATTGCCACAGGACAATTACAATTCGTTCGTGGATCGACCTAAGTCTTTCTGTGAGCCCAACCTGTCGACAACACCAGTGCTAACCCTAGCCCAAGTGCCCCAACCCAAAGGTCCGCTGCCTAATTCTACTTGTACACTCTCCTTATATACTACTGCTTGGTCCGATGACTATATAAATATTATGAGAAAAGGTCTGTGTGCCTGAGAAACTATGACTCGAATCCCCTGCATGGGTATTGCTATTGGTTCCCCCTAAACGTTGGCTGTCGTGTGTTGTCCAAACGATTGAGGATCTCCTTGCTGCAGTATCAAGGAGACATTTCCAACCCTTCCTGCCCTTGACACTGCTAGCCCTCTGTCTTCCTGCTATCCCTCACATATTTCTTCTTTGTCACTAGCCCGCCCACCTGCCATGGTAAGCTGGGGTCTCTTTGAGATAACTTGTCCAATCTTGGAAAGTGGTTGAACCAGCAGAACCCTCCACCGTGATTGATCAGTAACTGCCACGATCAGACAGCTATCCGTAGCCATGCCGCTGGTGCTGAACACTGACACGTTTGACTGCCGTGCTTTCCTAGAGGAGCCCAGACCTGCCTGGGTCCAGCCGATCTCTCTATGTGCCTCCCTTGCGCATTGCCCTGTGACCTCTAGCACGCGTATGTCCTTGTCAAACTTCCACAAACGCCATTTGTTACAAAGGCGCTCCTGGAATCCATTCGTGTCTTTCCTTGGAGTGCCAATATCATGTTTAATCCTCTTGGTCCGAGTCTAGTGTCAGCACTTCTGAGTTGTAGTAACCCAGGTACTGTCTGGTTATTCAAATAGTACCCTTGATAGCATCGGGCTCCGTGCTTTACCAGCAACGTTACCACAGATATCCTTGGAAACCACTCTAACTATATGACTGGTAGTTACCCGCTTGAGGCTCATGGTAACCCTTCTTATCAAGGAGAGTGCATGCAAGGAAAGTGCAAAATTGCAAAATTTCCTGTATGTTTGTTTGCATAGCTTATCAGTGAATACTTCATTTCACATATATATTCCACCCTAGACGCAGAGCAAGCGTTTCAGTGCTCTCGAGGGTGGGAGGCAGGAAACAAGCAAAGTATCTGCGAGATGTCTTCACAGGAAGTGGGGTGCACAAAAAATGATTGTGTCTCTAGGGTCCTCTGTGTCAGCTATTATATCATTCATCAAGATCTGCTGATATCTAAGCTGGTTAGCTTTTGTTGCACTACAGGACATATTCAGGTGCCATTCATTTGGGTCTGACTCTATGTCCAGGATTCGCACAATTTGGCATTGAATTATGCTCTGCATTCTGGCAACCTACAATCAGGTCACATGTGCATTTGACCGAGCACTCAAGTGACAGGTGGTATGGAGTTATCTTCTATTCTGCTGGAGTTATACCTCACATCGCAGTCGAACTTGAGTCATGGGCAGTTGACGTTTCAATTTCACCTTGGTCCACCAAGCCTGCTGTACACGGGCAAGAATTTTAGTGCCATCATATGTATTCGGTCATATAGTTGTACTGTACCAGTACCGACTTAGAAGAAGTCGAACTATTCCACACCTTGATCCAGATTTACCTCATTGGCAAATTGAAATGTCCTCCCAGTCAACATCTCAAACAATTCCTGTTCCTCTTGCTTAATCTCACTTCTCAGAATTGAATTCAACCTTTCCTCCACCATTTGAGATCTGACCATCGTCATGCTTTGACACTCAACAACTTGTGTAGTTGAAACATGGGTTTCTATTATTCCAGGCCTTTCTTGCATTGTTCTCAGTGATTTGCTCCTACTCATTCTCACACATTCACTGACAGATTAAGACTACTTATTGTTGCGCCAACTGGGAACTGGCTTCATTGTTTAGTGACTAGCAAAATTGTGTAGAGCCATCATTCTGTTGGGATAGCCGTGGGCTCCACAGATTGCCCTTGTCTGGGTGTTCCTTTCTGGGTTTATTTTTGGGCATCCAATTCCCCCTACTGTATGGGCAGCAGCGGTTTCGGTTGGATCACTGCTCCTGTATTCCCCACACCCAGTGGAAAGCAACAAATCTGAGCAAAATAATTTACACCTATTATGACTTGTACTGAGTCAAGCAACAAATTCAACCGCCTCCCATGCAGTCCAAAAAGAGCGATTTTGATGGCCATCAACTGACCAATTTGCATCAATAAGTGGTCAGCAAGTGTCCAGAGTGAGCCATCCAAGCTGAAAAAAAAGTGCATCCCAATTCAGCTGATTTCCTTGAACAAAGGGTTTACTCAGGTTGGTGATCTAGCAACCAACATCAAGATTTCTGCAGTAAGGGCAAATTATCGACACAGCTTGTATCTATTTTAGATATTGTATTTTATTCTAGCTCCCAACTTCCTGCACCTACGGTAATTGAGGGACTGAGTTGTGCTGAGCACACGGATGCTCTTCAACAATTACAAAGTGAAGTCAGGAGCAAACATGTATCAAAAAATTCGATTTGGGGATATTCTTGTAGTAAAATTCTTAAATAGATTATCTGAATTGATCTCCAGTACCACACTGTTCCAATATTCCGAACCAACAATGTCAGCATTGAGGTTTACTTCCAGTACTTCAATCCTTAGATATTTCCACAGTACTGTAGGCTGGTTTTGGTTTAAACCGTTACATTGCCAATGTAAAAGGCGGTTTAAACCATGGTTTAAACCGGTTTAAACCGTCCTGCAGGCTTAAATGTGAGGATGGTTTAAACCATGGTTCAAGCCGGTTTAAACCGTGATGGTTTGATGGTTCAAACCAGTTTAAACCGTGATGGTTTGATGGTTCAAACCGGTTTAAACCCGTGATGGTTTGATGGTTCAAACCGGTTTAAACCGTGATGGTTTGATGGTTCAAACCGGTTTAAACCATGATGGTTTGATGGCTCAAACCGGTTTAAACCGTGATGGTTTGATGGCTCAAACCGGTTTAAACCGTGATGGTTTGATGGCTCAAACCGGTTTAAACCGTGATGGTTTGATGGCTCAGACCGGTTTAAACCGTGATGGTTTGATGGTTCAAACCGGTTTAAACCGTGATGGTTCAAACCAAACCTGTGCACATTGAGTTTGAACCAGAGTTGTTTGACTGACCTTGTTTGATGCAAAATCTCTTACAATGTCAAGCTTTCTGCACTAGATCATGTTACAAAATATACATGAGGCTCATAGATATTGGCACCTGTGCGCTCTGCCTTTACCTGTCAGGTTAGGATATATGCATGTAGGCAGCACAAAAAAAGGAAATGCATCTAAAAATAGACCAAATCAAAGTTGTACACCATATCCAGATAAGGTTGATGGTATTAACACTCTTGTTATCAATGACTTCATTTCAGCCATTTATCACTATATTTCAGTCCGGTATTAGAGTGAGGGATGCTCTCAAAGATCATAAATCATATAGAACATTCAGCTGTGAAGTTAGATCATCCAAGTATTGTGCCAGATAGATGGATTTTGACAATTAGATGTTCGTGTCCCAAAAAGGATATCTGATGGCTAACCTCATCCTGTAGAGCTCATCAAGAGCTACAACATTCATATCCAACATTTTTTGATCCAATCCCTGGTTGGCTCGCAAAATGCAGAATAAATTTTGAAACACAGCACTTTTGAACACAGAAAAACCATATATCAGTCACTTATTGACTTCAATACTGATTCTTGAAGTTGATGAACCACTTGAAGTGAATACATTATTTCATGGACTCAATGATTGCTGACTGAAGTCAAAAACTAGTCAATTCATTACTGACTTGAAGTCAATAGATGACTGACTTGAGTCAGCACATTACTGACTTGATTCAATACACTATTGACTTGGAGTTAGTAGATGACTGACTGCATTCAATGACTACATGACTGACCTGAAGTCAATACCTAAAGTCAATACATTATTGACTTCAGGCCATAGATGAAATAGCTGACTTGGGTCAATAGACAACTGTGAAGTCGATACATTATTGACTAGAGCAACTGTGCTGAGATCAATAATACATTATTGACTGGTAGCTGAAGAAGTAAGGTTTTTGTTACTGATACTAACACTTGTGATTGGTTGAATAAGGTTTCACTTGTGATACTACTCATCATCACAAAAAGTGACCGGACATTTGACTATTACAGCGGAATTCTGTAGAATATTTTGGGTTTGATGCTATCAAGAGGCTCTTCTGGATGTGTTTGCTCCATCCAGACCTAAACCAATCCCCAGAAATATATATATATGTTTCCTGGATCAATTGTTTCAGGAAGGTATGATTTTTGCTATATCTGCTGACAATTGCTCTCTATGGCTGTAACTGTGAGCATGGATTGAGTTTTTTGTTTTCAGAATTGTACATTCGGATATGTTGAACACTATAGCATGGAACTCAATGAGAGCTGAAGAAGCCTCATAGATAGGCCATTTCCTGTGTGAAGATATCACTGCCCCACACCTGCTCAGGCAGCTCTTCCAGTTGAGCCCACAGAATGAAACATTGAGTGGGATAACCTGGTCCAAAATATGATATGGACATGCCCAGGACATCTTTCCATGCTTCCAGGGCACTTTTAATCCTCAATTACAATTTGACTTGCTCCTTCAACAGGGAATTGTCTGATTCTGCAGATAACACTGCAGCACATTTTTCAGCAGGAATTTGTGACACAATCAAGGACTTGGCTGTTCTGGAATCTGCTCTCAATGGACTGATGGAATGTCATAATTTATACATGACTTGCTGATCTTCTCTTGGCTCTGAACAGCAATATTTGGTCAATCCTCCTAAAACAACTTGTGTAGTCTGGAGCTAATATCCACAGATATCTGGTGTCGAGGTATAGTTGACCTCAACCCACATGATCTGACATAATTGACCAATGTCCGGTTACTTTTTGTGATGACGAGTAGGCCAGGAGTCAATAGACAAGGTTGTTATATTTGGTTTTAATATCTGAAAAGACTTGCATTCATGCAATGTTCATGCCTTTTGTGACACAACAAAGCATCTGATAAGGATAATTGTTATACAGTTAGATTTATCTTGAAGAGGGCTACAATTTTGGTTTTTTGGGCAAACCATCACGGTTTGAACCGGTTTAAACCATCAAACCATCATGGTTTAAACCGGTTTGAACCATCAAACCATCACGGTTTAAACCGGTTTGAACCATCAACCCATCACGGTTTAAACCGGTTTGAACCATCAAACCATCACGGTTTAAACCGGTTTGAACCATCAACCCATCACGGTTTAAACCGGTTTGAACCATCAAACCATCACGGTTTAAACCGGCTTGAACCATGGTTTAAACCGGTTTAAACCGGTTTAAACCATCCTCACGTTTAAGCCTGCAGGACGGTTTAAACCGTCTTTTACATTGGCAATGTAACGGTTTAAACCGAAACCAGCCTGTTGCTGTTCCACAAGCAATATAATCTCACAAACAATGTTTTCTCACTGTCAACATTGCAGCTGCACCCCCAACACATTTTTTGCAGTGGGCATGCTCAACAGGTGTCTTGTCATTGTGGCGATTCAGCGGGATTTCACCCATTGAATTATAGAAATATTATTCAAGCAATCAATTTTCCGCTCATATAATTGACTTATCTCTTGATGCCCTCAACAACACCTAAAAATTACAGCACAATATCTAAGATAGTTTCATATTTGAGCCTGGATCATGAAGCTATGCAAGATCTTGCAAGATCTTGAGGGATTTCAAGATTTTTGTAAATGTTCTGGTATCCATGATCTTGCAAGATATTGCAAGATCAAGCTCTTGAGAGATCTTGAAAGATCTTGAGAGAGATGAGATCTTGCAAGATCTCACACACTTTGCACCTTCAAGTTTGGTGTTCTGGCAAGATCTTGCAAAATCTTTGGCTTCTTTGAAAATCTTGGAAAATCTTGCAAGATCTCGAGCAAGAAAACGCAAGTAAACTATGATGAAGGCTTTTGTCTGTCAAGGACCTTCACACCTCATGTTGCTTTCAGCATAGAATTGAGTTCACAGCCTGCTCTCATTGGAATACAGTATGAACTCCCACACATGTCTTTTCCAGTGCCATGGACGGTGCATGATTGATTGGCATACTAACAGAGACACTATATTCAT